>JACEVL010000868.1:95000-247500 GCA_020284085.1 Aporrectodea caliginosa
GTGCTAGTCCAAAGCCTGGAGAAAGGAGGAGGGCGTCAAATAATAATAATAATAATGCCGACAATTTCTATGGCGTCGTAACACAGCACATGCCGTTACAAGGGCGCCTTGACAAACAACAGCACGCAGTCAGTCAGAGATACGCCTTGGAAAAAAGATAAGACTTGAGCATCGATTAGACACTGGGAACTGAATGTAGCGGTTTTTCGGTTACATGGGTTTGCTTCAGTTCTGATAATATAATAATAATAATAATAAAAATAATAATAATAATAATCTATTCTTTATTGAAGCGCCTGACAAACGCACTGCGCTGTACATTTACATGTTATGCAAGTTTAAATCTTAACTACTAACAGAACAGACAGCCTGCAATACAACGGCGCTAATAGCAGCCTACAAAGCATATCCGCTCTACGGGGTTCGAACTTGGTACCTCACGGTCTCTGTGCCAGATGTTATCCAATGCGCTATCGGGCCCCCCGATAAACGAATTTATGTCCACTTGTGCATGTTGCCATTGCTGGAACTTATTAACTTTTATTTTTATTATTATAACGCATTTATTAAGTGCCATTACCTGATTGACGACGCATCAATCGATGGCGCTGAGCAATTGTGAGTGAAGGACTTGCTCAAGGTTCCTACACAGTAACCGTCTCAGAGCAGGAAGATCGAACCCGTACTCTCCGCCTTACAAGGTGAGCGCCATAATCGGTCAGATATACCATTACCTTTATTAACCATTTACTTTTTCATTTGCTTGTGCCATTCCTGTTTTATTCCTTCTAGCTGCTTTGGTGTCGTCACTAAATCAAGCGCTGGTCAAGGATGGAGGAATTTCACGACTTCAGCAACACCGCTCCTCTTCAGGGCCACTGCACCACTTGAGTAAGACTTCGTATAAATCTAATCTAATCGAATATCTAATTGTAAAACAATAGAACGAAGAGTCAGGACATCAAGATACACAGATCGGAGAGTGGATACTTTTTTGTTGAGGCCGTTCTGATACTATTATTACTATTAGTATTATTACTTGCCATCTTTCCTTCGCCTTTCTCCTCGTGTTCACTCGAGTTGCTTTTATGTCCTATTAAAGACTTTCTTCTATGATCAGGCCTGGTTCGGGAGCGCCTCTGAGTAGAGCCCCTTGAAGAGGCGCTATATAAATTCTATGATTGATTGATTAATAATAATATTTCTATTATTATTACTACTGCTATATTGCTACTACTATTATTATTATTATTTATTATTATTATTATTATCGTTATTTTCATCGTCATAATCATCATCGTTTGTTATGCCCTGAATTGATCAGTCTCTATTGTATTCTGTGATTAAATTATTACAATGGACTGATTCTCATGCGATTTTAGACATTAAAATTCGATTCATATTTTCAGGGCAGAGCCGATGAAGAAAAGGAAGAAGCTCGACGCGAATATCATCGTTCAGCGAGAGGCAAAGAAGAGGAAGAAGATCGAAAAGCAGATCAAGAGGCTGGAGTTGAAAGGTCATCAGCTGAAGCCGATCGATGAGATCGAAGGAGATCGAAGCTTTTTGAAAACGCTCGAGTGAGTGGCAGATTTCATTCATTCATTTCAAGAATTTATATAGCGCCCTTCAAGAAGCCTACTCAGAGGCGCTCCCAGTCCAACCACAGTGATCATTTTATCTTTACCTTAAATTGATTTTCTTTATTTGCATAGTTATTTCTACTTGTGTGTATTTTATTTAATTTTCTTCTCATACCAAACTTTATTTTATAAAGTGGTAACATACCTTGCATCACCTTGAAATACCTATCTTCCCTTACCATTTGAGATACCTTATCTTCTCATACCATAACATCTTATATTGACATACCATATCACACTCCACTTTTCCTGTCACCATGGCTTGAAATATCTTACCGTACCCTAGATTTTCGTACCATAGCTTACCGTACCACTTGAGATACCTTACCATACCCCATCTTCCCTTACCATAGCTTACCTTAACACTTGAAATACCTTGTCTTCTCATATAATAACATCTTCCCTTGAGATACCGTATCATCAGTGTTTCCGTTAACGCCCAAATAGCCGTTTTTACGTCCATAAAAAACATCCAAAACGTCCAAATTTTTCGGTATGGTAGCCGAAATACATGAGCTATGTCCAAAAAATTCTAGGGCAGGGCGTAAATACTTCCTCTTTTTGGACTCTAACGGAAACACTGCGTATCATACTACACTTTTCCTGAGCATGGCTTGAAATTTCTACCCCATATACCTTACCATAGCTCACATTAACACTTGAATAGTAAATACCTTACCAAACCCATGGCAGGGTTTGAACCCTCAACCTCTCAGTCGACCCTCCAGTACGCTCACCACTAGACTAATGCACATCCCCTACTAATAATAAAAATAATAATAAAAATAATAATAAAAATAATAATAAAAATAATAATAAAAATAATAATAATAATAAAAATAATAACCGGTTCTATGTTAACTAGCTTTGGTTCAATATTAAGTTACTTGATACATACATGCGTGCATACATAATCATCATCATTATCACTGTGTAATGGTTATATAATAATTATTATCCTTATTATTATTTTAATTACAATATGTACATAACAACAATGATAACATTAATTTAATAACAATATTAATAATAATAATTACCAGATCTCTTAACTAACTTTGGTGGGATGCTGTTTGTAGCAAGCGAAAGCGTGAAACGTCCCCAGTGACCTTCGAAGAGAGCGAGCAGCGAGCCGTGCTCGTTAAAGCGTGGTCACGCTACAAGAGAGACCAGTTCGTGGCCGAGATGAACGACATTTTACGGGTTCAGAGGTCACAGCAGAAAGCCATCGACGAACTGCGTAAGGAATCGGAAGAACTCTACCAACTGGCAATAGAGGTATTTCTGGATTTATTTTATGGCTATTTTAATCTATTTATAAGTAATTTATGTCTATCATGATAATAACAACCACACCAACTATAATTATTTATACATATTTAATAAATTATTAATATTAATCATAACCACACCAACTGGCCATAGAGGTCTTTTTAAAATTTATTTTATGTCTATTTTAATCTATTTTAAAGTAATTTATGTCTATCATTAAATTTATAGCTTTTTAATAAATGCATACTAATAGTAATAATTTTATAATAACCGGACCAACTGTTCACAGAGATGCGTTCATAGAAGAGAAGAGCAGGCCCTTAGGCTAGCCATGGGTAATTGGGTATGAAGTGTTAGCAACTTCATTTTCTTAGCCTCGGCATATGAGGGCAGGTGGCCAGTCCTCTCCCTCGCTGTCTCATCTTCCCACTGACAGTGTACTCATTATAGCGGGGTTGGGTATGGGTGCAGATGGTACAGAAAGCTCGAGCCAAATTTCTGCCCTGGTGGGGATTTGAACCCCGACCTTTCGATTGACAGTCCAGCACGCTAAACACTACACTAATGTGTTTCTGTTGTTTCTTTCAGCTTGATGAGAAACTGATTCCGTTTGAAATGAAAGGCCCGGTCGATACGCCCCCAATCAAAGGATACGCAGCCCCAGATGGCGATTACATTGACACAACGAAAAAGTTCGACAAATAAAACAATTTAGGAAGAACAGTATTCGTTATTCGATTTTAATTATTACTAGTAGTAATACTACTATTATATTAGTATTACTAATAACTGTTGGACATGTTATCCGATTGGTAAGAGCATTCGCCTTGTAATGTGGAGAGTATGGGTTCGATCCTCCTCCTCTGAGACGGTTACTGTGTAGGGACCTTGAGCAAGTCCTTCACTCACAGTTGCTCAGCGCCATCGATTGATACTTTGTCGTTAAATAATGGTACGTAATAAATGATTGAAATTCTACTAAATTGATTTGTTTCAAGTGCCATCCTTTTCAAAATGCGCCAAAACTGATTTGAAATTTGGATCCATAAAACAAGAGCACAAAAATATAGCAAATGCATATTTTAATAATAATAATTGGTAATAAAATGAAATTATGTCGATAAAAACACATTGTTCGTTGTCATGGCTTTTAAAGAAATAACAAAAAATATTCACAATTCATTTGAAAAATACTTTAAAATACTGCATATAAAAATATTTACAGTAAACTATAGTTCATATTTACAGTCAGTGCATGTACTAAAAACATTATTTACCGGTACTTTTTTATATTTAATAATAATATTAAGTTGAAATGATGCACGATTTGTCATGCAGAATTCTCTGCCCTGCATGTGAATGGAAGCCATGATGATTAGGTCTCAGTGTACACACCATGCAGCAGAGATTTAAATTAGAATTAGCAAAATCTTGTAGCTAATCGATTAGAATTAGCAAAATCTTGTAGCTAATCGATTAGAATTAGCAAAATCTTGTAGCTAATCGATTAGAATTAGCAAACTCTTGTAGCTAATCGATTAGAATTAGAAGTTTGTCTAAAAATGTCTAATTGAGCTAATCGATTAGTTAAACTGCTAATCGATTAGAATTAGAATTAGCTGAAACTGCTAATCGATTAGAATTAGAATAAGCTACTGAAATTTGCTAATTGAATAGAATTAGAATTAGCAAAATCTTGTAGCTAATCGGTTAGAATTAGCCGTTTGTTCGATTAGCTATCAATTGGAATCTAATCGATCAGTTACCCATCTCTGCATGCTAGCTTGAGGCATGGTATCTCGAGAAGAGTCACTGTGATTTGGGTTTAGATCAACCCACTATCAATCAGGAATGCAGTATCCATACAGCTAGTCAGAGCTCCAGTACCACTCGCAATGTGGCAACTTCATGTTCTGACGAGCGGGTCCCTCCAGAATACTTGTGACCATACGCTAAAGAAGCAGTAGCGTTGTTTCCATACGTTTGAAAAACGGGTCACTCCACAGTACTTGGGAGTCCTGTACGCTAATGAAGCAGGTCGCACCAGACTGCGCTGTGTCCGAACGTTCAAGAAACAGGTCGCTCCACAGTACTTGAGTCCTGTACGTTAACGAAGCAGGTCGCTCCCTACTGAGCTGTGTTCGTACGTTCGAGAAATAGGTCACTCCACAGTACTTGAGCCCGTATGTTAACGAAGCAGGTCGCTCCAGACTGCGCTGTGTCCGTACATTCGAGAAACGGGTCGCTCCACAGTACTTGGGCCCGTATGTTAACGAAGCGGGTCGCACCAGACTGCGCTGTGCCCACATGTTCGAGAAACGGGTTGCTCCACAGTACTTGGGCCCGTATGTTAACGAAGCGGGTCGCACCAGACTGCGCTGTGCCCACATGTTCGAGAAACGGGTTGCTCCACAGTACTTGAGCCCGTATGTTAATGAAGCAGGTCGCTCCACACTGCGCTGTGTCCGTAAGTTCGAGAAACAGGTCCGGGTCGCACCAGACTGCGCTGTGTCCGTATGTTTGAGAAACGGGTCGCTCCACAGTACTTTGTGTCCACGCGTTCAACTAGTTTCTGTTGTGTACTACTTCTGTGTTGGTGCCAGTGTTGAAGCAGAGACTGTGCCATTGGAAAGCAACTCATTGTCTTTTATCTCCATTGAACGCTTGTAGAGCTTTGCGGCCGTTTCAAAGTCACCCTGAGATCAACGGTAAAATTAAAAGTACTCATTATTCAATTTTAACCATTAGTAGTAATTATTAATAATTATTACTACTGTATTATCATCATCATCAGTATTATAATTATTATAAGAACTATTATTATTATTACTATGGTTTTCATTACTGGGTGATTGGCTTCGTGCCTGACTGGCTAGATAGTTATATCTTTGTTTATTGTTTCAAACTGACACGCAGCAGTATGATTACAAATCATAGTATGAACGGGTAATCACAAGTTATTACAGGAGTCAAATTTAACTGTATACGGCAGCCATGCAAGGCGCCAGTCACGTCCTACTGCTCAGTTTACCCATCGCCACCTGGCGAATGAAAGGCTGAGTCGACCTATGGGAGGGTAGCGGGAAGTTATCCTGCGTCTGCGCTGATCTTCTGCTCTTCGTGCCGGAGTGTTACCATTACCCTAAACCCTCACCTATTAATTTAATAATAATAGGATCATTATTATTATTTTTTTGCCCCGAGGTAAACATGATCCCTCAGGGATTTCAAGATTAATTAAATTGTAAAAATGTCTCGAACAGTTATTATTATTATTATAAATTTAATATAACTGGAAGGGCTACCCGTCTTCCATCTCGTGCTTAGGATCAACAAAAGAACCGTTACCATTACCCTAAAACCATCCCCATTGGCTGGCTAGTGGTTGACTGGTTATGTGGTTGGCTGGCTGCCTGGTCTACTTGACTGGATAGAAGAGACATTGCCCACCTGTTCATACTTGAGCAGCGCCATGTTTGTTAGTGTTTCGGAAACCCTCGGGTGACAGGGATCCAGCGTATCCTCATAGATCTTCAACGCCCTGTCGTACAGAGGCTCAGCAGCAGAATGACTACCCTGCGATAAGGAAGGAAACAATTATTGTAAGGAACTGAATAGCAATTGAACATAAAAAACAGATTAATTTGTTTTGTCTAATATAATTAAATTGATTTAAATAAATTATAATATAAATATGAAACAAAGACATTATCAGGTCAATATCCAGAAGATCAATTTGCTTAGACTAATATAAATAAATTACTAGAGAAAGAAATTATGCAAGGAACGGTACCGGGAGCAAGAGCAAGAGGGAAACCAAGGAAGAGATGGATGGACAATGTGGGCGAATTGGAATTATGAAAGGTTGCTAACAGGAGAGGATGGAGAAGAATATAAATATCGAACGGTTGAAGAGAGAGAGATATAAATAAACTAATATAAATAAATTAATACATATAAATTAATAGGAATAAAATATAATAGAAGTCAGTATAAATTAATAGGAATAAATTAATAGGAATAAATTAATAGGAATAAATTAATATTAATAAATTAATATTAATAAATTAATATAAAAAGGAATTATAATATAAATTAATATAAATTAATTAATCACGGCACGTAAATGCAACGAAATACAGAAAAGATGATTAGTACCATCTGCGAGTAGAGGACAGCAAGGTTGACGATCGCCGTGGCAACGGTTGGATGGCAGAGGCCAAAAGCCTTCTCCTTGGCCTCGACCACTCTTCGGTAGAACGGTTCGGCCTTCTCCAGTTGGCCCTTGACAAGAAATACAAGGACAATGCTGAGATCATCTTTAAGTATATTATAATTATATTCGTTTATTGAGATAAACAATCTGACAAAAATGCAGAAATGCTAACATGAGCGATAATGAATAATTAAAGTTCATTTAATAGAAAGTCTTAGAATAAACTAGTAAATGTTTTTATATAATGATCTGGGAATAAATTGAGAGTTGTCCTTGGATGGGAGAGTATGGTTGTGTGCTCTAGGTCTTAATTGGTGAGAGGAGAGGGGTCGGAGTGGAGGTATAAGTTGATGAAGCACATGCTTGGGGTTGTGTAATATGGAGAAAAGGAGTTTTGCATCGGCTATAATTATTGGCAAGTTCAGAGACTGTTGGAAAGGATTGCTCTAGGTAACCTAGGCGTTTGGCTCTTTTAGTGGACATGGTATTTACACTATCTAATGGCGCTGAGCAATTGTGAGTGAAGGACTTGCTCTAGGTCAGTGCCTCCCAAACTTTTTAGTGTCGCAGGAATTAACTTTTCAGGGTCACGGACTGGCAGGAATTTTCCCAATGCAGGAGGACCGGTAAAAAATTTATTAATTATTTCTCTTTTATTAGTTATAACAGACAGCTGAAGTAACTAGGTAAAATCTGTTTCATAACTGCTACATCCAGAACAATTATTGTAACTTGTTGCGTTCTGACAACAATCTTTGATTGAATAAACGAAAATACATACATACATACATACATTTTTCGACCATCTAGACAATTTCCTCAAATATATATTAAAATTGATTTAAAAGCATGTTTAGCCAATTCTCTGACACTATTTCCCTTTTAATTTGAGCCTAATGAATGTTTTTTTATGACTTTTAAAATTATAATAGCCATTTCTTGATTCCGAGACAATTTAATAATAATAATAATAATCTTTTCTCTATTGAAGTGCCTGACAAACGCACTGCGCTGTACATTTACATGTTTAATGCAATTGAAACAATCTTAACTACTAACAGAACAGACAGCCTGCAATACAACGGCGCTAATAGCAGCCTACAAAGCATATCCGCCCTACGGGGCTCGAACTCGGATCCTCTCGCTCTCTACGCCAGATGTTATCCAATGCGCTATCGGCCCCCACCCAGTTTCTTGACTCACTTTGCGGACCCACACTTTGGGAAGCACTGCTCTAGGTCCCTACACAGTAACCGTCTCAGAGGAGAATGATCGAATCGGTACTCTCCACGTTACAACGCGAACGCTCTAACCAATTTGACGATGCAATTATTCGCCTCGCGTGTCCCATCCTTATATAGCATCGATTGACAACGTTTTAAAGGTGTCTACAGAGATCGTTCTAACCCAGGGGTTCTTAAACTTTTTAGAAGCAGGAACCGGCTGTGCATTTATGATGTTGTTGGCGGACCACCAGTTAGAAATGCAAAATTTTATCTGACAATCGAATCCAAGATAAAGGGAAATTAGAGGAATGAGTCCATATTTTATCTTAATATTTTATTGAAATTATTCTAAGAGTGAAATAATGCGAAATAGTGACTAAATCAATAAACTGCTTTTACAAATATATGTAATTACACATGTTCTTGTTATTCATTGTTAAATATAACAATAAATATCAGAATGTATTTATTATAGTTAAAGGAAGCGTTCAAGTTTTTATAAATAATAACTAGTAATTTTATTACACGAGAAGGCTTACTCCTATCTAAAAGTAGCAAGCCTAATTACTGAAAGTTTAATTAAATTAAACTTGACTAAACTTACAGCAAATGGAGTCAAGCAAGTCATGGCTAAATTACAGAGTTCTCCATATTCCTAAAGAAACATTGATCCAGAATGCAGCCAACGATCCAGTCTTTTCAAATATAGCATTTAAACCTTTATCATTTGCAAGTTCTATGAGTTTATCATCAAGAACTGTAGTAAGCTGATTACCTGCTGAATGACGAAACAGTAATTAGTGGGAAACGTGAGCTTGTTTATTCCTGACAAGCAAATCTATTCGCGGTTTAATGTCAGTCAATGTTTCATTACTTTTAAAGAAACTGTCCAAAGAGACTTGATGTGCTTTGCTCATTGTTTCTCTTATTTTTTAAATTTAAAACTAAGATTTCTAGAACTTTATTTCGTGTTTAAATTTGTCTTATTGCAAATAAACAAAAATATTCATACGCTAGCGTTTTCTTAATTATCGCTCAATTCCATCAACAAAGAACAAAATATCTGGCGTACGAATGGTTGTGTTCAGTTGGTGACAGTTTCAATCGCTAGGTGATCGAAGTCCATATGCCTAGCGATCACGGTGTGGCGATAATGGGAACTTTAGATCTAGAATCTAGATTGATTTATTGCAAATAACGTTAAATAATAATTTCATTCTATAAATTTTTTTAACTTAAAAAATATATCTATAATTATCTGTATTTTCCAGGAATAAGTTGATCAAATTTTTTATTTTTAGGGATTGTTTCGCGGACCGGCGACTTGAGCTCCGCGGACCGGCGCCGGTCCGCGGACCACCACTTTAAGAACCACTGTTCTAACCAACTGTATACAGGGTCTCATACTTTTGTATATATATATATATATATATATATATATATATATATATATATATAACACCTCAAATAAAGGTTTCTGAGAGAGACAGACACAGACAGAGAGAGAGATAGACACAGACAGAGAGAGACAGACAGAGACAGAGCTCCTATTTTATGGTGTATCTGTACATTTATATAGCGCCACTTACAATGTTACACCAATCAGAGGGCGCTCCCAGTGCGAGACCCCGAGAAAATAAGGCTGTCTTTAAGCAGCGATAGGATGCAGGGAGGCCCCAGCTTGAAGCAATGGGCGAATCATGGGAGGAAGTTGGTATCAATAGAAGCAAAATCACGAAATTTAGTTATAAACAGACCTCGCCCGCGGGACAAAGAATTCAAGTCGGTCAAGTGAGCGCAGGGGTCGAAGTGAGGTGGCTGAATTGTAGAAATCGCTGTGTTCTTCATAACGAGTTCTCCCTTATAGCTCCAACTCACATTTGGATTGTTTTTAATATTTTAATTGTGGTTCAAAAGTCATGAAGCTTGAGATTTAGATTTCTTTGGAACGGTGACAGGCTCGTTCCTTTGCTTCAATTGGTCCCTCTCTTTGGAATGCTCTTTCTCCTTCTGCTCGCTCTAAAATTCTCTCTGGCAGTCTCTCTTCTTCCTTCGCTTTTCTCAAAACCTGTTTATTTTCGCGGGGCTTAGCACACTGGGAGCGCTTCTGAACGGTTCACCCTACGAGAGGCGCTTTACAAATGCTTAAATACGATACGATACGATATATAGCCTGTTCGAATTAGTCTCCTGTCGCGTCCCACCCTTATATAGCATCCGTTGGAACCGACAAAGAAGGTGTGGCACGTGAAAGCGTTCTTATTTGTCGCCGTTCGTGTCCCACCCTTATATAGCATCGGTTGACAACGTTTTAAAGGTGTTTAAGGCGACCGCTCCGACCAATTGACACACCATGCCACATCGTCTACTGTTAATCAACGAACTATTTCGTCACCGACAGCTCAAGGAAGCCATCTTAAGACGCACCATATAATTAATATAATAATAATAATAATAATAATATTATAATAATTATAATAAATAATAATAATAATAATAATAATATCTTTTCTTTAATGAAGCGCCTGACATACGCACTGCGCTGTACATTTACATGTTATGACAATTAAACAATTCACAAGAACACAATTAAATGACAGAAGACATAAATCTTAACTACTAACAGAACAGACAGCCTGCAATACAACGGCGCTAATAGCAGCCTACAAAGCATATCCGCCCTACGGGGCTCGAACTCGGTACCTCTCGCTCTCTATGCCAGTGTGTTATCCAATGCGCTATCGGGCCCTCCTCCTTGATCCAGGCTTTGGACTGGCACTGACAGAGTGCGACCAGTGGCGGAGTTATAATGATACAGCATTTTATTATTCACTTAGAAGCGACATCTTGTGTATGCAAAGGTCCTGATCTGGAAGAAGAGATATGTATTGATTGAACGCAATAATTCTATATGTATGGTCATTTGAAAACGTTTTAAAGGTGTCTAAACATTGTTTTGTTCAGTCATTAGCGACATCTTGTGGCTGCAAGGTCTTGATAACTGCAAATAGTGTGAGCATTGAATCAGTCGATCGATGGATCCTCAGTTTAACGGCAGCTTATGACAACAAAGGCCGTTGCCGCCGACAAAGATTATTTTTGGCATATTACAGCTCTTATAGTTAAATCGATCGAACGTATTTTCAGTATATGTAGGGACGGTTGAAAACGTTTTAAAGGTGTGTAATAGAGGCGCGTATTATACAGTTTTCAAAGACATCTTGTGGATGCTACGGCCGTTAAATGTCAACATTACCTGGGAGATGGATAGTTAAATGGTAACACTCTGGGGAGGGATAGTTAAATGGTTAAATGGTAACACTCTGGGGAGGGATAGTTAAATGGTAACACTCTGGGGAGAGATAGTTAAATGGTAACACTCTGGGGAGGGATAGTTAAATGGTAACACTCTGGGAGGGATAGTTAAATGGTAACACTCTGGGGAGGGATAGTTAAATGGTAACACTCTTGGGAGGGATAGTTAAATGGTAACACTCTGGGGAGGGATAGTTAAATGGTAACACTCTGGGGAGGGGATAGTTAAATGGTAACACTCTGGGGAGGGATAGTTAAATGGTAACACACTGGGGAGAGGGATAGTTAAATGGTAACACTCTGGGGAGGGATAGTTAAATGGTAACACTCTGGGGAGGGATAGTTAAATGGTAACACTCTGGGGAGGGATAGTTAAATGGTAACACTCTGGGGAGGGATAGTTAAATGGTAACACTCTGGGGAGGGATAGGGAGGGATAGTTAAATGGTAACACTCTGGGGAGGGATAGTTAAATGGTAACACTCTGGGGAGGGATAGTTAAATGGTAACACTCTGGGGAGGGATAGTTAAATGGTAACACTCTGGGGAGGGATAGTTAAATGGTAACACTCTGGGGAGAGATAGTTAAATGGTAACACTCTGGGGAGAGATAGTTAAATGGTAACACTCTGGGGAGGAGATAGTTAAATGGTAACACTCTGGGGAGAGATAGTTAAATGGTAACACTCTGGGGAGGGATAGTTAAATGGTAACACTCTGGGGAGAGATAGTTAAATGGTAACACTCTGGGGAGGGATAGTTAAATGGTAACACTCTGGGGAGGGATAGTTAAATGGTAACACTCTGGGGAGAGATAGTTAAATGGTAACACTCTGGGAGGAGATAGTTAAATGGTAACACTCTGGGGAGGGATAGTTAAATGGTAACACTCTGGGGAGGGATAGTTAAATGGTAACACTCTGGGGAGGGATAGTTAAATGGTAACACTCTGGGGAGGGATAGTTAAATGGTAACACTCTGGGAGAGGGATAGTTAAATGGTAACACTCTGGGAGGGATAGTTAAATGGTAACACTCTGGGGAGGGATAGTTAAATGGTAACACTCTGGGGAGGGATAGTTAAATGGTAACACTCTGGGGAGGGATAGTTAAATGGTAACACTCTGGGGAGGGATAGTTAAATGGTAACACTCTGGGGAGGGATAGTTAAATGGTAACACTCTGGGGAGGGATAGTTAAATGGTAACACTCTGGGGAGGGATAGTTAAATGGTAACACTCTGGGGAGGGATAGTTAAATGGTAACACTCTGGGAGGGATAGTTAAATGGTAACACTCTGGGAGGAGATAGTTAAATGGTAACACTCTGGGAGGGGATAGTTAAATGGTAACACTCTGGGGAGGGATAGTTAAATGGTAACACTCTGGGGAGGGATAGTTAAATGGTAACACTCTGGGGAGGGATAGTTAAATGGTAACACTCTGGGGATGGATAGTTAAATGGTAACACTCTGGGGAGGGATAGTTAAATGGTAACACTCTGGGAGGGATAGTTAAATGGTAACACTCTGGGGAGGGATAGTTAAATGGTAACACTCTGGGGAGGGATAGTTAAATGGTAACACTCTGGGAGGGATAGTTAAATGGTAACACTCTGGGGAGGGATAGTTAAATGGTAACACTCTGGGAGGGATAGTTAAATGGTAACACTCTGGGGAGGGATAGTTAAATGGTAACACTCTGGAGAGGGGGCAGTTAAATGGTAACACTCTGGGGAGGGGTATTTAAGTGGTAACATTCTGGGGAGGGGTATTTAAATGGTAGCACTCTTGCTTCATAAAACAATAGCTCTTGAAAGACGCGAATCGATACCCGTATACCCCATCCAGGTCGATTCGGCCTTCCACCCCCTAGGGGCCGCCGTAAAATGAGTGAGCGCCTAACAGGCCGCCCAAAAGTGTGTTCAATAACATCATGAAATTTGTACCATGGTTTTTCAATGTTAATTACTGCGGTTGTCAGTGAGTTTATCAGTGGACCCGACAAGTGTGTAGATGAATCTATCGATTGAACGCAATAATTGTACTATATATATAGGATTGGTTCAATACGTTTAATAGGTGTCTAAAGATTGTTTTGTTCAGTCATTAGCTACATCTTGCAAGAGCCTCGACAACTACATAAACAAACGAAATGTAATCTATCGATTGAACGCTTTTTTAGTATATGTAGGATCGGTTGAAAACGTTTTAAAGGTGTCTAAGAGAGGGACGTATTATCCAGTTTTCAAAGACATATCTTATGGCTGCTAATGCCGTGAACGTCATCCTTGCCTTACTTGATGGGGGTCAGTAGGTAGTAGTAGAACGTCATGGGGAGGGGCCGGTTACTACTTGCAATTGAAACTCACAAGAACACAAATGGACATCAATCTTAACTACTAACAGAACAGACAGCCTGCAATACACGGCGCTTAGCAGCCTACAAAGCATATCCGCCATACGAGACTCGATCTCGGTACCTCTCGCTCTCCATGCCATTAAGGGCTAGAACTAATGACTAGTTTTTCCTCTTTGGTCTCTCGTTCTTTAAAGACGCCTTCCACTCCCCGGAGGGCAGCTTTAAAATGAGTGGCGCGTTTGCCAAGACGTGTGTTCAATAAGTAAGTAAGTAAATAAGTAAGATCATGTTTCAATGCTTCAATGGTTTTACATGCATCTTACAGGTATATCGGATTGGTTGACGTTGAATAGGTGTCTAAAAATTGTTTTGTTCAGTAATTAGCGACACCTTGGTTGCAAGAGCCTCAACAACTACATATTCACATATTGAATAGTATATTATTCTGAGAGAGGCGTATTACACAGTTTTCAGAGACAATGGCTGCTAATTAGTCATCCTTGCCTTACTGGATGGGGGTCAAGAACATGGAGAGGGGGATAGTTAAATGGTAACACTCTTGTTTGAAGAACATATAGATCATGAATAGTCGCGGTTCGATACATGTAGCCCCTCTTTAACGTTTCAGCCTTCCACTCCTTAGGGGCAGCTGTAAAATGAGTCGGGCGCCTAACAGGCTGCCAATACGTGTGTTCAATAAGATCATGAAATTTGTACCGTCATGTTTCAATGCTTCAATGTTACTTAGTGTGGTTTGTCAGTGAACTTATCAATAAAGACGAATATTATTATTAAACATACACACACATATATACATTTATACACACACACGCATGCATGCATACAGGACGGGGTGACGGTTGAATGGTAACATACCGGCACGAAGATCAAAAGGACGTGAGTTCGATACTCACTAGCCCCATAAGGTTGACTCAGCCTTCAACTCCCTAGAGGGCGACTGTAAAATAAGCAGTACGATAGATAGGCGCCTTGCATGGCTGCCATACAGTTAAATTTGAATCCTGTTAAACTTGTTATAATATGTTACTACTATGTCATGTAATCTTACAACGCACTTGTCAGTCTGAATTAATAAAGAAGAATATTAATGTTATTATTACAAACACATAAATATGAGTACTGTAAGCCTTGGTAGCAACATACAGTAAGGTATGGTACTAACCGTTTTCTTATAAAGAATTCCAAGGTTCTTTGTGATCGAAGTGACGCCTGGATGTTCGATCGGAAAGAGCTGCAACATGATCATAACAAAAACAAATGATCGAAACAAAGGGTGAGTTACTTAAAGGGCGATATACAAGTGCTCTCATACATACATACATACATACATACATACATATCACTAGGATGATTTATAAGACTTGAATAAGACAGACTGGCGAATAATTTAGATTGTTGTATTGTATTGTATTTATAAATTTATAAAGCGCCTCTCACAGTGAACACCAATGAGAGTACTCCCAAGTGCGAAAAGCACTCAGATTAAAAGAGTGGTCTTAAGACACTTATACAAAGAAGCACCTGGCCAAGCAGATATTATCAAAGAACGAGTTGATGAAGGGAGTAGGCACATATTATCTAGGAATCACCGAACCAATGTGTTTAAGTCGAGCAAACGTTATCTGAACTGTTGAAGCTGATAATTGTAGTCGCTCATGGGATAAGAAGATTGTTCAAGGCGATCAAGTGAGCGAAGCGAGAGCGAGGACAATGAATGTGTGTACACCAAAATGCGGTTAGCAATTGGTTTATTAAAGGATATTCTTACTTACTTACTTACTTATACATACGTGATCGATATCAAACAGTTATTGATCACTTCACAGAAACTATGAAAAAGGAAGTATCTAGGAATAACCGAACAAATGTGTCTTGTCTTAAGTGGAGCAGAAAACATTATCTGAACTGTTAAAGATGCTAGTGATCATAAGTCTAGTGGCAGATTGTTCCAGAGAGACTGAGGAAAAGGCGCCCCTATGCTAGGCTCACTCTTGACTGGTTCTGTCTCACCAGGGGCGTAGCCAGGAAAAGATTTTATGGGGTTCAAGATTTCGGGATGGTTTCCATTGGAGATGGTCACAAAACTTCAGGCTTTTTGGTATTTCGCATATAAAATTTTTTCGGAAACTTATTGGGTGGGGGTTGAACCCGTAAAATCACCCCTTAAATACGCCCATGTGTCTCACACTAACACTAGGCAACACGACTGGAGATGGCTTGCTCTGTCTCACTCTTGAATTTGCCTCTGATTTCACCTTAACTTTGCTAACTAACCAACTTTTGGCTTAACAGGTTCGATTATTCGCTGGCTATATGATGGGTTCCTAATTTGCTGACTGATTTGACTGGTTTAATAAATAATTTGCTGGTTTTTAACTGGTCGACTAAAATGTTCACTTCTGTACTGGTTTACAAATTTACTGATTAAAACTAACTAGCTCGCACCGACGTGCGAGAGCGCAGGACCAGTTTTTGGCCATGTTATGTTAGAACGAAATTGGACATCTTGATCACAGCTGAACATACCTTTTGGCGAATCTCGAGCGCTCGTTCGTATAGAGGAGCTGCCTTTTCGTACTGCTTTCGATCGTTGTAGAGAGCGGCCAGATTGTTGAGCGACTGAGCAAGGATCCGGATGGTCATCCTTTAGGATCGATTCGCGTATTTCCAACGATCGAACGAGCAGCGCCTCAGATGCCCTGGTTAGGAAGTCCGGCCGAATAATCGGTCCTTATTATTAAAAACAACAGATGAGTTAAGAAGAGCTCAACCCGGCTGCTCTCACCATAGGCGTAAACTCCTCGTTTACTCTAAAGCTAAGCACAGGGCTATCGATCGATCGATCTCCTTGGTCGATCGCCTAGCTAAGGTCTGGTCGAGCAGTTAATCGATCGCGCTCGATGCGTTAGGCTACAAGAGGCACATGGAGACAGACCATTATTTTATTATCTAATTTACATTACTTGTGAAAGTTAGGGCTAGGATCGATGCAACATTGCATTGACAAAGCAGAGGAGGCTTATCGATGGTTGAAATAAGTGCTGCTGTACACTCTAGCAGTTAATGGACAACCATATAATATGCAGCGATACTTACCTGGGTACCAGTAACTCTGCCAATAATTTACCTGGGTACCTACAACTCTCTGCCTTACATTGTTAATTCCTAAAACTCCTTACCATGTAGCTAATTGGGCCTAGAACTCTGCCTATAACGTAATCATACCAATCACTTACTCGAAGTTGCTCTGAAGGTAGTGAAGGACGCCGACTTCGTTGATGGTTCTGGCGAGTTCAAGGGTTGAAGGTCCAAGGCTGAGGTCACCGAGTTCAAGGACCTTCTGACGGAGAGTCTCATTCGTCTTGTTCGTCATCTGTCAGTAACCAGTCAATAGATGAACCAGTCAAGAGATGAACCAGTTAACAGATGAACCAGTCAACTGATGAACCAGTCAACAGACGAACCAGTCAACAGATGAACCAGTCAACAGATGAACCAGTCAACAGATGAACCAGTCAACAGATGAACCAGTCAACGGATGAACCAGTCAACAGATGAACCAGTCAACAGATGAACCAGTCAACAGATGAACCAGTCAACAGATGAACCAGTCAACAGATGAACCAGTCAACAGATGAACCAGTCAACAGATGAACCAGTCAACAGATGAACCAGTCAACAGATGAACCAGTCAACAGATGAACCAGTCAATGGATGAACCAGTCAACAGATGAACCAGTCAACAGATGAACCAGTCAACAGATGAACCAGTCAAGAGATGAACCAGTCAACGGATGAACCCAGATGAACCAGTCAACAGATGAACCAGTCAACAGATGAACCAGTCAACGGATGAACCAGTCAAGAGATGAACCAGTCAAGAGATGAACCAGTCAACAGATGAACCAGTCAACGGATGAACCCGTCAACTGGATGAACCAGTCAACAGACGAACCAGTCAACAGACGAACCAGTCAACAGACGAACCAGTCAACAGACGAACCAGTCAACAGACGAACCAGTCAACAGACGAACCAGTCAACAGATGAACCAGTCAACAGATGAAAACTACTACTACTTACAGCGGCCAACAGAGGTACTCGGCATTTCTTGCGAATTGATATCGATCGCTTGTGCAGTGGCTCCGCCAAACTGTGTCTGAAGAAAGTGAGAAAAATTGTCATTTTACGGGCTTTTGAGAACATTCTCATCCTGTTGATTTTGGCTTACCAAAGCAACAGTAAGTAGGCAAACTGGATCATTAGCCTACCATAATAAACCGTATGCAGGCGTTGTAGGCATGCTGGCTTACTAAATCACCAGTATGCAGACATCCTGGATTACTGGCTTACCAAATCAATAGTAGGTAGCATGATGCAAAGAGCATATTTTGAAACTGGATTGGAACAAGTGCGTTGCACGAGAGAGTTTGAAAATGTGGCTTCACAGAGTTAAAAGCAACAGTACGTAAACAGATCTTATTCGGTAGCTGGATCTAGAATTGTTGAACTCTCATTTTGTATCTGTCCCATAGAACGAGAATTCGTAACTTGAGGCTTTAATATTCGTAAATATTCGTAAATATTAAGGCATTTTTAATATTCGTAAATATTCGTAAGTATTCGTTGATGACGTCACTGTTTCCGTTTTGTTTACGAACTAATTAACGACTACTAATTTAAGAATACGTGCAGTGGTTTCGTAACTGTTCTTGTTCTAATGCCTAGTTTTTGGCACTGAATGTTAATAATGTTATACAATTAATCCCGGATTTTTAGAAATAAAAAGAAAAGAAATGTTAACAATTTAATATTCGTTGGCCAGTTTCAATATTCGTTAATATTCGTCAATTTCTACAAATCATAATATTCGTAATATGCGCATACTCGTTCTATGATCTGTCCATTCTGCACTTGCGTCAATTCGTTATCTACACAATTCTTGACCTCTTTCAAAATTGTGCTTATCCACCGTAGGCTGCCTCTCTGTCTTCCGGACTGATAAGCTGGATATTGTCCTCATCACAGTTTGGTTTTGGTGCGCCATGGGTCGATGCCTTTTGCATTAGACACAGGCGCAATAGAAGTCACAAGTTATCTTGGTGAAGAATTTCGTTCACCTCGAAGCTACTCAGTACAGGAAATTTGCAAATTTCAATATCCCAAAATGAGTGACGGAATTCTACTTATAGCAAACCCTGAAAACATTAAAAAGGTGTCCAAAAATTATGACAACTACCGATGAAAACAATTTGAAAATTGCTTATCCACCGTAGGCTGTCTCTCTGTCTTATGGACTGATCTTCTGGATATTGTATTGTATTGTATTGTATTTGAACACTTGTTATAGGATATTGTCCTCATTACAGTTTGGTTTTTGTGTGCCATTGGTTGATGCCTTGTGCATTAGACACCGGCGCTATAGAAATTACAAATTATAATGTTCTCTTAGTGAAGAATTTCGTTCACCTCGAAGCTACTCATCACAGGAAACTTGCTGTCAGTGAATTGTTTAACGACTAGCTGTACTTATAGCAGAACAGTGAATTCTACTTATAGCAGAACTTATAGCAAACCACGAGAACATTAAAAAGGTGTCCAAAAAATTATGACAATTGCTTATTCACCGTAGGCTCTCTCTGTCTCTTACGGACTGATCTTCTGGATATTTACGTGATTACGGTTTGGCATGCCATCGGTTGATGCCTTGTGCATTACACACCGGCGCAATAGAAGTTGCTAATTACAATTACAATCGAAGTGATGAATTAATAATTTTAAAAGTTGCATGTTGCTGCGATCTAAAAACGTTATAATAAAATAACAGTCATGTCAGAATTGACTCATATCCTTGAGCCCGCTTATATAGTAGCAGTCTTTGCATTTAAAAGGTGTTCATAATAGGTGTTCGCAACAGAGTCTACTAATTAACAGCAATTTAATAATAGATGAGCAGAATTTCTTTCATATCATATCATAATTTTATATTCGTTTACTGAGGTCAATCCTGTCGTCAAAACGCTACAGTTAACATATATCAGAAGATGGCAGGTTTAGACTAGTAAACATTCTTAAACAGCACGCGTGATGTATGTATGTATGTATGAGCACTTGTTGTAGCGCCCCTTCAAGATTTCTACTCAGAGGCGCTCCCGACTACAGTGCGGACACTGAATCGGAGTTTCACGCCGAAGCGCATGAGCAATTGCGAGTGAAGGACTTGCCCAGGGTCCCTACGCGGCGGCTTTGAGGTGGATTCGAACCCGAAACACTCCGGCTGCAAGGCACCGAACATACCCCTACACCACCGTGCCCCACGAAACTCTTATTGTTCTTACTAGTAAGTTCAAATGGATGAGGCCTAGAGCGCAAATTATATTTGCTTACGGATTGCTCTTGAAAGAACTTACGTAAGACATGTCTTATGTAAGTTCTTTCAAGAGCGGCATCAATCCATGAACATACTTTCCCTGCCTATGAAAGAGCACTCCGAGCATATCGATCTCCCTTACGGCCTTGCTACGAGCACATGGCCTCTGCCGAACAAGTCTTAACATTTTGGATAACTTAGAAATTGAAGTAACTTTTTTAAATTTTATTTCCTGTACTGTGCTATTTTTTTCTCAACTAATGACACTAAACAGTGACGTAAATTAGCTGAATCCTTGAAAGGACGGAGACAACGTAAGGGCTATCAGCGGAAAAATAAAATTAAACAAATAATAACAGACAGTAAATAAATAAATAAAGTTACATACAAAAATAAAAACGGAAAAAAGTGACGAAAAATAAAAAGAAAAAACGGACGTTTTTTGAAGATAAATAAAAAAACGAAAAAGAACGTTTTTGAAAATAAATAAAAACGAAAAGGACGTTTTCTGAAGATAAATCAAAAACGAGAAAAGGACGTTTCTGAATAATAAAAAAGAACCAATAGAGTTTTTACTATATCCATCTAGTATCTATAACGTGTACTCTGAAAATAGTCCGCGTTCATTTTACAACATAGCACGCTTTTGAGGCAGCTGACCCATTATTTTGCAGATACGCTGGCCAATCACAACGGTGCGTGTGCGCGGGCGAGTCGATTCGAAAAGTCTAGTCCCCGATTCTATAAGCTACGATTGAAATTTTGATAGAATGAAGTGTGTGCGCGAACGAGTCTGTCGCCAAGATTTGACGATTGAATGATTGTAAGTTCGAACTAGTCGTCGCAAGATTTGACTATTTAGCCTGTGGCTCAAGCAAGCAATCAATCAATCAAGCAAGATTCCCGCAAGTTAAACTAGATGGATAATAAAAAACGAGAAAAGGACGTTTTTTGAAGATAAATAAAAAAAACCAAAAATCAACGTTTTTTGAAAAAAATAAAACCCCAAAAACCGTTTTAACAACTATGCATCAATCCATGAACCTACTTTCCCTGCTTCTGGAAGAGCACGCCGAGCATATCGATCTCCCTCGCGACGAGCACATGGTCCCTTCCGAGTGAGTCTTCGTAGATCTCAACCGCTTGTCTATAGAGCTGCTCGGCTGTGGTGAGCTTCCCCTGTCGCTCATGGAGCAGAGCCAGGTAGTGGAGACTTCGAGCGATCATCGGGTGATCCGGATCGAGGGAAGTCTCGCGCAGCTCGAGCGAGCGCTGGAGAGGATTCAAAGCCTGGAGTAGACATGGATGATAATGATTATTGTAATTATTATTATTGTAATTATATTATTATTGTATTATTGAAAGTGTTCATGTATATGTATGCATGTATTACATCATTATTATAGAACTACTATCAGTATCATTACTACCATTACTATTACAATTACTATTACTACTACTACCACTGCCACCACCACCGTCACCACCACCACAACCATCATCATCATCATCATCATCATCATCATCATCATCATCATCATCATCATCATCATCATCATCATCATCATCATCATCATCATCATCATCATTATTATCGTCATCATTATCATCATCATGACTATAATTATTATTATTGTTATTATTATTAATATTAATTAATAATATTACTATTATAACTATTATTTATTATTTCTACATTTCTATAGTTATTCAAAATCACAAAAAATCTAAATATCTATACAACTGAAAAGCCCGCAGACGTTGATCAGAAAAATTTACACTGTTCTAATTGTTAGGTTTTAGCCAACGATTAATTAAGCGAAATGTTAATTTCCAATCTCCATTGTTTAACAACTTATGGCATAATAGCCATTGACGTCGATACGAAATAATGGGAAACCTTAAGCACTATAGATTGGTTGGTTTCCCAGTTTAACGGCAGCTTATGACAACATTGGCCGTTGCCGCCGACAAAGATTTTTGGCATATTACAGCACTATAGATTAAACTCGAGTACCATATATATAAATTTGTGTGAAACCATTTAAAGGGTGTCTTATGTCAAGTGCAATTTTAACGTTACTAAACACATTTACTGAAAATCGACAGCTTTTGTCTGATTGCAAACTTCGGATCCATGTTTGCCAATAGATGTCGCTCTGCCACATCTGGTTTCCGTGGCAACCGTATATCCATTTGATATATCCGGACAACCCCTCTGACTAGACGTAGCGCCTGTGAACAAGTTCGTGCCTGTGCTTAGCGTTTAAAAAGTGGCGCTTTAGAAATTTACCATTACAATGGCTACAGTTACTAAGCATGGTAACCTTAAAATAGCCGTTGACATAAACACCTTTAAAACAATGATAGACTGTGTGATATATTTAACAAAAAATTCTTCGTTTATTCATTTTTTCCACGTAGCACGTAAAAATGGTACAGTGAGAACTACAGAAAGTAATTTCCTATTGACGTCAACGGCTTTTGATGCCACAAGATGTTAACTAAAAGAATGGAAAGTGCTAAGACTCAAGAGCTGCGAAGGGTTTCCAGAGATAAGAAAGTACTGGAAAATGGATCCTTATTCAAGAAACATTATCATTATTATTATTATCGCTATTATTATGTATGTACGTATGTATGTATGTATGTACGTATGTATGTATGTATGTATGTATGTATGTATGAGCACTTGTTATAGCGCCCCTTCAAGATTTCTACTCAGAGGCGCTCCCGACTACAGCGCGGACACTGAATCGGAGTTTCACGCCGAAGCGCATGAGCAATTGCGAGTGAAGGACTTACCCAGGGTCCCTACGCGGCGGCTTGAGGTGGATTCGAACCCGCAACCCTCCGGCTGCAAGGCACCGAAACATACCCCTACACCACCGCGCCCCACAAATCATCATCATCATCGTCGTCGTCGTCATCATCATCTCTATATTGCTATGGTCATTGGAAAGTCAACAAAAGATCGAAATACCGGTGCAATGCAAAAGTCCATATAGTAGAGCGGGTTGGTGAAAAAATTGCTCACTTAAAGACAGAAGCATGAAATTTGGTACACGGTAGCAACATACCATGAGAAAAAGTTTTGGCTATAGGGCCATCGCAGATTTGCTCCCTGGCCCCAATGGCAGCCATTTTTCAAAATGGCCGACCGAAGTTGAGATTTTCCAATATCTCAGCTTCTAGTTCACGTAGAATCGTAATCCTGGTGTCTAAACATACATACTTAGGGACAAGGATTCCAATAGAACCAATTGCAAACACTTATCTACACGAAATTATCAGCCATTTTCCAAAATGGCCGACCAAAAGAGATTTTTCAATATCTCAACTTCTAGTTCACTTAGAATCGTGATCCTGGTGTCTAAACATACATACTTAGGGGTAAGTATTCTAATAGAACTAATTGCAAACACTTATCTACACGAAATTATCAGCCATTTTCCAAAATGGCCGACCAAAGAGATTTTTTAATATCTCATCTTCTAATTCACTTAGAATAGTGATCATGGATTATTATTATTATTATTATTATTGGTGTCTAAACTGTCATATTTAGGGGCAAGGATTCAAATGGCACTAATTGCAAGCAATTGTACCCCCCCCTGTTTGAAAACTCAACCGTCATAAGCATAGTATATTCCTAGCTACGCCAATTTTTTTCACCATAATATTTATGAAACTTCGTGGTGTGTTCAAATTCATGTGGAAATAAAACAAATGATGGCATATCAGCAATTCAGCATGCTATTAATGTTCTCATAAATGTTTATTGAACAATATAACAATTAGTCCACATTTTAGAAACCAGTTTCCAGAGAAAGTACTGCCCAACATCGTCCAAGTCATTCACGGTCACATAGGCCTCTACAGACAGACACAGAGACCAGTACACTGTAGAGCAGCTTTCACACATTTGCACTGTCCCCTGCAGCCCTTCTCGCAGCCACATATGAGCAGTTCAGAACAGGCATGAGAAGCTTCTGGGAGTGTTGTCCACTTCACTTCCCAGCCTCCTTCGATCGTTTGCAGCCACCCCCATTCGCCAGGACAAGGTAGCTTGGGAACAGCCTCAAACATCTGTGCCGAGACATGACATGCCTGGTAGGCAGCTCTCTTTGTGTGTTCCACAAGTGCAGCTTGAGTTGGTGGAAGGCCATCCATTGGTCTGTCTTTCTGTGAGAACAGCTGCGTCCGTGCCTCATTCACTTTCTCCTCACTGCTCGCACGGTCATACAGAAGAACTATAAAGCGCTCCAGTACATCGAGCTGACCCTCAACAGAGCTGGGAGTTGATGCTAAGGTACAGAAGGCTGGGGTTACGTCGTTGAATGTCTTCCAAATGTTCCACACAGTCCTTTTTCCGCGGCCAGCAAAGGATGATACTGTGTCACATCCGCTAAATGCGTGTAGGAAGGGCAAAGCCATACACTTCTCTGGACCGAGAGCACGTGCCATCTCAGGGGTTGGTAGGTACCTGAAGCTTTTTCCGGAGGCAAAACCAACCCACAGTTCGTCAATGCTGAGCTGCTGAATTGCTGCTATGGCTAACACCAACACGTCAGAGTCAACAGTGCGGATCATTACTTTACGATAGCCGTGTTTGGCAGCATCTGAGACGTGCAGGAAAATCCTTGTATCGGCTTCCTCCTGAGTACAAGGAGCAAGTCCAGTTGTGTCCCTTGACTGAATACAGAGCACGTCCTTGTGGTATGTGGCGATGATCTGTCTTTCTGTGTCTGTTTTAAGTTTCGCTCTTTGCAGGCTCAAAAAACAAAACAACTCTGACTTGTTTTCGTCGTTTCTTAGAAATTCCTGCCAGTTTCTAAGTAGGGCATTGGAAGATTCCACTCGCCTTAGGCTTCCCTTACCCCTCACACTGCGTGTGTATGTCTTCAAGCTGCCATGCACAATTGCACATATTCATCCCATGTCACATCGACCCTGTGCACATGCTCTAGCTGTCTTGTGATGTAGGGCAAGAAGATATGGAAGGCATAATCTGAGAAGGTGGATGCAGTGCCAGGCTTGAGCATGTTGACTATGACTGCTCCATCCAGGATAACAGCATCAACACTAGGTACGCCCAGTGAAGGGCCTGGGTGGATATCTGGAATGGCGTCATCTGTTGAAGTGGGAACCAGCTCTTCTAGGCAGTCACAATGTCTGACTTGGTTCCTAGCCGCAATTTTCCCATATTCAAGAGTGATGGTGGGAATGCTTGATTCTCGTGTGCAAAGAATTCGTCAAGGTCTCCTTCACGTGTCTGACAGGAGATGTAGGCCTACAGCCTGGAGAAAAGTGAACAGTCACTCTTCACACACCAACTGAGGCGACTAAGAGCCATTAGAAGATCGGTGTCCTCCAAAGTGTTTACAACCATGGTTCATGCCTTTGTCTCCTCACGCATTGATTATTGTAACTCTGTACTAATTGGGCTTCCTAAGGTTTGCCTGTCCTCTGTGCAATCTGTCTTAAACGCTGCAGCCAGACTTATTGCACGCCTTCCTCGGTACTCTCACATCTCCACTTACATGACTAATGATCTTCACTGGCTCCCTCTCTCGGCTAGAATCAAGTACAAGATCCTGCTCCTAGTTACTAAGTCCCAGCAGGGCTTGGCTCCTAGGTACCTTTGTGACTTAATGTGTAAGCCACTATCTGCACGTTCTTCTCGCCCTCTTCGTTCTGCTGACCGGCTTGATCTTTTCGTACCTCGGTCGCGAACCTCATTAACCCAGCATCGGGCTTTCGCTGTAGTGGGTCCATCAATATGGAATGACCTTCCCCTGCAATTCGTAGCAGGATTCTGGAGGAGATCTCGCTGGCATCGCTTCGCTGCTTAAAGACCTTTCTCTTTTCTCGGGCCTGTGTCACGCTGAGAGCGCTTCTGAATAGCTCTGCTGTGAGAAGCGCTTTACAAATGTTCAGATTAGATTAGATTAGATTAGATTAGAGATGACAGCTGGTGCTTTGCTCTTGACTTGTCCCGTACAGGTGGACGATTGAAGAGAGGCAAGTTGTTTCGTTTGATTAGGTCATTGACATGTCGTGATTGGTTAACAAGACGTTCGTTGACAAATGTTTCGTGCTGCTTTTGTCTGGTTTTCCCGATGTTGCGCATTGTGTTGATCACTGCAGGACCAGCCAGATCTCTGCTGTCCAGGACAAGTAGGTCATTGCTGTCGTCAATGAATGGGCTTCCCATCTCCTCGATCACATTGCTGAGAGCCTTTACCTTGTTGAAAAATGTTACCTGCATGCTTTTTGTCTGCTCATGATGTCGAAGATCAGATTCCATTTTGGGTTTCTGAATCGATGCCTGGAACTCTTCGATGAGACGGGCCATCTCTGGTCCAGACACCATCTATCGTAGTAGAGCTTGCGGGTTCTGTGTGAGGCCTACAGCACCGCCATCATCCTTCACACAGGCGTTGTTCTGCTCATGGGCTTGGTCTATGGCGATATTGGAGAATGCCTTCTTTACTGTGAAGTTGCCACGCAGAAATTCTGCGTACAGAGCAGGATGTCCATGTCGTGGGAAAAGTAAGGCGATACCAGTACCTATGTTCAGACGATAGTCGGGAAGGTACTCCGCCGTTGAGGGATCGCAGGTTGCGGGATATATATATATATAATATATATATATATATAATTATATATTATATATTTAATTAATCACTTCTATATAAAATAAGCACTCTAACAATATATGCATATAACTTGAGAGTACAGACTTCTACTTAGCCCACAGACCACGGAGATATGCTCAAGCCTACTAGAGATATGCTCAAGCCTACAACATCTTGCCGCCACCACCAGCACTTATAGTTGACTCGTCGTGAGCCTATCACAGTTGGTATTTGAAATTAGGGGATCGCCACGGTCCCCAAATGTGACGTCCATGGCGGCCAATCTTGTGTAGATAAGTGTTTGTAATTGGTTCTATTGGAATCCTTGCCCATAAGTATGTATGTTTAGACACCAGGATCACGATTCTAAGTGAACTAGAAGTTGAGATATTGAAAAATCTCTTTTGGTCGGCCATTTTGGAAAATGGCGGCCAATCTCGTGTAGATAAGTGTTTGCAATTGGTTCTATTGGAATCCTTGTCCCTAAGTATGTATGTTTAGACACCAGGATTACGATTCTACGTGAACTAGAAGCTGAGATATTGGAAAATCTCAACTTCGGTCGGCCATTTTGAAAAATGGCTGCCAATGGGGCCAGGGAGCAAATCTGCGATGGCCCTATAGCCAAAAGGTATACGAGTCCCTACCTGAAACAATTTCCTCATGGTATGTTGCTACCGTGTACCAAATTTCATGCTTCTGTCTTTAAGTGAGCAATTCTTCCATATTTTGCACCAGGCCGCCCCACTAATAGACGTCGAAAAGAAAACGTTTATACAGTTCTAATTGTTAGGTTTAACGATTAATTAAGCGAAATGTTAATCTCAGTTTCCATTGTTAAACAACTGATGGCAATAAAAGCCATTGACGTCGATAGCAAACAATTGGGTAAAGGGTCGCAACAGGGATTCCACTACAGATTCAATTCTGTACCACAAAGACAGTTGACTTGCGATTGAACGCGAGTATCTTACAATATATAGATTTGTGTGAACCCGTTTTTAAGGTGTCTAACGTCAACTGCAATTTTAACGTTATTAAAAGCAATTACTGATAAACGACATCTGTTGACACGCTGGGCCGCATGACCTCCACTTAACCTGGTCGTATATTACGTTTTCTTTGTTTGAATCCAAATTAAAATCAGCTTTTGAGGGTTAATTATAAACTTCGGATCCCCATACGGTCAGGATGTCAAAAGATGTCGCTCTGCCACATCTGGTCTCCGTGACAACCCAATATCCA
Organism: Aporrectodea caliginosa; assembly: GCA_020284085.1. Taxonomy (NCBI): domain Eukaryota; kingdom Metazoa; phylum Annelida; class Clitellata; order Crassiclitellata; family Lumbricidae; genus Aporrectodea; species Aporrectodea caliginosa. The sequence continues at coordinate 123,308 of JACEVL010000868.1, forward strand.
TTTGATATCTCCGGACAACCCCTCTGACTAGACGCAGCGCCCGTGAATAATTTGGCGCCTGTGCTTAGCTTTTAAGTGGCGCTTTAAAATTTACGAATGCGATGGCTGAACGCTAACTACGTATGTTTGTTAACTTTAAAATAACCGTTGACATAAAACACCTTTAAAACAATGATAAACTGTGCTATATATCTAACACGCGCTCTTATTCGCAGACTTCTTCTTGGCGAATACCATAGGAAGTAATCATTACAGACGTCAACGGCATTGTTACCACACGTTGTATCATAACAGTGATAATTTATAAATACACTGAGATTGATCTTACTAATATAGGCCTAGCACAACTGACGCCCATAAGGAACAATTATTTTTCTTACAGTTCTCACTGTTAGTTTTTAACGATCGATTAAGCGCATAAGAGGGCTCATGGGCGTTCCGAGGAAGGGGCAAGGGGGAGTATTTGCCCTCTGGATTTTGCACTTATTTAAAAAAATTACTAGTTTTTAACAACGAATGGCTATGAGTTTTTCCACTGTTTTTTTTAATCTAAACTAGTCAAGATAACCTGAAAAAATTAAAAATATATAAAAACATTGAAACTTTTAAAAGTTTTGTATTTGAAATAAACATTCAGATATAGCTGAAAACGGATGCCAGAACGCTAAAAACAGGCTCCATATCATATCAAATGCTTCCAAAAGCGCTGGCTGCTGTTGGGATCCGCGCCAGACCCCTAAACGCGGGAGCGAGCGCAGAGGGTGACGTGATAGTTTGCTTTCTGCACCCTTGTTAGTTCCCCGTACCAGCAAGTCAAAACTTTGCCCCCCCTTAAAATATTGTTGGCCCCCCTAAAACAATTCCCACAGAAGCCCATGGCAGGGCTATAATATAATTAAAAATATCGCTTATTATAATTTTATTTTTATTATTATAATTATTACGGTATTGTTATCATTATAAATACATTAACATTATTTATTATTATGGGATGGGTGCTGCTGTATGGCTGCCAGCTTTCCTTTAGTTTTGTTGTTTGTTTAAAATACCTGAACTTTTAAAATCGTTCATAATTAGAATGTTACATCTAATGCATGTTCAACAAAGCGCAGATACGCATTTGGTTTAATAAAGAATATACTTACTAACTTACTTACTTACTCACTTACTATTATTGACTACTATGGTTACCAATGAACGTATCACTGATTGGCTGACCTCGCTGACATCGTTGCTATGGTTCATGATGAACCTTCCAATCCCTTCGTAGACGTCAGCAACCGAGGTCAAGGTCAAGTGACCTTCGCTGCGACCTTCAAACGAAACAGTAAAACACTGTTAAAGTATAATTTAAAACTAAAAGCTATTAAGGTTAGTAATATTAAAACCATAGTTTAAACTAACTACTAATTTTAAACTCTTCACTAATATTAACACTAATTTTAAACTCTACTCAAATTAATAATAAACTAAGGCTGTGTACTAATTAAAGTCATTAATTATTTCTTGTAACTATTATACATTTGCTACTATTTTAAGCTGATTGGTTAGAGTATTCGCCTCGTAATGAGGATAGTATGGATTCGATCCTCCTCCTCCTCTGAGACGGTTACTGTGTAGGAACCTTGAGCAAAGTCCTTCACTCACAATTACTCAGCGCCATCGATTGATGTTTAGTCGTTAGATAGTGGCGCTTAATAAATGCATAATTATAATAATAATAACGATGATTATAATAATCATAATAACGAACATATAGCTGTGTACTGACCGTCCTCTAGTTTCTTGGCGGCTGTTAGACATGCCTGTGCCATTCTCGTCTTCTCCTCACCAAGAAATTGCCAATAGGACAGGATCTCAAAACAGCGTCCTCTGTCGACGAGAAACATGGCACGTGGATGGTAAGGTAGGGAAAAGATAGGTTAGCATTTATGCACTTTTGCACTGGAAAACTGTCTCGAACTGTCTTAAAAAGCAATTGTTTAGAACAGACATGAGTGCAGCACTTTTGTTAGGTAATTAAAAGGTGCTATATTAATAAAGTAAGTAAGTATTAAAGTATATTCTTTATTAAACCGGTTGTAAACACAAAATCAATAGGAATACAGCATTCTTCCTACAAATGCAGTATAATGTAATGCCCCCCTTCAAGATATATACTCAGAGGTGCTCTCTGCGCTAGCCTACATGACATTAAATGTCATTACGAACAAATATATTACATCAGTTAGCAAAACAATGCACAGTAAGCTAGAAGAGTCACCAGTGGTGGGCCCACGCACACATGTGGAACCAACCAACGGATTCCCATTGACAGCTGACAACTAGCTAGTTACTGATTACATCTACAGGTCGGTTATCAACAGTTCATCTGATGTATAAAATAGTCTAGGCGCAAAAAAATTGAAAATATCGTGCAAGCGGCAAGTCATGTTCATTTTTGGCAACATACTTTTTTATACTAATTCGACCCTGCTGATTGCGAAAATCGCTGTTGCCAGGCTGGATTTTTGGTCTGAAGGTCATTTCAAGGTCATAAAATATGAAATCTAGCAAAAATCAGAGGAAAATGGCCAGATCTCAGCAAATAATTGTTGAATTCGGTTAATTCTTTCGTACTTTTTCTCGACTTGATAAGGGCTACCTGTGGTAAGAAACAAGGTTACTAAATGTAAGACGATCCAAGGTTATTTTAAGGTCAAAAAGGGCAATTTTAGATGAAAATCTGGGGAAATGGCCATAACTGCCAAAAATGAACATGACTTGCCGCTTGCATCGCTTTTTTGAGGACTTTTCAGCTCTGCGCGCCTAGACTAAAAGGCACTTATGCTATGGAACAGTTATAAGATGTTGTGTCTCGTGGCTCTAAATAATTATATCATGGTTTGATAACGTTTTAAAGGTGTCTAAAGAGAGCGCACTAAACAGTTGGCTAACGTGTCTCATTCCTATAATTATTGTATTGTATTGTATTTGATCATTTATAAAGCGCTTCTCATAGCATAAGCCTTTCAGAAGCGCTCCCAGTGCGAGGTACTCCGAGGAAAAAGGAAGGTTTTAAGGTGAGAGAAAGAGGTAGAGATGCTACTATATGTATGTATGTGTGCATGCATGTGAATGTATGTATGCCTGTATACATTTCTGCCATGATCGGAACCGCCAGCGAACCTGATGAAGAGCTTGACAAAGATGGAGAGATTGGAAAGGCCAAGGTCAAGTTCCTTCCGGTCGTCCAACTGTTGGCTCAGCCACAGTCTCTCATCTGCCGTCCGATAGGTCACTTCATCCGGTCTACAACCAGTCAAACAACAGCAGTCAAAGTTATGAACCAGTCAACAAAAAGCAATCAGTCAATCAGTTAAAACCAGCAAATTATTCAGTAAAGCAATCAAACAGCCAGCAATTTAGTAAAATCAAGTAAATCAGTAAACCAGTCAAACAGCAAGAAAATTAGTAAATTAGTTAAAACCAGTAAATTATTAATTGTATTGTAATTGTAATTGTAATTAGTAATTTATATAGCGCCGCTCACAGCCGAGGCCATTCAGTAGCGCTCCCAGTGCGAGAACCCCGAGAGAAGAAATATGTTTTAAGGAGAGAGAGAGATGAAGACAATGATCCAGAAAGGAAAGTCTCACGCAAAGTGAAGTGAAGGGCATTCCATAAGGAGGGCCCAATGATGGCAAAGGATCGAGTTTGAGCAATCGTAGTCCTAGCTCGTGGGACAAAGAAGTCAGATCGGTCCAGAGATCGTAAAGGCCGATGAGAAGATGCAGAAAGAGGAGGACGAATGACATCCCTGAGGTATTTTGGAGCAAGTCCCAGTTTGGATTTGAGGACCAAAGCAAGGACTTTAAACTGAATGCGGTCAGAGAGAGGAAGCCAATGCAGTTGGTTAACCATGAATGATGATATATGGGAGTATTTAGGAAGGTGAGCAATCAATCGAGCAGCAGTATTGAGAACAGATTGAATAGGGTATAGACGGACCTTGGGAAGACCAATAAGTAGGGAGTTGCAATAATCAATTCTGGAACAGACAAATGCATGGACAATGGATGCCATGGTAGAGAGAGGAACAGATCTGCGAATAACCCTGAGACGCCGTAGGTGAAAGTAAGAGGATCGTGTAAGGTTGGTTACATGAGCAGAAAAAGTGAGAGCGCTGTCCAAAGTGACACCTAGGTCACGCACACAAGTAGAGAACCTAAAATTGGGAAAGTTTTCAGAGAGAAGCGAAAAGTCAATTTTCAGAAGTTGTTGGGGTGTGCCAAGCCAAATAAGTTGAGTTTTGGAAGAGTTTAGCGAAAGGCGATTGGAAGACATCCACAAATGCAAGTCATGGGAAAGAGCTTCAATACGGCGAGCTAAAGTGAGTTGAGTAGACGCAGGACCATGAACATATGCCTGAACGTCATCAGCAAAAAGGTGACCAGTAGCAGAGTAATTTGTAAACAAAGAGGTAATATCAGCCGTGTACAAAATGAAAAGAAGGGGTCCAAGGACTGATCCCTGAGGAACTCCTAGAAGGACAGGCACCCAGTTAGACCTGGAATTACCAGCTATAACCATTTGGGTGCGACCAGATAGGTAGGATTGAAGCCAGAGAAGAGGGACTCCCTTAAGACCATAGGAGGATTCAAGGCGTTGGAGCAGAATATCGTGATCCACCATGTCGAAGGGACATGCTGCTGAGACATCAAAAAGTGCAAGAAGGGTAACCTGAGCCTTATCAATAGCTGAGTAGATGTCAGCTAGCATAGAGAGCAGGGCTGTTTCAGTTGAGTGGAACGCCCTGAAACCAGATTGGTGTGAGGGGAGAAGGCCTGAAGACTCAAGGTAAGGAAGAATCTGAATTGAAACCAGACGTTCAAGGGTTTTTGAAAGAAAAGACAGGTTAGAAATAGGCCGATAATTTTTGCAGTCGTTTGGGTCCAGATTAGTTTTCTTAAGTGCCGGGAAAACCAAAGCACGTTTTTGGGAAGCAGGAATTAAACTAGTCAAATAGCGAATACTTTAGTAAACAAGTTAAAAACCAGCAAATTACTTAGTAAACCAGTCAACAGTCAGCAAATTAGGAAACCCATCATAAAGACAGCAAATTAGATAGAACCAGTTAAGTAACCAGTTAAGTCAGTTAGCAACGTTAAGGTGAAATCAGAGGCAAATTCAAAGAACCTGACAGAGCCAATCATGAGCCAGTCAAAAGTGAGACAGAACCAGTCAAGAGCGAGAGAGAGCCAGTCAAGACAGAACTAGCCAAGAATGACACAGAGCCAGTCAGCAGCCAGATAGAGCTAGTCAAGTGTGAGACACAGCCAGTCCAGGGTCATACAGAGCCAGTCAAGAACGATAGAACCAGTTTTGACTGAACCTCGTGAAACGCGAATGGTACTCTAGCAACAGATGTCGCACTCTTCCTATCTTGTCAGCGCCGTCTTCTGACACGAACATTCTGGCGACGGCTTCACGAGCCTGTCAATCAAAAATGAATCAATCAACTGATCGAGCATGATTGACAAGGTATGTCATCAATGAATCAATCGCTCAGTCGATCAGTCAATAAGTCAATAAATCATTGAGATGAATATATGAAAATAATGACTAAAGAGATAAATGAATGTATGATATACTGACTCAATGTATGAATGAGTGAGTGAATGATTGAATGACTTAATGAATTAATTATTGAATGAATGGATAGAGGCAATCAATTCAAAACAGAAGATATTTCTGCCCAAACCAAAAAGCCGAAAACAAAAAATCGTACAAATGCCTGAGTGAAGGAATGAATTAATTAAATATCGAATGAATGAATTATTGAATGAATGAGTGAATGAAGAATGAGTGAAAAAGTGAATGAATTATTGAATGAATTAATGAATTACTGAACGAAGAATGAGTAAATAAGCGAATTAATTAATTATTTATTGAATGAATGAATTATTGAATGAATGAATGAATGAATGAATGAATGATTAAATGAATTATTGAATGAATTAGTGAATGAATGAATGAATAATGAGTGACTAAGTGAATGAATGAATAAATTACTGAATGAATTAATGAATTATTGAATGAAATAGTGAATGAAGAAGGAGTTAAAGAGTGAATGAATGAATGAATGAATGAATGTCTGAATTAGTGAATGAATGACTGAACGAACGAACAATAAGAGTGAATTACTGAATGACCGAATGCACAAATGAATGAATGAGTGAATGAATTATTTAACGAATGAATAGAGGCTTCAAAACCTGACCTGTTCGTGAGCAAAGACAAGAAGACCGGATCGGAATCGAAGGACGCAGTAGTCGACTAAAGTCATGCACAGAGGACACCAGAACATCCAAGTCAGATCATCAAAGATACCAAACAGTTCACTCTCACTCACTCCATTGCGACTGGCGTAGACAGCAACCAGAATCTGGACAAGGAAAACTCACGTAATAATAATAAAAATAAATGAATAAATAATAATAATAATAATAATAATAATAATAAAAAATGACAATAATAATGATGATAATAATAATGATGATAATAATGATGATAATAATAATAATAATAATAATAATAATAATAATAATAATAATAATAATAATAATAATAATAATAATAATAATAATAATAATAATAATAATAATAATAATAATAATAATAATAATAATAATAATAATAATGACTGCGGATGAATCAACATTAATGTGACCAACTCTATCAGCGACGGGAGATATTCATTCAAAATGTTCAAACAATCAATCAATCAATCAATCAATCAATCAATTCGTTTATTGATCCCAAAACCAAGTTGTAATTCATCACTGCAGATGATCAAACAAATTGCTGAACCTAATTAGTGACTAATAAACTCACTGAGATTTAATTAAAAACTAATAAACTAACGGGAATAAATTAGTAACTAATAAACGCACTGGAATAGGCAATTAGTCACTAATAAACTTAATAAACTAACCAGAACAAGTAATTAGTGACTAACAAATCAACAGGAATAACTAATTAGTGACTAATGGACTAACTAGAATTAATTAAGTACTAATTAGCTGACTGTAATTAGTATCATAATAACTAACTTCTTCGATGAGTTCAGGGGCAGAATCTGTAGAGCTACATTCGCTGAGGATGCGACCGATGATGACCTCGTAGAGATGGACAGCATCCGAGGTGGACAACAGCTGGTCAAGGTCTCCATCCAGTGTACGGTCACTGTAGCACCTGCAACATCAAGCCAGGTAAAGAAAGGTACAGTAAGGTAAATCAATGATAGAATTTATATAGCGCCAAGCCAACACATAAGACAAGCGCCAAGCTAGCATAGACACAATAAGCTATTGGGGTTAGGTAACTGTAGTGCTATTATTTAAAATAGTACGTTTTGCTGCGTCGACCTATTACATAACACCACAACTATTTATTGTATGCCACTTTAATTGATTAGCGTATATACTAAGCTTTATCTTAATTGGTAATTAAGAAAGTTAACAACAGATTTGATAATTTATAGATAAATCGCTATAGAAACAAGGCCATTCAAATCAAAGGTCCTCTATTCCCCAACTACCCTACCCGTGGCAGTCAAAAGCCTGGATAAAGGCGACGCTAATCGAGTGTTGTTAAACGACAATAAACCAACTTAAAGGGCCTGCTAACCCAAAGGGGTGAAGATAAGAAACCCACCGTGCGATGAAGCTCGTAAGAAGAATGAGGTAGAGTGGGGCGCGAGTGGGCGCGGTCAAGCAGTGGGTTAGTATCTGGTTCTCGTGGTCAGTGGACAGCGAGGCGCCGTAGGTGGACAACTCGGCCCTCAGCAGGTCCTTCACATTCCGTGGATTCATCTCGTCGATAACTAGGGCAGGCCATGACCTACAATTCAGCCAATGACAGAGCAGTTACCTACAATTTAGCCAATCAGTAAGCACTATAAGAAACATGACCTAAAATTCAGCCAATCACAAAGCAGGTATAAACAAGACTTCAGCCAATCACAAATCAGCCATAAACATGACTTCAGCCAATCACAAAACAGCTATAAACATGACTTCAGCCAATCACAAATCAGCTATAAACATGACCTACAAATCAGCCAATCACAAATCAGTTGCAAACATGACCTACATACACATGATCAGATTCCATCCAGCAAGAACTTAATCTTCAAGGCCTTAAAAGAATGCTACGCACGCATTTAGTTAGTGGTAATTCTAATTAACACTTGGAAAGTAGAGTAATAAGCCTTGCATGCATTTGTTAATAACATTACTTAAGTTTTATTTTTTGTTTCTTATCTTTCCTTCATAGCTTTTTTATTCTAAATTTTGCACATCAGTCCATCTGTGCAGTCAAACTATTGTGTACTCAAGGCATCAACTATGCTGCTTAATCCACGAAATTAATCACTTAGTAAATAGGTGTCCCAATTAGCGGATCATATCCCTTCGGGGTCTTCCTTTGTTACCAGTTTTGTTTTTGAAAATTCAGTGTATCTGCCTTGATCTGCATGTATGGTCACAATAAAAAAGATTTGATTTTGATTTGATTTGATTCATGATTAGATTAGATGGACCGTACTTCCAGGCGGCTGGGCAGTGGTCTGGATGAGCGGAGACGATGACTCGGAGGTCAACTGGAAGTGGATCCATCAACCACTTGAGATCAGTTTCCACCTTCTGTCGAAAGCCATCACAAAATAAAAAGCATAAGTCACTTAAGAGTCACGAAACAACGTCCAAAGTCACAAGACGTCATAAAGTCAAAATGAAAGTCACAGCAAGTCATAGAGTCGAAATGTCATAAAGTAAAATGTCATAAAATCAAAATGTCATAAAGTCGAATTGTTGTAAAGTCGAAATGTCAAAAGTCGAAATGTCATAAAGTCAGAATGTCACAAAGTCAAAACGTCATAAAGTATAAATGTCATAAAGTCGAAACGTCATAAAGTATAAATGTCATAAAGTCAAAATGTCATAAAGTCAAAATGCCATAAAGTCAAAATGTCATAAAGTCAAACTGTCATTAAGTTGAATTGTTTGACTGACAGATCCATTGATTGACCAACTGATTGATTGATTGATTGATTGATTGATTGATAGATTGACAAGTTGACTAACTGACTGATCGAACGATCTAAACTCGATCCTACCCGGAAGCGATCCATGGAGTCGATAACAAGGATGATTCCGCTCGGCATTCTCGACGACACCTTCTCCAGCCACTTGGAAAACTCCTCCATCAGAACGGAGTCGTCGCAGGTCAAGGTCGTCGGACTGCTCACGTGATCCATCAGCTGATCATAAGGTAAACAAAAAACTTATGTGGCACCCTTTCAAATGGGATGTGTGTGTGTGGGCGTGTTTTGTGTGTGTATGTGTATAAAAAATGTAGATGTATATATGTGTACATAAGGTTTATGATGTATGCAATATGTTGTAAGATTCACATTTCGGTGTGACCTTGCGCGCGTTACAAATTTATTCAATAATAATTATAATAAATTTATTTAATAATAATATGTAAATATATGCATACAGACAATGGCACTAAAACTTATTATCATCATGCATTTATTTATATAGCATCAGTTTTAGCCGTTTTCTACTGTGACGGTATTATTACTATTATTATGCATTTATCTAATGACGAAGCGTCAATCGATGGCGCTGAGCAATTGTGAGTGAAGGACTTGCTCAAGGTCCCTACACAGTAACCGGTTCAGGGGAGGAGGATCGAACTCGTACACTACGCGTTTAAAAGCGAACATTCTAACCAATGGGATATTCAAGCAGTTTTATTAATCGCGTGTCGTGTCCCATGTTTATATAGCATCGGTTGCCTCCGTTTAAAAGGTGTATAACGAGAGCACTCTACCCAATCGGATACAACCAGAGGTGCAAAAACCAAACTTTTTTCAAAATGAAAAGTTGTTTTTTTTGTTTTTGAGCTTTTCCTATTTCGGATCATAAAAATGGCGTAATACCGTTCAAATTAATCAGATGCATTTAAATGAAATTAACTAGAACAGTAAATAAATAAATAACCATTAAGCTTTATTAACAATTAAAAGTAAGAAATTAAGAAAATCTGGTGAAATTACTCTTTTATATTCATGTCTATAGCATGGGGGGCCCGATAGCGCTTTGGTTAACATCTGGCACGGAGAGCGAGAGGTACCGAGTTCGAGCCCCGTAGGGTAGACATGCTTTGTAGGCTGCCATTAGCGCCGCGTATTGCAGGCTGTCTGCTCTGTTAGTAGTTAAGATTTATGTCTTCTGTCATTTGTGTTCTTGTGAATTGTTTCAATTGCTTAATTGTACACTGTAACCGGTTGCGGTGTGTCAACCGGATTGTCTGAATAAACGAAAATATTATTATTATAATTATGATAAAGAACTGTGATTTTAAATCTGTGACTATACATGTATTTCTTTAGTAATATTTGATTGCAATGCTTGAAAATTCAAAGTAGAATAGAAATAAAATGTTTATGATATTTTCTGCAAAGCATTGTATAACTTACCTGCAAGTATCATAGATATTAATAGCTGAGTTATATTATGATGTCAAACAATGAATATAACATATAACATATGATAAAGAACTGTGATTTTTAATCTGTGACTATGCATGTATTTCTTTAATAATATTTGATTGCAATGTTTGAAAATTCAAAGTAGAATAGAAATAAATTGTTTATGATATTTCTGCAAAGCATTGTATAGCTTGCCTGCAAGTATCATAGATATTAATAGCTGAGTTATATTATGATGTCAAACAATGAATATCAGTGACATTGTAAAATACTGTTTAGACTCCTTTAAATGGTGTCATTTGAACTCTATTAATTCTTTGTTTTTTTTTAAATTGTATTGTACATAATTTTGAATTGTCGTCAACGGCCTTTGATGTCATATGATGACGGTAAACTTGTGAAAAAAAAAACTAGAACAGTAGAACCGTAGAATGTCATAAAACAAAGTTAACAAAGACCATACAACAATTGCCAAGAGAGTTGAAGAGACGCCATTTGTGGCATTTAAAATTCTAAAATTTGTAAAAAAAAAAAAAACTAATAAACCAAAATTTGCGGTTTTTGGTTTTTTTTAACCAAAAAACCAAGCCTTTAACAGGCCTGGATACAATGTGTATACACATTAAAGAATTAAACGATATTAATAACCTATCGTGTCCCATACTTATATAGCATCGGTTGCCTCCGTTTAAAAGGTGTCTAGCGCTCTCACAAATCGTATACAATGTATGCACATATTCCAACGTTTAACGACATCCTATAGCTACAAAAAGCTGTTGACGTCTTTAAGTTTTTTTTATGTATTTCAGTTCATTTTCGTGAAATTTTTCCATCAGTTTTCTACCTCTGTTTTCGTTACTGATTCAGTAGATTGTTTTCAATAAAATATAGCCACAGATGCAACATTAATTAATAATAATTAATTGTTTCGGCTTAACGACACTTTTTCATATCGAAGATGATTAGTGTCGGAGGCAGAAAGCAACCTCGTACTCCACGTTTAAATTGCGACCGAGCCACCCGCAGTAAAGATCCGAGAAATTAATCTCTGATAAACCGACCCGACCGGGAAGCGAACCCGGGGCGCCGGCGTGACGAGCGGGCTACCAGCCCACTCGGCCACTCAGGATCTCTACACATTAATTAATGGATGGATCCAGGGTTTAACGGCAGCTTATGACAACATAGGCCGTTGCCGCCGACAAAGATTATTTTTTGGCATTAATTAGTCGCCAGACCCATTCTTATATAGCTTCGGTTGACACTGTTTTAAAGGTGTGTAAATCGACCGTTGTAACCAATCGTATAACGCGTCTCACTACTGAAAAAGTAGGGATATGCCGATTAATCGTTCGTTAATCGGTTCTGGCCGGATTTTGGACTAATCGGAATTAATCGGAATCGGCGATCCGCGGCCTTAAAACCGATTAACAAAAAAAATAATATTCTTGACCAAAAATAATTTCTTCTTTCATTAATACAGAAATTGTAACCTGTTTTGGCGACCTCTTGCGGTTAACTTTAATCTTTAATTGTCATTGAAAGTCCGTGCCAATGCCATTTAATAATTAAGATTTTATTCTTTAGTTATTATACAATATACGTTACATTTTCCTTGGTTTGGTTTATCTTTAATTTTATATATATATTTATATATCTGCAAATAAAAATGTATATTGCCGATTAATCGGATCGGAATCGGCGAAAAAAGCAGGCCAACTAATCGGAATTGGAAATCGGCACAAAATGCCAATCGGCTCATCCCTAAAAAGTACACATCCTCGTTCAGCATAATACACCTTACTGTACGTTTCGATTTCTTATTAATCCACTGTTGTGTCCCGTTCTTATATAGCGTCGATTGCAACCGTTTTAAAGGTGTCCAGCAATGTATAAACTAAATAAACCATTCATTCATTAATTGCCTATGTGTGGTCCCAGCGTTATATTGTTAATCATACGCAACCGTTTTAAAGGTGTCTAAGGCGACTGTTCTAACCGATCGGCTCCAGTTATTAAGTAAGTATGGTCTTTAATACGCCGTTTGCAAACGCACAATGGGACAACAGTTATACAATGATAATGATAATAATAATCTTTGTTTTATGTTTCAAACTGACAATTACGCAGGATGATTACAATTCAGTATGAACGAATGATCACAACTCCTAAAAAGAGCCAAACGCCTAGGTTACCTAGAGCAATCCTTTCCAAGAGTCTCTGAACTTACCAATATAGCCGATGCAAAACTCCTTTTCTCAATATTGCACAACCCCAAGCATGTACTTCACCAACTCCTACCTCCACTCCGACCCCTCTCCTCTCACAAATTAATACCTAGAGCACACAACCATACTCTCCCACCCAAGGACAACTCTCAATTTCTTCCCAGATCATTATATAAAAATATTTACTAGTTTATTCTAAAATCTTCTAATTGTAATTATCCATTAATCACTCATGTTAGCATTTCTGCGTTTTTTTATATATAAGTTATAACAGGAGTCGAATTTAACTGTTTGGCATCCATGCAAGGCGCCCATCACGTCCTACCACTCATTTTTTCAACGCCACCTAGCGAATGAAAAGGCTGAGTCGACCTTAGGGAGGGTACCGAGAAGCGATCCCGGGTCCGTTGCCTCTACGCGCCAGAGTGTTACCGTTACCCTAAACCCCTCCCCATCGAAAACATCAAAGTAATAATATTGATAATAATAATGTGTAAACGGTTAAATACTAGTGAAAGATGATTAGTAATGTAAAGATGATTAGTAATGTAAAGATGATTAGTAATGTAAAGATGATTAGTAATGTAAAGATGCTTAGTAGCTATCTTGAAGGGGCGCTATATCAAGTTTCTTTGATTGATTGATTGCTTGACTGATTGACTGACTGATTGACTGACTGACTGACTGACTGACTGATTGATTGATTGATTGATTGATTGATTGATTGATTGATTGATTGATTGCTTGACTGATTGACTGACTGATTGACTGACTGATTGATTGATTGATTGATTGATTGTACAGCATCCTAGTGATAAATCCCTTCCTAGTAATAGATTAAATCAGATTTGATTTAGGTGAGAACCTGTGACGTGAGGCGACGTATCATAAGAATTGGATCAGCACTGCATGAAGATGGCGAGTCGACGAAATGGTAGAGAAGGAGACTACCAGAGGATTTGCACTGTTGAAGCTCTATCCTACACAGGGTTCAATCAAGCATTCAATCAATAGATTAGTCAATCGTTCGCTCAATCAATAAATCAATCGGATAATCATTTGGCAGTTGATTGATAGCAGTCAGCCAGTTTTACAGCCTGTCTTACAGTCAGTCTTACAATCAGTCAGTCTTTGAGTCAGTTTTACAGTATTACGGTTAGAGTCTTACAGTCAGTTTACGGTATTACAGTCAGTCTTACAGTCAGTTTTCCAGCCAGTCTTACCATATCAGACAGTCCTACAGCCAGTCTGACAGTATTACAGTCAGAGTCTTACTGTCAGTTTTACAGTATTATGGTCAGTCAGTCAGTCAGTCAGTCAGTCAGTCAGTGTCAGTCAGTCAGTCAGTCAGTGTCAGTCAGTCAGTCAGTCAGTCAGTCAGTCAGTCAGTCAGTCAGTCAGTCAGTCAGTCAGTCAGTCAGTCAGTCAGTCAGTCAGTTTTACAGTAAGCCTTATATTTACACACACCCACACACACAAGCGCATACACACGTACATATAAAATATTAAGTATATAAAACCTACCACTTGGCAAGAAGCAGTGACTTTCCAGACCCAGAGGATCCAGAGACGAGAAGAGGCGGCAGAGGACCGGCCGCAGAGACATGGGCGCTCAGACGCTCGTAATACTGTAAAATAAACACAAACTTACCTAATACACACTGTAAAATTGTAAGCTTCAGTTTATCCACAGTAGTAGTAGTTTCAGTTTAACGACACTGTGTGATAACAAAGATCATTAGCGTCGCCCTCCTCCTTTATCGCGGCTTGAGACTAGCACTGCCAGAGTGCGAGCAGTGGCGGAGTTTTATCCATAGGATCAAGGTGAATCTCTATGAAGTGGAACGCCACAGCAGACTGGATAGAGCGAACTCTTTAGACACCTTTAAAAAGTTTGTATCCGATGCCATATAAGCATGATACGCGTTACTCCAAATGTTTGCCGCGCTTTCTTTACACACCTGTAAAACGTTACCAACAGATAATATATAACCTCGAGACACGGCGTCCCACTATCTTCAATTTCAGCTCATTATTTTATAATTTAATTTAATTTATTCTCGATATGGCGGCCTTTGAAACATGAAATGACGTTCAACTGTTGATAACCGATTGGTTAGATTTGTAATTGTAATTAGTAACTTCTATAGCACCAGTGTATACTGCACAAGGCATCAACCGTAGGCGCACCAAAACCAAGCAGTAACCAGATCAATATTTAATGGAATGTAATGTAATTAGTAATTTATATAGCGCCGCTCACAGCCGAGGCCATTCAGTATTCAGTATATTCAGTATTCAATATGAAGCAGATCAGACCGTAAGATATATCGACATCAATGACGCAAAACCACTGCAGTGGTCTATATCGTTTAGCGACATCTCATGGCTGCAAAACCGTTGACGTCTCCCTCTTCCTTTACCCAGGCTTGAGACTGGCACCGCCACAGTGTACAAGGCATTTATAGGAATGAGACACGATAGCCAACTGTTTAGCGCGCTGTCTTTAGACACCTTTAAAACGTTGTCAACCTATGATATTATAGTCTCGAGACACGACCTCCGATTATTTTATTACAGATCTTACCGATCGGTTATCAGCAGTTTAGCGCCATCTTATTTGTCAAACGCCGACATATATCTTATACTCAAATAAATAATCGGAGTAGTTTCAGTTTAACGACACTGTGTGATAACATAGATCATTAGCGTCGCCCTCCTCCTTTATCCAGGCTTGGGACTGGCACTGACAGAGTACACTCAGTGGCGGAGTTTTATCCATAGAATCAAGGTGAATCTCTATAAAGTAGAACGCCACAGCAGACTGGATAGAGCGAACTCCTTAGAAACCTTTAAAAAGTTTGCATCCGATGCTATATAAGCATGATACGCGACACGTTTACCCTATTGCTTACCGCGCTCTTTGGACACCTTTAAAACGTTACAAACCGATGATATATAACCTCGAGACACGGCGTCCCACTATCTTCATAAGCGCTGTAATATGCCAAAAACTAATCTTTGTCGGCGGCAACGGCCTAAGTTGTCATAAGCTGCCGTTAAACTGTGGACACACACCCACTATCTTCGTTTTCAACTCATTGTTTTAATTTATTCTCGATATATATGACGGTCTTTGAAACATGAGATGACGTTGAACTGTTGATAACCGATCGGTTAGAATTGTAATTGTAATTAGTAACTTCTATGGAGCCAGTGTCTAATGCACAAGGCATCAACCGACGGCGCACCAAAACCAAACCGTAATCAGGTCAATATCCAGAAGATTAGTTGCACTTCTGTATAGTGGAACGCCGCAGCAAAGTAGATAGAGCGAACTCCTTAGACACCTTTAAAACGTTTGTATCTGATGCTATATAAGAATGACACACGTTAATCCAACTGCTTACCGCGCTTTCTTTAGACACCTTTAAAACGTTACGTACCGATGATATATAGACTCGAGACACGATGTCCGATTATCTTCATATTCAGCACGTTATTATTTTAATTTATTCTCGATATGGCGGCCTTTGAAACATGAAAATAATGACGTTGAACTGTTGATAACCGATCGGTTTTAAAATTTAAATTGTAATTAGTAACTTCTATAGCGCCAGTGCCAATTCCCTAAAGCATCAACCGATGGCGCTCCAAAACCAAGCCGTAACCAGATCAATATCAAGAAGATCAGACCGTAAGATATATCGACATCAATGACGCAAGGTTTCATCTCAACTGCAGTAGTTTATATCGTTTACGGCCCTCCTCCTCTGCCCAGGCTTGAGACTGGCACCGCCAGAGTGTACAACGCATTTATATAGGAATAAGACACGATAGCCAACTGTTTAGCGCGCTGTCTTTAGACACCTTTAAAACGTTGTCAACCGATGATATATAGTCTCGAAAGACGGCGTCCGATTATTCATTACAGTACAAGATTTATGTTGGCGTTTGACAAATAAGCTAAACTGTTGATAACTGATCAGTTAGATTAGTAATTGTAATTAGTAACTTCTATAACGCCAATGCCGACTGAACAAGGTATCAACCGATGGCGCCCTCAAAACCAAACCGTGATCAGGTCAATATCCAGAAGATCAGTCCGCTTAGATTCTGAAGATTAGTATAAGAATAGATTAGAATAGAATAAAACAGATTAGATTAGATTAGATTAGATTAGGAGAGTTATTTATGATTAGATTAGATCTCATGGGACAAATCGATCGTATGAACGTAACTATATATGTGACCCAAGGGATCAAAATGAGTCGCATGTCGGAAATTTTACAATATGAATATTTTACATATTCTTAAAGGCCTTAAATGCTTTAAAATGATACCAAAAGTTTGGTTCTATCTTACTTTTTGACAAAGTTACGAATGATTATGTGTTTTTTGTTGAAAATGTTTTTCATTTATTTTCATATATAAGCACAAAAAATAAAGTATTCTCTGTACAAAATACTAAAAATACACATTCAAACAACGAATTTCATCAAATGCGAGATAACAGAAATGTTAAAAAAAATTTTTTCTCCCATTTCCATTTAAATCTTAAAAAAGAAAAAGTGACATCTGATCATATTTTGCTGTTTTCCTAGCAATGTAAATTGCCGACATCCGACTCATTTTTATCCCTTGGGTCACATATACCATGCGTAGTCTACAGACGGTAGACTTGTAGGCTCAATGCCTTCTCAGTGAAAAACGATAGAAATTTCTAGCATTTATTTACTTCCTTAATTGTACCTTGTAGCGGTCTGTCTTCAAGAATGTCAATAAATGAATGTACATAAATCGAAACCTTTTCGAATCCGAGCTCGCACGTTGATTGGCAGGCAGTTCGGAAGGACTCGAGCTGTTCGTAGTCGAGGAGGAGATCGAGGACACTCGTTCCCCAGTTCAACAGAGGCTCCTCAAGATTCAACCCCAGAGGATTCGCCACTTTCAGCTCCTTCTTATCTTCAAGCTAAATTTCAACAACGAAAACATTGTGTAATATATCAGACGATTAATCACATCCAGAACAGATCAATCATTTATTATTGTTATTGTTAATCAATCAATCATTTATTTCTGTAACCATTACAAGAGAAAACGAACAGATGAAACAATAAGGTTTGACATGTACAGGCTACAGGGAGGCCCAGAAGGGATCATGGATCCCGCTAAACAGGGACACCTAAACATGTAAAATAATACAGATAAGAAAAGAAAGACAGCCATAGATATTTAAAGGGGATTATTACAATCATTAATATGCTTTCTGTTTTCATAACCATCATCACCATCATTATCATCATCAATACTATCATTATTAACATTACTATATTTATAATAACCGTTATAAACGTTGTTATGTATTATCATTATAATCATTCCTATCACAATTATTGTTCTTATCATTATTCCTATTATTAGTATTATTATTACAATCATAATCATTGTTATTGTGGTTATTGTTATTACTACAACTACTATTATTTGTTACTGACGTTTTCCAGGCTCTGTACGAGTTCATCGTAGACAAGTTCAACGCCTTTGTTGATGTCTGAGCAGCTGAGAACCGTGGCTTTGGTTCCGTTGATAAGTCGCGTCTTCAGATCTTGCAGATCAGAGCTAAACAACAGTGAGAAACAGAAGCTATGGTAAGAAGTGGTAAGATTAGGTCATTCTAAGACAAGGCAAGGTTTCAATGGGAGACCACGCATATAAGGTAAGATGTGGTAAGATTAGGGTATTCTAAGGATTCAATAGTAGACCACATACGTAAGATAAGATGAATAGGAAACCACATCTATATGGCATGATTCTGCATACACCTTTTACAAGAATTTGAAAACTGTTCTCTATCGCCGTAGTTGGGCTGGGTTCTTGAGTCATCTTGGAGGGGCGCTATATAAGTCCTATGAATGAATGAATGAATGATACCTCGTGTTTAGCGCTCGTCGTGTACACACATCAGCGTGGTCAGCTCCGTTGTTTATACGTTTGTTATTAACTTTCTTATTTCCTAGGGCTGTCACGCTGAGAGCGCCTCTGAATAGCTAGTACTGTAAAAGGCGCTTTACAAATTCTCAGATATGATACGAGTTCATACGATGATAAGGTTTCAATGAGAGACTTCATAGGTATGGAAAGAACTGGTAAGATTATAGCATTTGTGGGGCCGGTGGTTTAGGGGTATGTCGTGCCTTGCAGCCGAAGGGTTGCAGTTCATCCAGCTCAAGCCACAAGATACAGAAGCCCTGGCAAGTCCTTCACTGGCAATTGCTCATGCGCTTCGGCGTGAAACTAAGATTCAGTGTCCGCGCTGTAGTCGGGAGCGCCTCTGAGTAGACATCTACAATTAGGCGCTATAACAAGTAACCTTAATAAATAAATAAATAAATAAAATAAATTCTAAGATAAGGTAAATATTTCAATGGGATACGAAATAGGTAAGGTAAGAAGTGATCATTTTAATTGTAATTAATAACCTCTATTGCGCCGGTGTCTAATGCAACCGATGGCGCTCCAATATTAAACCGTAATCAAGTAAATATCCAGAAGATCAGTTCATTAAAACAGAACCTTCCGAGGGTGAAATATGGGGAGTGAATCTTATGGGGCGAGTTGTGGGGAGCGAATCTTCCTGGTGGGAGAAATGTGGGGAGCAAATCTTCTGGGGTGAAGTGAGGGGAGTAGATCTTATGGGGCGAATTGCGGGGAGCAAATCTTCTGGGGTGAATTGTGGGGAGCGAATCTTCTGGGCAAATTGTGGGGAGCGAATCCTATGTTGGTGAATTGAGGGGAACGAATCTTATGGGGTGAAATGTGGGGAGCGAATCCTCCCGGGAAGAATTGTGGGGAGCGAATCTTCCGGGGGCGAATTGCGGGTGGAAAAACCCCTGCAACCATGGTTAATCTGGGTCAAGTTGGATTTGAGGTCAATGACCTCAATAAAGGCTGATATGCAGAATGACCAGACTGACTGACCTCTCTTGACCAGCGGTCATCTCCATGAAGCAGAATATCGCCTGTTTGCTCAATCGACATTTGAGTTGACCGTAGTTGAGGTCCATCTCGACAAACCTATGTAAGAACAGACGACAAGGCAATTGTAATTTTCTGCAAATGTAATTTTCTGCAAACTTAATTGTAATTTTCTGTAAATGTCATTGTAATTTTCTGTAAATGTAACTGTAATTTTCTGTAAATGTCATTGTAATTTTGTGTAAATGTCACTGTAATTTTCTGTAAATGTCATTGTAATATTCTGTAAAAATGTAATTTTTGTAAATGTCATTGTAATTTTCTGTAAATGTCATTGTAATTTTCTGTAAATGTCAAACTTAATTGTAATTTTCTGTAAATGTCATTGTAATTTTCTGTAAATGTAATTGTAATTTTCTGCAAATGTCATTGTAATTTTCTGCAAATGTAATTGTAATTCTTTGCAAATGTATTGTAATTTTCTGCAAACTTAATTGTAATTTTCTGTAAATGTCATTGTAATTGGCCCCTCAGAGCAGTCCCTTGAGCTAGCCATGAGGCAGCCACGGGTATGAAGTGTTAGCGACCTTCGTATGAGAGCGGGAGGCCAGTCCTCTCCCTCGCCGTCTCATCTTCCCACCGATAGTGTACGGTCAGTGTACTCATTACAGCTGAGTTGGCTAGGGGGCGCAGGTGGAACAGAAATCTCAAATCAAATTTTGTGCACTGGTTGGCATTTGAATCCCCGACCTCTCGATTGACATTCCAGCTAACCAATGTTCCCTCCTCACACAAAGGAAGCACCAAATGTCATTGTAAATTTTCTGTAAATGTTATTGTAATTTCCTGTAAATGCAATTGTAATTTTCTGTAAATGTAATTTTTTCCAAATGTCATTGTAATTTTCTGTAAACTTAATTGTAATTTTCTGTAAATGTAATTGTAATTGGCCTTCACAGAGGAATGACTACACTATCGAGCACCCCTCCTCACGTAAAGGAAGCACCAAAAATAAACTACTAAACCAGAAACCCCGACCTTGACATCTGTGTTCCAATGAACGCGACGTATATCGTGCACTGATCGATGAAGCGACATCTGGCGTTGATCTGTTTCTCCGGTCCAAATGGAACGTCATCGCTCACAGCGCTCGGCATTTTCACGAAACTCAGCAAACGACCATCCAACGTACACAGCCGCCGTAAACCATCGACAGATCTCTAAACGATAAACAACAGATTAACTGATGGATGAATGAATAAATAAATAAATGAGTGATTAACTTAGTGAGTAACTGAGTGGGTGAGTCACTGAGCAAGTGACTGAGCGAATCTGTGAGTGGAGAAATAATATAATGAACACTGAGTGAGCAAGCAAGCAAGCAAGCGAGTTAGTGAAGAAATTAATTCAATCAATTTAATTCAATTTAATTAATAATAAAAAAATTAAATGAAATTAATTAATAAATGAAAAATGAATGAGTGAAAAATTAGTGAGTGAGCAAGCCAGTGAGCAAGTTAGTCAGTAAATAAATAAAATAATTAATTAGTTAATGAGTGAGGGAGTAAGTGAGCCCACTAGCAAGAGAGTGAGTGAAGAAATTAATTTAATTTAAATAATTAAATTAGAATAATTAATTAACAAAGAATGAACAAGTGAGAAATGAATGAAGACTGAAAGAATGACTGAACATAAGGACACAGTTAAGGTCAGTTCAGACCAAACAAGGTCAGCCCAGTAGAATTAGGTCGACCTGACCTAATTCACCTTAAATGACCTATTTCCCATGTTTACCTCACAGAAGGCATCGACTTCTGATTCGACATCTGGCGACGCAGTCACATAGACAACGACTCGGTTGACGGGCAACGACTCCGGGATCATGTTGGCCAATGTTGCCGTGGCAGCAAGCCAATCATCTGTAAATAAATAAATCAACTGTAAACCTACAAATGTAAACCTATCAATCAACTGTAAACCTATCAATCAACTGTAAATAAATAAATCATCTGTAAATAAATAAATAAACTGCAAACAAACCAATCAACTGTAAACAAACCAATCAATAAACAAATCAATCAATAAACAAATCAATCAATAAACAAATCAATCAAATCTACACAAATCATCTGTAAATAAATAAATCAACTGTAAACCTACAAATGTAAACCTATCAATCAACTGTAAACCTGGCCTACTATTCGTATTCGTATTCTTATTCGGCCGAATAGTGTGGCTAATTATTCGTATTCGGCCGAATAGTAAAAAATGCTATTCGGTACAGCTCTACTTTTAAGGTTATCCATCTAGATATAAATACTTCCAGCTCTAATCCTAGATTAGTCAAATTTATGTATGAATGTATATGTATATTCGTTTATTTAAGAAAGCAACAGGCAGAAGGCTGTAGGTTAACAATAACAGTTGACAGTATGTATGGCTACTTACTTATGGATGGGTTAATTAGTACATGTTTTAATATAACATTCTTGGGATAAAGTTCATCGCGTCTTTATCGGGGAGGGTGAAATTGTGTGCCCTTTGTCGGAAGTTATATAAAGGTTCACGTTGCACTGGGCAGAGGCCACGGAGAACATGAAGCTCATTATTCTGGACGGCACTAAACAGAGCGTCATCTGACGCTTGTGCCAATTTGGACGGTCTTATTCCTAAAAAGAAAAGGAGAGCAGTCCCTTGAGATAGCTTTAAGAGGCAGCCATGGGCACGAAGTGTTAGCGACTTCATTTTCTTAGCCTCGGCATATGACGGCGGGTTACTAGTCCTCTCCCTCGCCATATCATCTTCCCACCGACAGTGTTCGGTTAGTGTACTCCTTATAGCTGAGTTGGCTAGGAGCGCAGGTGGAGCTGAAGTCGAGAAACCAAACTTTCTGCCCTGGTGGGTATTTGAACCTCTGACCTCTCGATTGATAATAATTATAATTTAATAATAATTTAATTATAATTTAATAATAATTATAATTTAATAATATAATAAAATTTTATATTAATAATAATAATAAATAATAATAATAATTGACAGTCCAGCACGCTAACCACTACACCAGTGGTTCTTAACCTTTTCAAGGGTGCTGAACCCCAAGAGAAATCCATGACCACTCACCGAACCCTCAAGTTTGAACAATAATTTTTTAACTAATGGGAACAAAAGGAAATAAAAAATTGTACCAAAATGTGATACATTATTAATAGCCTATATTCAATACACGAACTACTAACAGTTAACTATTTTATTAAATAAAAGTCGAAAATAAAAATAAAATAGCAAATGATTTTTCACTCACACTCACTGATCCTGAATATGTATATATTTCAGAGGACCTCTACCGAACCCCTGGCACTGGCTCACCGAACCCTAGAGGTTCGGTCGAACACTGGTTAAGAAACACTGCACTACACTATCCTACATCCCTTCATTGTAAACAAACCAATCACAATTTTAAAGACAATTCACCTGAAAACAGAGAGCGCTCCAAACCAATTATGGCGATGAAATAAATGAACGAACGAATGTATGAATGGATGTATGAATGTATGAATGGATGTATGAATGAATGAAGGTATGAATGGGTGAATGGATGTATGAACAAACTAATGAATGCTTGAATAGATGAATGGATGGATGAATGGATGAAAAAGCAAACGAAGAATGAATAAACAAAAACCACAATTGACAAACACAAACACTCGGAACCTTAAACAGATGTTGTATCTTATCCCGATCGCTTTCAATCGCGGCCGCCCTCATCAGCGCTCTGTGCTCCGCCTCGAGCGCCGCATCCCTCTCCTCCTTCTGCTTCTGACTCGTCTTTTCCTTCGCCTGGAGCTCCGCCCGCAGTCTCCGATTCTCCGTCTCCAGCTTCTGCTCCTTCTTCCGGAGGCTCGCGATCTCGTTCTCCTTGTTCAGCCGGTAAATCTCAAAGTCCTTCCGGATCTTTTCCACCTCCGGGTTCTCGATGTCGACGGAAAGCGCCGACCGGAGACTCCCGTTCTTCTGCTTGCTCAGCGAGCGCCCCGACCGCACCCCGCCCCCGATCTTCGGCCGGGGTTTCACCTCATTGGGGATGCTCTTCACGACCCCTTGGCTGCTGTCGTACTCGGTCCCAAGGACGTCGTCATCTTCCGTTGCAAGAAGGAGCTTCTCGATCCCATCGCTTGTAGCAGCTTAAGAAGGCACATAGGAGTCGGTCAAACGAATCCCCTAAAATACAAAACCTAACTGAATTACTTATAATGTGCAGTTACAATAATAATAATAATAATAATAATAGCAATAACAATAATCATATAATAAGGTCGTTGCGGAGGCCGCCATAAACAATCGGTAAGTTGCGGTCCGGGAAACTAATAGAATGCCGCGCTTAATAGTCCCAGGCTTAACGCACCCACGCAAAGGTCAATAAAAACTTATCAAAAATACGTAAGAACAAGAATAACAAGGCGACTGATATATTTAAATTAGACCCGTCCTAAAACAGCTTTTTTTCAAATAAGAATCTTTAATTGTTGAACTTTAATTACTTTAAAACAAGTTTTCCACAACATCTTTACATTGCCATATTTTTATTTTAGTCAAGGAGATTTTTTGTAGCGCATTTATACTATGCTGTATTTTTTATGCAAAATAATAAGTGCCAGTCCCAAGCATTGATGAAGGAGGAGGGTCTTTGTTACCACGCAGTGGTTGATAAACAGTAAACAAGCAAAAAAGTAAGGAAATAAATAAATGACAATCGTGTCACGAATTTTGCTTTAGATCGACTGAGGGATCGACTTTTCTGCTTTGATTAGTTTTAGTAATTTTACGTTTTCTAGGAGCTTTCGTCTAGATTATAATAAATTATAAGGAGGAAATAAATATGATAGTTTTTTTAGCATGCTCCAAAGACATCTCTCAATTAATACCCAGATCCTTATATAAAAATATTTATCATGTGTATTTTAAAATTTTCTAATTACTTTTAATTATCCAATATCACTCGTGTTAGCATTTCTGCGTTTTTGTCAGATTGTTTTTATCAATAAAACGAATAGAGTATGCTAAATTATGGACGCGATTACCAGTGAAATTTGAAATGATTTATGTTGTAATTGTAAATACGAAATTAGTAAAATGCTACTTAAGCTAAGCATAAGATGCCAACTTCCTCCTCTTCTTCCTCCACATGCTCATCCGCCTCCTTTTAATCATCCTCCATCTTTTCCTCCACCTCTTCCTCCACCCCTCTTCTTCATACAATTGCTGTTCCCCACTTCCTCTTCTTCCACTCCATGTGTTCCTCCACCACCATTGCCATCTCTTCCTCTACCACCTCTGGCTTTTCCTCCACCTCAAATTCTTTGTTGACAATTGCTCAGCGCCATTTGTTGATACTTGGTCAATAAACAGAGGATTCAATAGCTACATAATAATAATGTTAATAATAATAATTGTTGTAACAAGTGTCCAGTTACCATTTCGTGCTTTCTGACCTTCAGACGGTGGATGAGCTGATAATGGCTCTCATGCAGATGGGTTTTGAACTCGAAGACTGCCAACAAGCGATCGAGAATGGAAAACTGTCGGCCAACGATGTCGTGGAATGGTGAGTATCGCTTAACTAAGGCTGTTCTGGCTTCAGATCTTTCCAAGCAACTAATCTCTTCTGAGACTCACTTCAGATCTAGGCTAACAACATATTTTGTCATCAACTTACTGCAGACCTTGACTTATTATTAATGACGTATTTCATGACATATTTCATGACTAATCGTAATCTCGTGGAACCTTGCCTAAGAATACACAATTTTGGAATTAAAGAAGCAAAATCAAATTGCTTGCTAGCAACAAGTAAGTCAGTACTAAATCCTCGCTCTGCTGTAGATGTTTTTGATAAATTAAGACTACGGTATGTTAAAAAATTCATCAGTTGAGATTTTGTTTGGTAAACACTTTTTGTGGATGGGCTCACCGAGCCTCTCCCAGACCCCTACCCTATTACCCTATTTTGCTAGGTGCCTTTGGCACCCTGGCGTGCCACTTTCTGGAAAATATTGCCAATGTCCCCCCAGTAAAAAAGCTTTGACACCCTGCATTACAGCATCTATAGGTTACATTATGATATATCTTGCTGTGGTTTGTATTTCTTAGGATCCTTGCAGGAAAGCCGCAAGCAAAACCGTTGCGACCTGTACTCAAGCTGAATGCGGTAAGTCTTTGCAACATTACGTCTAATAATATGTAATATTTATGTGTAGCTCTGCTGTGGATTTTGTCCCTTGATTTGAAAACTTCAATAATAGCTTAGTATATACTAATAAAATTCAATTATAACTTAATAAAAAATAATAACATTTGATAATAACTTAATAAAAAAACATTTGTATATAATTAACTTAATAAAATAATAGACAACGAACTGGTGGATGGGCAAAGAATCATGTTGTCCAAAGTTGCCTTGGCAGTGAGCCAATCTTCTCTGACTGGCTTGAACTCTTTGTTCCCCGTGATAGGACGACAATGGCTCAAACCAGATCCTTTGCCTGCATAGGTCCCTCTCTATGGAATGGACTTCCTCCCTCTCTATGGTCTACCATCCTCTCTGGTGGCATCTCTGTGTCTTTCACCTTAAAACCTTCCTCTTCTCTGGTGGTACCTCGCACTAGGAGCGCTTCTGAAAGGCTTATGCTATGAGAAGAGCTTTATAAATGATCAAATACAATAAAATATATCTACACTATCAATTATTTCTACTACAGCTGGATTGGTTTTCTACATATAGCTCTATATACATTTTTGATAGTAGTAGTATTTTCAGTTTAACGACACTGTGTGATAACAAAAATCATTAGCGTCACCCTCCTCCTTTATCCAGGCTTGGGACTGGCACTGCCAGAGTACGAGCAGCGGCATGGTACTACACAAATTTTCGATGGCAACGACAATTTCTGTTTGTAGGCCGATACTTCTGCGCCAAAGTCGAAACCCGAGGGTTCCTCAAATGGGCCGCAGAGTCCGTCGGGTCTTTCGTCCGCCACCCTCGGTCTCGAGAGGACCTCTGGCACCAGCGAGGAGGAGATTCCGATCGTGAGTCGGTTGACCGCGAGCGAGGAGCAGAGGTTGGCCAAACTGCGGTTTGAGGAGAAGCAGAGACAGGAAGCGAAGAAGGAAGTGCAGGCGGAAAAGATCGCCAAGAAGAAGGTACGTGGCAGAGATTTTACTTAGTGCTTATTTATTCCCTGCTGGTCCCATGCTGAGAGTGCCTCTGAATGGTTTATACTGTAAGAGGCATTTTACAAATGTTCAAATACAATACGATACTGTGGTTTGCTTTTACATTTCTGTAGAAAGCCAACAGGCTCATATACATAAATTAAATTGACAGTTTTCAAATTTTTTTTATTATTATTATTGTTGAAATTGTTATTATTATTATTGTTGAAATTGTTATTATTATTATTGTTGAAATTGTTATTATTATTATTGTTGAAATTGTTATTATTATTATTGTTGAAATTGTTATTATTATTATTGTTGAAATTGTTATTGTTATTATTGTTGTTGTTACTATTATGCATTTATTAAATGCCACTGTCTAATTACAAAGCATCAGTTGATGGCGCTGAGCAATTGTGAGTGAAGGAATAATTGCTCAACATCCCTACACAGTAACCGTCTCAGGGACGGAGGATCGAACCCATACTCTTCGCGTTACAAGACGACCGCTCTAATTAATCGGCTACCCTGCCCCTTTGCAGCTCCTTGAACTGTCTACCTCAATGGGGCACAGTAGCTGAATGGATGGAGCACT
This sequence comes from Aporrectodea caliginosa, assembly GCA_020284085.1. Lineage (NCBI taxonomy): Eukaryota > Metazoa > Annelida > Clitellata > Crassiclitellata > Lumbricidae > Aporrectodea > Aporrectodea caliginosa. Next base: position 150,870 of record JACEVL010000868.1, read on the forward strand.
AGGCCTGTAACACGGAGAGTACTGATAAGGATCCTGAGTGGCCGAGTGGGTTGGTAGCCTGCTCGTCACACCGGCGCCCCTGGTTCGCTTCCCGGTCGGGTCGATTTATCAGAGATTAATTTCTCGGATCTTTACTGCGGGTGGCTCGGTCGCATTATAAACGTGGAGTACAATACAACACACAATACAACACATCACAATACAACTGGGGCGCGGTGGTTTATGGGTATGTTCGGTGCCTTGCAGCTGGAGGGTTGCGGGTTCGGATCCACCTCAAAGTTGCCGCGTAGGGACCCTGGGCAAGTCCTTCACTCGCAATTGCTCATGCGCTTCGGCGTGAAACTCCGATTCAGCGTCTGCGCTGTAGTCGGAGCGCCTCTGAATGGGAAATCTGGTAGGGGCGCTATAACAAGTGTTCAAATACAATACAATACAAGTACGGGTTCAATCCTCCTCCTCTGATACGGTTACTGTGTAGGGACCTTGAGCAAGTCCTTCACTCATAGTTGCTCAGCGCCATCGATTGATGCTTTGCCTTTAGAGAGTGGTGCTTAATAAGCCTCCACTCCACTCAATCTTTATTTATATCTTTACCTTGACTCTCAAATGTTCAAACACAATCAGATATAATACAATACAATACAATACAATACAATACAATACTGACATTTGCTTTGTACAATGCAACTGTATTTGATTTTAGTGAATTCTTATTATTATTATTATTATTATAATAATTATCATTTATCATTATCATTATTATTATTATCATTATTATTATAATTATCATTATCATCATTATTATTATTATAATTATCGTTAACCATCTTATTATTATTATCTTTATTTTCTGTGCCTTTGCAGTCATCTCTTACCTTTACCTGTTTATCTAGGCCCACGAAGACATTCTACGGCGTATTCGCGAGGACCGTGAAATCCTGAAGTCGCGAACCGACCAAGGTGTAACACCGCAGTCGTCAGATGGCGCTAGTGCGGCCAACGTCGCAGGACCTTCAACGAGTAGTCAGCAGCCGAAGCCACAAAGGGATGACAACAACTGTCTTCTCATGGTGAGAAACTATTGTTATGTTGGGAGCACCTCTGATGAGCTTTCCTATATACGGCGGTTACAAATTGCAGTTACCATCATCATCATCATCATCATCATCATCGTACAGGTAATCATATTCGTCATTAACATAAATGTGATCTTCATCATAATCTTTATGATCATCATAATCTTCATCATAATCTTTGTGATCATCATAATCTTCATCATAATCTTTATGATCATCATAATCTTCATCATAATCTTTGTGATCATCATAATCTTCATCATAATCTTTATGATCATCATAATCTTCTTCATAATCTTTATGATCATCATAATCTTCTTCATAATCTTTGTGATCATCATAATCTTCATCATAATCTTTGTGATCATCATAATCTTCATCATAATCTTTATGATCATCATAATCTTCATCATAATCTTTGTGATCATCATAATCTTCATCATAATCTTTATGATCATCATAATCTTCTTCATAATCTTTATGATCATCATAATCTTCTTCATAATCTTTGTGATCATCATAATCTTCATCATAATCTTTGTGATCATCATAATCTTCATCATAATCTTTATGATCATAATAATCTTCATCATAATCTTTGTGATCATCATAATCTTCATCATAATCTTTATGATCATCATAATCTTCTTCATAATCTTTATGATCATCATAATCTTCTTCATAATCTTTATGATCATCATAATCTTCTTCATAATCTTTGTGATCATCATAATCTTCATCATAATCTTTATGATCATCATAATCTTCATCATAATCTTTGTCATGATCGTCATCGTAAACTTCTTCGTGTTCTTCATCATTGTCTTCATCATAAACTTCATCATAATCAATCATCGAATTATGCTTCAGCTATGTTTCATTGCCTTTGTAAGCTTGAAAATGGCTCTATAAAAATGAACTTACTTTTCTGTATGTGAATGTATGGCCGAACGCTTACATAGCGCATTTTAAGAACCTCTCTTATATATAAAAAGGTAATGATCACGATGATCATACATGTTATGGTCATCACGATCATACGTGTAATGATCATCATGATTGTAATGATCATCTTTGTTCATGTAATAGTCATCTTCATAATTTTATATGTGATGATGATGAATTATACATGTAGTCATCATAATCATCAGCATCATGTAATCATACTAATCGTCATCATCATCATCATACGATTGCCCTTGGAGTGACCTTTGATTTATACCTTACCCGTTATGGTAATTGCAGATTTATATAGCGCCACAGAGGTCGCAGATATTAACGTTGCCTGTGTGTTCGTCGTTTGCTTTAAGATCCGACTGATAGATGGCAGCAGCGTACGTCAGTCGTTCCCAGCAGACGCTCCTCTGCTCATCGTCCGAGATTTCGTCTGCGAGCGATGCCACAGCGCAGCGCGAGATATTGTGCTCATGCAGGTCGGTCGATTGCTCGAGTGTTTTGACAGGAGTTGGATTGGTGGTGGGGTGGTTAGGAGCTTGTGAGTGAAATAGGGTGGGTGGGTTTGGGGGTGATGGATGGCTGGGTGAATGGGGAGGTGAATGGGTAGGGATGGGGAGGTAAATGGGTAGGGATGGGGAGGGATGTGGAGGTGAATAAGTAGGGATGGGTGGGTGGCTGGATGTATGTATGTATGTATGTATGAGCACTTCTGTTATAGCGCCCCTTCAAGATTTCTACTCAGAGGCGCTCCCGACTACAGTGCGGACACTGAATCGGAGTTTCACGCCGAAGCGCATGAGCAATTGCGAGTGAAGGACTTCTCCAGGGTCCCTACGCGGCTTGATGTGGATTTGAACCCGCAACCATCCGGCTGCAAGGCACCAAAAAAAATACCCCTACACCACCGCACCCCACGAATGGGTAGGAATGGGGAGGTGGATAGGTAGGGATGGGTGGTTGGTCTTCGATTATTATTTACACCGTGTTCCAATAAACGCGACTGGCACCTCCCCTAAGTACAGATTAATAAGATTAGGTTTCTCGATAGACTCTGTTTCCATCGTTCTGCCAGTAAATGCTAGGAAATATAATTACAGTGCAGATTAGAGTCTGCTTTCTTATATTGGGACTGATTGTCTTAAAAGAGGTGTCGGAAATTTTAACGATGGATACGGATTTTAACGACATCTTACGGCCGTTCACGTGTAGTGGAAATTCTGCGAGTAGTAGTAGTTTTAGTTTAACGACACTTATAACATAGATCATTAGCGTCGCCCTCCTCCGTCATCCAGGCTTTGGACTGGCACTGGGCACAGTCGTTCTGTGGCGGAGATAGAAATTCTGCTTCTGTTTAATACAGAACTTATGTGGGGACTAGTAATTGTCTTAAACGAGGTGTTGGAAACCCTTGCACCAAAATAACATTAGTTTCCAGGATTGAACGGCGACCTTACCTTACCTAGTGTAAAAAAGAAAATGTTCAGCTAATAACAGTAGTCGTAATTATTTCCAGTGTTTAACGACATCTTATGGCTGCCATGGCCGCTGAAGTCGCCCTCCTCTTTTCTCCAGGTTTGGGACTGGCCCTACAACTCCCGTTGTTTTTTGTTAGAAATTGACCAAATTATAGCAACATTTACTTAACTAACGCATCACCAATGCATAAGTAGTAACAGTTCAGCCGCAACTGACGAATAAATAGCGTCAGGTACCTGCGTTTTAAAGGTGTCGAAACACCAATAAAAAATATAACTCTGGGATAGTACGTTATAATGTATCCAGTCTTTATCGACCGTATCATACCTTGCAAGTTTGATTTTATTAATATATGCGCTTAATAAATTTACGAAATTAATAATTACCATAATATTCAATAATTTAAAATTGTTTTGGGACAATATTGACGACTTTCCTAATTAAAAGATGGATGAATGGATCTAGAGTTAACGACATTTCATAGCAACAAAGACCGTTAATGTGGATAGAAATTACTTTGAACAGTTCTCGCCGTTTCTATGGCTTAATACAGCTTTATCCGATGCTTGGGACTTGACCTACCTGGCACAAATCTGCTTAAAACAGGTGTCTAAATCAACTGCAGAAGTTTATCAGTAATCGTTTTCCAAGTTTCAACGACATCTTGTGGCCGCCAGGGCCGTTAACGTCGACCTTACATGAAAGCACAGCTGTATAACGAGGCGCTTGGATTGGATCCACAGTTTAACGGCAGCTTATGACAACATAGGCCGTTGCCGCCGACAAAGATTGTTTTGGCATATTACAGCTCACATATAACGAGACGCTGGATCCTCAGTTTAACGGCAGCTTATGACAACATTGGCCGTTTCCGCCGACAAAGATTAGTTTTTGGCATATTACAGCTCTCAAAATTACGAGACGCTGTATAGTTTTTATATATACCAATGTAGGTAAGCTTTTTAAAGGTGTCTAGTCAGTGCATTGCATTTTCCATTGTTCAGAGATATACTATGATTGGTTGCCAGGTTCGTTCACGTCAACCTTGTATGACCTTTTAATATAACAACTTTCCAGCCATAAATCGTAGTTTTTCGAAAAAGATGTGTTTTTTTTTCAATAAGAAAAACGTAAGAGACCGCTTTGCATAAGACTGTCGCTCAGCGTGGACTATGTCTGTATTTGCGTAATTTGTTGGACGCATAATTTTTTTATTATGGATATTAAAACGAATAAAACTCTTTTGATGGCATGCAAGCGCTGGATGTTATTGTCACTAGATGTCTGTCTGTCTGTTAGACAGTCAGACCGAATGGGAGAGAGAGACAAACAGAGAGACACAGAGACTGAAACTGCAGTTGAGATTAAACACCTTTTTAAAGCGTCCAATTAAATTTTATACTGGGCGAATGCTTTTCGTCGCCGTGTGAGCCGAAAGATGCCTTTTGTTTTAAATTACGTCAATGACCAGGGCGGTCATAAGATGTCGCTGCAGAATGAAGTGAAAAACTTTAATTGCAGTTGAGATTGAACACCTTTTTAATGCTTTCAATAGAAATATGTAAGGCGAATGCGCCAGTTGTGTAATTAGCTCCATGAAAGAGAAATTTTCGAAACTGTTAACTAATAGAGACAAGCATTGAATATCTTGGATACTGTATAAGGGGCCATCATCTTAATGATAATAATAATAATTACGACAATTTATATGGCGCCGTAACACGGTCATGCCGTTGCAAGGGCACTTCACAGAAAGTCACGAGTGCTCCCCAAACTCAAATAAATAACATTGTATAAGGTTTATTTGGTTTTCAGCCGTTTCCACGAGTCGAGTTTGACGAGTCTGACTTGAGTCGGAGTCTGAGGGAGCTGGGTCTGGTTCCAAATGGATCACTGGTCGTCAAGAAATATGACTCCGTTGCAACTCAGCCTCCAGGTTAGATTTCAGTGCTCTTCATTTGACATTATTGTTAGTGTTATTATTTATTATTATTATTATTATTATTATTATTATTATTATTATTATTATTATTATTATTATTATTATTATTATTATCATCATTATTATGATGATTATGATGATCATCATCATCATCATCATCACTGCCCATCATCATCATAACCACCATCATCATCAGTGGTGGTGGTGTTATTATTTGTAGTAGTATAGCTGTATTATTATTAGTAGTATTAATTATTAGTATTATTATTAATGTTGTTGTTGTTGCTGTAGTTGTTGCTACTGGTTTGCTTTCATTAAGCGTCACTATCTAATGACGAAGTATGAGTCAATGGCGCTGAGCAATTGTGAGTGAATGACTTGCTCAAGGTCCCTACACAGTAACCGCTTCAGGGAGAAGGATCGAACCCGGTGTCCTCCACGTTACCAAGCGAACACTCTAACCAACCTTGTACAGTGTCCCACCACTTATCTGTATATACACACCCTTTCAATAGCTTCTGATAATGTTAATGTGTTATCAATAAATGTCTGGGATGGGATCCTCAGTTTAACGGCAGCTTATGACTACATAGGCCGTTGCCACCGACAAAGATTATTTGTTGGCATACTACAGCTCATAATTGTCTCGCTTGTCCCATCATTTATATGGCAACAGTTGGGACCATTGTAAAGGTGTCTAAAGCGATCGCTTTATTGAAACATCCCACTACGGATAATTATAGAGTTCACATCTACATAAGTCTAATACGCCTAACTTATTTATTTCACCACAGTTTAACGTCGTCTTATGACATCAAAGGCCGTTGACGACAATACGGAAAATATACAATACAATCACTGTCGTGACCCGTTCTTATATAGCGTCGATTGCACCCGTTTTAAAGGTGTCTAGCAATGCATATGCAAATAAACCTTCCATTAGAGGCTTACATTGTCTCATCCTTATATAGCATCGGTTGACACCGTTTTAAAGGTGTCTAAGTTAATGAGTAGTACTAGTTTCAGTGTAACGACACTATGTTATAACAAAGTTCATTAGCGTCGTCCTCTTTATCCAGGCTTTGGACTGGCACTGCCAGAGTACGATCAGTGGAGGAGTTATAAGTAAATGAGTTATAAGTAAACAGCAACGGGGGGCCCGTGGCGCATTGGATAGCATCTGGCACAGAGACCGAGAGGTACCGAGTTCGAGCCCCCGTTGGGCGGATATGCTTTGTAGGCTGCTATTAGCGCCGTTGTATTGCAGGCTGTCTGTTCTGTTGGTAGTTAAGAATTAAATTGCATAACATGTAAATGTACAGCGCAGTGCGTTTGACAGGCGCTTATTAAAGAAAAGATATTATTATTAGATATTATTATTAGATATTATTATTATGAGCAAATTTTAAAGAAATTGAAGGTAATTCGCGTTTCCCGTCTCATCCTTATATAGCATCGGTTGACACCGTTTTAAAGGTGTCTAAGTAAATGAGCAAAGTTCAACTAATTTCAGGTAATTAACATGTCTTGTCCCATCTTTATATATAAACGGCGGACACCATTTTAAAGGTGTCTAAGGCGACAGCTCTATCCAGCCACCGTTCTTTCACCCTTCGCTTTTGTAAACGGGAGATTTCAACATTGAGTTGTTAATAATATTTGACATTAGAATCGGACAAACGTCAGGCAGATCCGAACGCAGTTACGGAGCCATCAAAGAAGAAGAAGCCTCCGCCATCTTACCAGCCACAGCCCGTGGTTGATGTCCAACCGGTTGGGGATCACTCGTGGGGTGGAGGACAGCGCCTGGGTGCTGATGATGAAGGGCAGGAGGAGGAGGAGGAACCTATGGGTGAGTCAAGTCTATGTCATATTGTTATAGCTAAGGAATGATGATGGTGGTGGTGGTGATGATGATTGTGATGATGACGATGATGATGATGATTGTTATGATTATTATGATGATGATGATGATGATTATTGTGGTGATGATGATTGTGAAGACGATGATGATGATGATTATGGTGATGATGATGATGACGACGATGATGATGATGATGATTGTGATCGTGATGATTATGATATGTTCCTTTATGATGATGACGATGATGATATTTGCTTATTCAATTAAAACTAACAAGCCGCACTTGATAACATGTTAAGCAAGAGTCGATCTTTTTATAGCTGCATGGCAGCCTGTTAGGCGCCGATCCGTTCTACTGCTGCTCATTTACCGTCGTCCCCTAGGTAGTGGAAGGCTGAATCAGCCTTACGAGGCTAGCGGGTATCGAACTGGCGACCTTCAGTTCTTCTATTACCATTAAGCCATTACCCAGAGTCATGTAATGATCAGTTCACATTCTCACATTTTGTACTGTAATATAATGATGAATTTTAATGAAAGCATAATAAAACTTATTAAGCAAAAACTCTATTTGATTTTTGTGTGTGTTAGAGTTCATCAAAGTTAATATTAGTGTTTAAAGTTAAATTTAAAAAAAATAATCTTCATTTATTAATTCAAACTGACATTCTTCAGTACGGTTACAATTCATAGTATGAACAGATGATCACAAGTTATTACATGAGTCGAATTTAGCTGTTTGGCAGCCATGCATGGCGCCCATCACGTGCTACTGCTCAATTTACCAACGCAATCTGGCGAATGAAAGGCTGAGTGGGCCTTTGGGAGGGTAGCGGGAAGTGATCCCACGTCCATGCTGATCTTCTGCTCTTCAGGAAGCATATGGGGTTGTCCATTAATTATGTCAACAAAATAGGGGAGGGGTTTGGAAAAGTTTGACAGTTGTTGACAAGGGGGAGGGTGTTCTGTACAACTTGACGTCAACAATTTTTTCCATTGAATCAACACAGACCCTTCAAAATGGTAGCGAAAACATTAAGTAATGCGAAAAATGCATAAAGTGCTTAATTTTTAATACTGCTAAAAAGCTTGTTATAAACTAAACTCATATTTTGAAATTCGAGATTGCGTTTTTTTAGTGTAAAAATTTAAAAATGATTCTACATGTATTGAACCATTGTGTTTCTTTTTTGTAGGGGGGGGTTCTGGGATTGTTGACCTAATTTTTTAGGGAGTTCGTTAATGTTTGACAGTTGTTGACAAGGGGGGAGGGGGTCAAAAAGTGCCTAAAATTTGTTGACATAATTAAAGGACGACCTCTTACCGTAGATTTATTTTCCAAGTACATATTTGTTTCTTGTTTTTACCGCTAGACGATGATGACGTGGAAGAGGACATTATACCACCTCCACCACAGATTCCAGCATATCAACCACTTCAACCAGTTCAACCACAGTTTCCAGCACATCATCCACACGTTCCGCCTGTTGCGCAGTTCCCAAACTTTGTTGCGCCCCCTGGTGGGAACGATGACGATTGGGGTAAATGAAAATCAGATGGGTGTTCTCGATTTAATCGTTTTGAAATGGTTAAAATTTATGTGGCAGTTGATGTAAAGGTCATCCTGGGGTGAGGTTGTGTATGTATGTATGTATGTATGTATGTATGAGTGTATGTATGTGTGTGTGTATACACGGTGCAGTACTGGTACACTGGTGACTCTTTCAGCTTACTGTGCATTGTTTTGCTAACTGATGTAATATATTCGTTCGTATAAATGTTCTCTGTTTATAAATGTATGATTGTATTTATTTACTCCTTGCAACTATGGTTGTTAGTTTGGAAGATATGTTCAATTATTATCAGGATAATTTAGGGCAGAAATTTGTTTAACCAACTCCACTGAAAATGAGTACACAGACTGTACACTGTTGATGGCAAGACGAGACCGCGAAGGAGATGATTGGCCACCCACCCTCGTATGCCAAGGCTAAGAAAATGAAGTCGCTAACACTTCATACCCATGGCTGTCTGAGGGCTAGCTCAAAGGAGATCCTACAACTGTTCCTTGACAAAAATGGATCCAGAGTTTAACGGCATCCTATGGCAACAAAAGTCGTTGATGTGGAAAAAAATTATTTTTGAAGAGTTCTCACCATTCCTTTGACGTAATACAGCTATTAATTAGAATGTAATTTACAAAATGGTTGGTTTATGAGTTGTTTAACGACACTGTTTCATAACAAAGATGATTATCGTCGCCCTCCTCCATTCTCAAGCCTTGGAACTGGCTCTACCATGGTACGAGTAGTGGCGGAGTTTTACAGAAATAGACTTGAACAAGCTAATAAGCCTTAGTTTGTAGTGTCAAAGTCGACTTGAATTTTGGTATAAATTTTTTGGAAGTGAATTGTTACGTTGTGATTTAACGCGTATTTATAGCCTCAGATGAACGCGTTATAAAGGTGTCTTACTGATGTGGTTGTACATTTCATTCGGCTTTAACGACATTTCGTGGCTTCCAATGAGCCTCTCTCGAAGTGGCGCTATATAAAGTTCCAGTTACAATTAAAAATTTACTACCACTGTTCGTACTGTGGTAGTGCCAGTCCCAAGTCTGGAGAGCGGAGGAGGGCGACGCTAATGATGTTTGTTATGATGGAAAGTAACAAACCACTCTGATTGCTTTCCGTTTGATTGTCTTTCATTGCAGATCCTCACAACTGGGGAGCTGGAAACTTGCTTGCGGGTGAAGTCCTCCCCAACGTTTCTCTTCCCCATCACAGCAAGACCCCAAAGGAACTAGCGGGTAATGTACAGGCTGTCTGTTCTGTTAGTAGTTAAGATTTATGTCTTCTGTCGTTCGTGTGAATTGTTTCAATTGCTTAACATGTAAATGTACAGTACAGTGCGTTTGTCAGGCGCTTCAATAAAGAAAAGATTATTATTATTATTACCACAGATCCGCTTGCATCCTTTGGAAGGCGTGCTGCGGGCGGCTGCTCGCTTAATTGGTGGTGTACCTAAGTTTGGCCACATCTCTGCCTTTATGCGCGATGACCTCCACTGGCTCCCGGTCCAGCAGCGCATCAATTATAGAGTCTCATCTATTGTCTGGCAATGTGTTCTGGGTAGAGCACCTACCTATCTCCAGGAGCTCTTCACATTGACTTCGGTCTGCTCTGGTCGCCGATCTCTGCGCTCTGCTTCTAGAGGTGACTTTATGGTACCGCATGCTCGCTCTGCCACCAGACAGCATCGGGCATTCTCGATAGTGGGTCCTTCTCTTTGGAATGGTCTCCCCTCTGACCTGCGTTCTCTTCCACGAGACTTCTCTTCTTCTTTTTATAACTTACTCAAGGCCTTCCTTTTTGACCGGGCCTGGGTCGGGAGCGCTTCTGAGTAGTAACCTTGAAGGGGTGCTATATAAATCTCATAGATTGATAGATAGATAGATATTAACTTATTGCTGATTTTAGGAAATTATATTTTGCACAGAGCTTGATTTACCATAATTCCAAGGATTATTATTATTATTTTTATCATTTTTTTAATTATAAATATATGATTGTTAATATTTCTATTATACACCAACGCCATCTGGCGAATGAAAGGCTGAGTCGACCTTAGGAAGGGTAGCAGGAATCGTGCTTTCGCGCCATTGGTATTGATATAAACCGCCTATTGCGTCCCATCCTTATATATCAACGTTTTATACAATTTTAAAGGTGTCTAAGGCGACCGCTCCAGGGTAGGTATTTCTGTTTAACGACGCTGTGTAGTGTACATAGACCATCAGCGTCGCCCTCCTCCTTATTCCATACTTGGGACTGGCACATCTAGCATAGTTTGACAGCATTATAAAGGTGTCTAAGATTGATCTGTGGTTTTGCTCAATTATCGGATTTACCGTTACCCGAAAACATCCCCGGTGTAGTCGTTACTACTTAATACTAAGACTGGGCATTTAACGCGTTATTAACGCGATTAATGCGTTAATTAATTAACGCGATTTAATTTTTTAACGCAGTTAACGTGATTGTCACTGCGCCCAATTATTTCTAGAAATGCGCAAAAACAATTCTTGATAAAACTCAATACTGAAATCTCCTGTCTATAAAAGCCAAGGTTGGTTAATACAGCTGTCGCCTTACACACCTTTAAAACGGTGCCAGTAGTTGCTATATAGTGATGGGACGCGCGAGGCAATTAATAAAATGACGAAATTAATGAAGATTTTTATAGATAGAAGGTAGTTACTACTGACTACATTTCTTAGTTTGACAATTTGAACTTTAGCAAGTCGAATGATTGAAAGATTTTGCAGTGTATACAGTCGAAACAGTTTTTCACGCTTTATGTAGCATGGACCAAATTAATCGAATTTAATCGATTAATCTCGATTAAATTTAAGAGATTAATCTATTAAAATTATTTTAATCAGTACCAGCCCTACTTAATACTAATTGTGCTTTCGTTTAACAGCGGAGGCAGCCTGTCGTAGGTATGGTACAGACGCCGTCCCCAATCCACCCCCAACTTCTTCGACGTCCGCCGAAATTCAGCCGCTCGCCACGTTTAACGAGTTGCCGATGCTTCGCGATCTGCTGCTCCACTACATTGCGTCCCAGCTCAACAATCCACAGAGCCAGATCTTCGGACTTCACGGAATCCCGGAGAACCTGGCATCTCAGATCCTCGATTTCCTCATCAAGGACAATCGGCTGAAGCCTGCCACACTGCAGAATTTCATCTCCTGGTATGTGATGATGGTTGTGGTGAAGTACTGTTTAGGGATTAGTAGTAGTAGTTTCAGTTTAATGATGCTGTGATAAGAAATATCATTAGCGTCGCCCTCCTCCTTTACCAAGGCTTGGGACTGGTGCTGCCAGAGTACGATCAGTGGCAGTTTAGTAGTGGTTTCAGTTTAACGATGCTGTGTGATCAGAAAGATCATTAGTGTCGCCCTCCTCCTTTATCCAGGCTTGGACTGGCACTGCCAGAGTTTGAGCAGTGGCAGAGTTTACTGTTTATTGATTGGTTGGTTGGTTGCTGTTTAACATAGCTGTGATGATTGGCGTCGCCCTCCTGATTTCGCTATGCTTGGGACTGGCGTTGCCACAGGTAGGGCAGTTGCGGAGTTATTAGGAATGTTGTTCAACATTAATTCTATTTAATAGAAAGAGAACTATGAAGGCATCTATTAGGCGTGTGTGTGTCCACAGTTTAACGGCAGCTTATGACAACATAGGCCGTTGCCGCCGACAAAGATTAGTTTTGGCATATTACAGCTCTTTTTTATTGACGAAATCGAAGCGCCAAAATCGGTTTCTGTTCTCGACCTCAGCGAAGCTCTAAAACTCTAAGATTATTTCTATCATTATTATTATTATTATTATTATTATCATTATTATTATTATTATTATTTTATTATTATTATTATTATTTTATTATTATTATTATTATTATTATTATTATTATTTTATATTATTTTATTATTATTATTATTATTGTTATTGATATTTTAAAATCAGAGTTCTAGGGTCCCATTGTGCCAAGGCATGCGACAGCGTTGAACCGCTGGACCGTAACAGAGAGTTTTTGAAACAGGAAGAAGGTTTCTTGTTGATCTTCCGTTGTTCTGGTCAACCGTCTGCCGAGTTTCTTGACGAAAGCCAGGCCTTCCTGGTCCAAAGGTCCCATCGTCTCTATTGCTATTGGGGTAAAAATGTATCTTATTTGAAGCTCCTCGTATTTGTTCTTCTTTCTAGTCGCGGCTATTTCCGCCGCTCCTCCCGCCGCTACAGCTGTCTCGACCAAGTACGACGGCGCAAATGTGTCAACAATTGTGACATCCCAAATCAGGGAACGCCCGTTGTTATTATTATTATTATTATTATTACTATTATTATTACTATTTTTTTTTTTTTTTTTTGTGCCCCGAGGTATACATGATCCCCCGGGGACTATTTACTAATTACTATTATTATTATTATTATTATTATTGTTATTATTATTATTATTATTATTATTATTATTATTATTATTATTATAGCAATATATATTCTGTCCATCAATCAACATCAGTACTGAAAGCTAGACAGGGATGCAGTAGCTGTCGTCTAAAATTAACGTCATAAATGCCGTAAGTGTCACATCTCCCTTAGGTCTGGCTCCGCTAAAGTGCCGCGGAAAGTCACCGAGTTGAACCTAAGACGAATATAACAAGAGATAATATTATGTCGCTGACGAAAATTACGTCATTGAGCTAGACTATGTTTGTGGCTCTGATTTTGCACCAGAACCTTTGCAGGTCAGATCAGTTTTAGTCCCGTTTTTATTGTGGACGATTGTCGTAACGAAAAGGAAGCGACTTCATTAAAAAATAATAATTTGCAATGAATGTATCTTGTAAATTACTAAAAACAACGTCGAGAATGATTCATTTGGCTTTGTTTGCGTTTGCTCTGTCGAGAGTTCTTTACCTGCCGAGTGCCAGGATGACAGTGTAATCTAAAACTAGATGGCCACAGACATCGCCCGCGATGTTTCAGAAAAGACGATCTCTGATTGGCTGACACGTTGTGGCTACGTATCTCTTGTTATATTCGTCTTAGGTTGAACCGGTGTATAATAATAATAATGATAATGATAATGATAATAATAATAATATTATTATTATTATTATTATTATTATTATTATTATTATTATTGTTATTATTCAGCGCCATTATCTGATGACCAGGCATCAATCGATGGCACTTATCAATTGTGAGCAGTGTGACCACTCTCCATTTTCTGAAATCCCAAGCTCTTGCCAGAAACTTCCCAAGATTGCCCAAAAGCGTCCCAAAAAATCCCAAGTTACTGAAAAGGTAAAAGTTTTCGAAGAATTTCAGAAAAAAATTTTTTTACATCCGCCAAAATGTCATTTCTGATGACCTTTTTTTGCTTTCTCATCATTTTTCTTATACAAAATTTCTTCACAAGGCCAATTTTGCACCTCCCCCTCATTACCCCAGTGCTAAAACCCCAATTCCTTCCCTTAGAAAAAATCCCAAGATTCCTCTGCAAAATCCCCAGATCCCAAGTCGACCCCCAAAATCCCAAGATCTTGGGAAAAATCCCAAGCAGTGGTCACACTGATTGTGAGTGACTGACTAAGTCAGTTAGAGAAAGTACATACCAGTTTATTGGGTCCCATGCATATATAGCATAGTTTGAACCCGTTTTTAAGGTGTCCAAAGAGAGCGCTGACCACATACATCTTAAGGTTCCTAGAGCTCAAGTCGTCAAAGGTCGCTAGGAAAGTCCTTCCAGAAAATTACAATACATTACCTAACCTTTGTCAGAACTGTAAACCCCAGTTAAACTGCACCACTGAGAATTACTAGTATCAATACAATACCTCTCAAAACGCGCCGTACGCATGGTTGCCTCTAACTGATCAAACAGACGTAACTTACAAATAAGAGTAGTCACTTACCACACCTCTTTTAAATTTTTCGTTTTCTTATAAGTAAAAGTAGACGACGGCGAAGAAGAGCAGTTCCTTCTACACCTCTTTTAAGTCATATCATCGTGCTATAAGTAGTAGTCGACACCCGAGTTATCAGCTGTTTCTTTATACTCTGTTATTGCCAGTTCCAAGCTTTGAGAAAGGAGGAGGTCGACGCTAAATCGTCTTTATGATGAAAAAGTCGTTAAACAACAACTAACCAACTAGTTCCTTAAGCTATTCTGAAAGGAGACCATGGGCACGACATTTTCTTAACCTCAGCAAACGAGGTGGGGTGGCCAGTCCTATACAGTTATATGCTGGATGTGCTTTTAAGTTGGATATTCGCCTTATAAGTATAAACAGTATTATCGTATCGTATCGTATTTAAGCATTTGTAAAGCGCCTCTCGTAGGGTGAACCATTCAGAAGCGTTCCCAGTGTGCTAAGCCCCACGAAAATAAACAGGTTTTGAGAAAAGCGAAGGAAGAAGAGAGAGACTGCCAGAGAGAATATGAGAGCGAACAGAAGGAGAAAGAGCATTCCAAAGTGAGGGACCAATTGAAGCAAAGGAACGAGCCTGAGCCATAGCAGTTCTACTACGGGGAACCAAGAGGTCGAGTCTATTGCAGGAACGAAGTGGACGGTGGGAGGAAGCTGAATGAGGCCGAAGAATTACACCAACCAGATATTATAGTTATATGCTGGATGTGCTTCATTGGCTCCCTCTACTGCAGCGGATCTCGTATCGGATGATCGCTTTGGTCTGGCGGTCCTTGCTGGGTCTAGCCCCTGCGTATCTGCGCGACCTCTGCTGCCCTACCTTGGGTGCTCCGGGTCGTCGCTCTCTCTCCGCTCTACTGAGCGGGGCGTGCTCATGGTCCCTTTTGCCCGCACAGCTACTAAGGAGAATCGGGCCTTCTCAGTGGTTGGCCCCTCCCCTCTGGAATGGGCTCCCTTTGGTACTGCGATTGCATCCCAGAATCCACTCTGAATCTTTCTATACTTGCCTCAAAACTGTCCTTTTCAGCCGTGCTGGGGTCGGGAGCGCTCCTTGAAGGGGCGCTATATAAATCTCCGTAATGAATGAATGAATGAATAATACTCGTAGGCTGATCTTGACATTGTAAGATCAGTGTGATCATCATAGCTTATATAATTGTGATTTTTTTAGTTTTTGTTTTATTTTCGTTTTTTTCGGTTGCTTTCAGTCGACTTCAGAAGATTAATTTCGATTCATATCCGTCTTGTACGAATGCACTGATTTACGCACTCCGGTAAGATCTGGAATCTGTTTCAACTGTCATATTGTTATTATTATTAGTATTAGTGTTGGTATTATTATTATTATTATTATTATTATGGAATGCCAAATTTATGAATAATTTATAGGCTAAAAAATGGAAAGTATAAAACTGATCTGTGCATTTATTATTATTATTGCCATTATTAATATTGCAAAGTGTATTTAGTATTGTTGTATTGTATTTATTAATTTATATAGCGCCGCTCTCAGCAGTGACCATTCAGTAGCGTTCCCAGTGCGAGAACCCCTAGAGAAGAAGAAGGTTTTGATAAGGGAGAAGGTTGTATGAAGAGACCCAGAAAGAATGGTAAGACGTAGAGAGGAAGGAAGGGCATTCCATATGGAGGGCCCTATAGCGGCAAAAGATCTAGTTTGGGTAGGGCTGGTAGTGATTAATATAATTTTAATCGATTAATCTATTAAATTTAATCGAGATTAATCGATTAAATTCGATTAATTTGGTCCATGTTACATAAAACGTGAAAAACTGTCTAGACTGTAGCCTACCCTGCAAAATCCTTCAATCATTCGACATGCAAAAGTTCAAATTGTCACACTGAGAAATGTAGCCAGTAGTAATTACCTTCTATCAACAAACATTTTCAATAGGCCTAATTTCGCCATCTTGGACTTTTGCATCAGCATTTACCTTAAATGCAAAATGATAGCTTAATTTTCCACTCAAATGTTTCGCATTATTACTGTTCGCCATATTGTTTATTCCGGAAATAGGTCGGTTGACGTCATAAAATAAGTAAAAAATTAATCGAAAATTAATCGAACAAGCCGAAATTAATCGATTAACATTTTTAACGATTATTCGATTAATTAATCGTTAAAATCCGCAGCCCTAAGTTTGGGTAATAGTGGTCCTAACTCGTGGAACAAAAAGTGTATTGTTGCAATGTCATGTAATGTAATTGAACATTTATATAGCGCCCCTCAATATCTACTCTGTGCTAGCCTATTCGATGTTAAATATCATTATGAACGAATATTATGTTATTAATTTTGATATTATTTTTATTATTAATATTGCCAAGTTTGTTGCAACTTGCATGCTGGTAGCATTTTTTCTCTGTTGCACTGTTGCTTTGAGCTTACAATCTCTGCTCATGTGTTGCCCCCAATTTCTCCAAATGCCAACGATGAAACTGTTCTGTGTGGCGATGTCTCTATTAGATTTTATCCTTAAAAAACGAATATATAATACATTAATTGAACGTTGTGTGTGTGTTTTTCAAAGGCATCACGCTCAGTTGAAACAGATCAGCCTCAAGTCATGTTCACTCATCACGGAAAAGGGTCTCCAGTCTCTCACCGGTAACTTAATCCAATCTAATCCAATCTAATTTTAGCTAATCTAATCTGCTGCCCTAGCCAACTTAGCTATGATAAGTACACTGACTGTACACTGTCGGTGGGAAGATGAGACGGCGAGGGAGAGGACTGGCCAACCGCCCTCATATGCAGAGGCTAAGAAAATGAAGTCGCTAACTCTTTATACCCATGGCTGCCTCAGGGCTTGCTTAAGGAACTGCCCTTGTTCATGTTATACATGCAGTTGCCTACTTTGGTTAGAGCATAGGCTGCATCTGTGTAAGGGAGCATGCGGAACACGGTTTGCCTCCTCAAGGTGGCGTATTGCAGAGATTTAAGTCTCAGGCTAGCACGGTCCTTACACCTTCATTGGCGTGGCACATATTCAAACGGGCAGCGGTGGTGAAGGATCTCACCCTATCAATTCGTTGAAAAATTAGCAAAGTTGAGGCCATATGCGGTCGCTATATCAATTTGAGTACATTAACATTTATATTAATATCTTCCGCTGTTACATTTTTCAACAGGACTGAAGTTTCTGAGAGTTTTGAATTTGGCTGGATGCCATCAGATATGTGACTCCTCTGTGCCCATCTTCACAGGTCAGTTGGGAGAAAATATTTCCTGGGAAATTCAATAATAATTATGAAAATGAAAAAAATTGAAAAATTAATAAAATTTTATTTCTCTGTCGATTTTGTTGTTGTTGTTCTTTTTGTTATTATTATTATTATGAGTATGATTTTTGAATTTTTTATTTAGATAAAAATGTTTCCTGAGAGACTTCAACGTTATTTAGCATTTACTATTTTTTTATATTTATGAATTTTTTAAATATTTTTCACATCAGAAAAGCTACAAAAGGCAATAGCATTGGAATGCTGGAATATTTACTAATTAAATGATAATTTATTTTGTTTTCTGTTTCTTTATTTCCAGCCGTACCGTCGCTCGTCTACCTGAGTCTCGAGGGAACATCGGTGAGTGAAGCAGGAATCAAAGAGTACATGGCCTCCGCTCCACCGAACCTCAAAGGCCTTGACCTCAGCAGGACCAAGGTCACCGAAGCCATTTTCGTCCATCTGGCCAGTGAGTGAAACGCCACGTGTCGTCTGGAACTTAATTACTTATGTTGCATTTGAACTAGATGATCTTTCGCAATGTTTGGTTAATGATGAAGGGCGGTGGTGGTGGTGGTGCTTGAGATGTTTGTGGTCATGCTGGTGGTTTTCATGAAGTTGACACTTCAGACAATAATAACAGTAACAATACTTTAATAATTCATTCATTCATTCATTTCGAACATTTGTATAGCGCCCCTTCAAGAAACCTACTCAGAGGTGGTCCCGACTCCAGCACGGCCAAAAAGAAAAGTTTTAAGGTGAGAAAGAACATTGGAGAGAAGGTCCTAGGGAAGAGGGAGGCCATTCCATAATAATAATACTAATAATTTTTTAATAATAATAATAATAATAACAATAATTATTATTAATAATAATAATCATGATGTTCATTTCTTCTGTAGATGCCCCTTCCTTGGTCTCCCTAAACATGGAGCAAACAGATGTAAGTTGATTTTCAGTTTGCTGTATATAATAGCAAAGTTGTTTCTTAAGCTTGACAGTGACTTGTAGGGAAATTTTGTTCAGTTGAAGCGATAACAATAGCCTCCTATTCAATTCGTTAAAACTCTTGCTTTGTAACACGGAGAGTACGGGTTCGATCCTCCTCCCCTGTGACAGTCACTGTGTAGGGATACTTCATTAGAATTCAACTTGCACGGCTGAAAAAAAGAAACAGAAAATAAAATAATAAGTTATCATTTAATTCATATAATTTAATTCATTGAATTTAATTCATTGAATTCAACTTGGCTTTCAAGGATTTGGAAATCTAAGTGCATCTTCACCTGGCGGTTGGCTATCCGCGCATCAGATTCACATTTCGGTTTGACCTTGCGCGTGTTATAAATTTATTTAATAATAATAATAGTTAGACAGTGGCGTTTAATCAATGTTAATGATAATAATAAAAATTATAGTAATATTAAGAATAATAACAGTAATAGTAATTTAAAAAATATAATAATGATAATTATAATAGCTATAATAATAATAATTATTATAATAATAAAAATAAAAATAAATATTAATAAAAGTAATTTTTCATATTTTATTGAAACTGGTTATTAACAGGAGCGTCGTTTTCACCATATTTCAGATCGCTGGTCTGTCTGGGATTCAGAGGCTGGTGAAACTGGTCGAGCTGAACATCTCAAACACCCGGATCATCACGGACGCTTTGCTTTGTCTTACGAACCTCCCTTCTCTTGCCACTCTCAAGTGCTCCAATACTCCCAACGTCAACGGCGATGTTGCGGTCTCCTACCTGGCCCGTAAGTAATCTCATCTTTTTAATAATAATCTAATCTTTAATGTATTTATATTTAATGGCGCCGTAATCACGGCCATGCCTTCTAAGGGCACCTTTATCTAATGACGAAGCATCAGTCGGGATGCCCTGCTGAACAGATGTGATTTTAGCATGGAGTGAATCCACTTGCTCAAGGTCCGAATAGCAGGAGTAAGTCTGTTCCAGCACGAGGATCGAACCGAGAAAGTACGATCGTCGAATCTTTAATGCATTTATATTTAATCTAATCCAATGACAAAGTATCCGTCGATGGCGCTGAGCAATTGTGAGTGAATGACTTGCTCAAGGTCCCTACACAGTAACCGTCTCAGTGGAGGAGGATCGAACCCATACTCTCTGCGTTTCAAGGCGAACGCTCTAACCACTTGGTCACCGTGTCCCGCAGAAACCTCTGATGCCTTAATAACTTCACCGCCCGCACCCTGGCAGCGCCAGTCCCAAGCGTAATAAATAAAGGAGGGCGACGTTAATTACGTCTTATATAACAGCGTCGTTAAACACGCATTCGAGCAATTTTTAGAAGTTATTAATCACTGATCGTGTCCCATCCTTATATAGCACCGATTGAAACCGTTTTAAAGGTGTCTAACCAATCGTATTATTAGTACCTGTAGTAGTTTCAGTTTAACGACACTGATAACAAAGATCGTTGGCGTTGCCCTCCTCCTTTATCCTTCGTTCACTCAACTTATCTAACGTTACAATGTCCATCTTTTATATATACTTCCAAATGTAATTCAGCGTTTATTTAGCGCCCTTCCAAGATATCTACACAGAGGCATTCTCCGTTATGGTGTTAGCTCTCATTACGAACGAAAATATTAGAACAGTTAGCAAAACAGTGCACAGTAAGCTCAAAGAGTCACCAGTGGTGGGCCCACGCACACACGTGGAACCAACCAACGGATTCCCAGCTCAAGATGACATTGATGTTCAGATTTAATAATGGTTGATCCTAAACAGCTTTGAGAAAAAGGTTCGAATAATCGCATGTCGCGTGTCATCCTTATATAGCATCGTTTGAAACCGTTTTAAAGGTGTCTAAGGCGAGCGCCATTGCCAATCGTTTACATTGTTCATTCTTATATTGCATCGGTCTTTGCAGTGTCCCATGCTTATAGCATCGGTTGAAACCGTTTTACGGGGGTCCGTCGCAAAGAAGTGTCTGAGATTGATCATGAACATTATCTTGGACGGAAATGCGGAAAAATGAATGGGTGCTGGAGAAAAACATCATGCAGGGCACAATGCCGGGAAATCGGAAAAGAGGAAGACCAAGAACAAACTGGTTGGGCAACATAAAAAAATGGACTGGATTGACAATGGAGGAAATGACAAGACTGACGGAAGACAGGAGACGCTGGAGGAATATTGTTCATGATGCGGCCGACCCTCGACACGAGGATGGCTGAGAACAGAACAGTCTCTAACCAATCGTATACAATGTTTGTCTACTTATATGTAGGCCTACACCCATTCAAAGCCTTAGATAAGCATGATTGTAAGAAAGGTTTTATTAATCGTCTATCGTGTTCCATCCTTATATAGCAACGATGACACCGTTTTAAAGGTGTCTAAGGCGACCGCTCTTAGCAACAGGTTGGCGTCATTGTGTTTCTTTGTGATTTTTTCATTCAGACCTTCCTCTGAAGGCGTTTGATCTTCCCAACCGTCTTACAACGACCGATGAAGCGATAAGACATCTTACAGGTAGACTTTGTTGCATGGACAGTAAACTGATGCAATCTAATCTAATCTGATCTTATGACTCATTCATTCAGAGAACTTATATAGCGCCCCTCCAAGATAACCTACTCAGAGGCGCTCCCAGCCCAACTACGGCGATAGAGAACGGTTTTCAAATTCTTGTAAAAGGTGTATGCATAGTCTCCAGCTAGAAGAACACGCAGATCTGAAGGAAGATTATTCCAGATGGTCGGCCCAACCACTGAGAAGGCACGAAGTTGCATCTTTGAAGTGCGCGCAAAGGGAACAGCAAGTTCGCCACGAGATGCAGAGCAAAGATTTCTGCGGGTAGCTAAACCTGAGGTAGGGCGACAGAACTCACGCAAGTAGGCTGGGGCGCTCCCTAATTGGCACCGCCAGACCCAGACCGAAATCCTAAATTGAATGCGCTGAGAAACAGGAAGCCAGTGGAGTACGTCACGCATATAATGCGAGATATGGTCAAATTTATAAAAACCACCAACAAGATGTCTAAACATGGCTTTGCTTAAAGCAGTGCTGTCCAACCTTTTTGACACCGCGGGCCACCGAAGAAGTTATTCTTGAAGCCGAGGGCCGCACCAGTCAACTCAAAAACAACGACTAAAATTTATTGACATTTTTAACTGTAGGCCTATTAAAATTAATTATGGAGTAATCATAATCAATGTGTCGTGGAAACTGAATTTTTTGTTCACATTGTCAGATGATAAGCCAAGTTACGGACGAATAACTATACAAATAGGCCAATGACTTTGTCCTTTGCTTCATTTTTACAGAAATTGAAAATATTTAGCGAGCTCGGGCGGGCCACTTAGAATCAGCCGGCGGGCCGCATGCGGCCCGCGGGCCGCGGGTTGGACAGCACTGGCTTAAAGGTATAGTTATGCTTCGAGATGTAGTTAAGATAAAGATAGTTTCCTTCTGCCTAACCTTGAACGTGTGCACTCATGTTGTACATAAAACTTGCTCTATGTCTCTGTCTGTCTGTCTGTCTGTCTGTCTGTCTGTCTGTCTGTCTGTCTGTCTTTCTTTGTCTGTCCGTGTCTCTGTCTCTCTCTCTCTCTGTGTTTCTCTTTCTGTCTGTTTCAGTCTCTGTCTGTCTCTGTCCACCATGGGCTGCCTCTCTGTCTTAGGGACTGATCTTCTGGATATTGACCTGATTATGGTTAGAAGTTACTATTTAATAATATTAATAGCAGTAATAATAATAATAGTAATGATAATAATATTTAACAACGATAATAATGGTAGTAATAATAATAATAATAATTTTTATAATAAGGTTATTATTGAATGAGAATTAATCTGTTACTCTTGGCTTCCTTAGGAATGAAACTGACTGAGTTGGATCTCACAAATTACATTTACATTACGGACGCCGCGATGCCATACATTGGTCAACTCACACAATACGTACGAAGTTATTATTTACGCGAACAATGCAAATTATAATTAAACTATTCACCTGGTATTCATTCATTAGCTAATTCCAGCACCAGAGATGATAATGATAAGTACTGGCCATTCCTGAAAAATACTGTTTCAAATTTTTTCAAATACTGTCCGTCTAAGAAAATTCTCTGGCTACACTTTCAAAGTCTGACCATTTAAGAAACTTCCATTCATAATTTTTCAAAGACTGGTCATTTAAGAAAATTCAGAAAAAATTCTGTCCCAGATTTATAAAGACAACCATTCCAGAAAATTCCGTGCCTAATTTTTCAAAGTTTGGCTGTTTCAGAAAAAACTGCTATCCCTAATGCTTGTAAGGGTTTATACATTTATGTTGTATAAAAATATAAGAGCAACGGGCAAATGTTTGTTTTTTCAGACTGATAGTTCTTCGCCTGAGCAACACGAAGATCACTGACAATGGAATGGTACATCTCCAAGGTTTGATATCATGAGTTGAGGATCCTGAGGGGATCAATGAACAGGTGGTAGTGGTGGAGTAAGGGTGTTTTGATTATGGTTAATTGTGATGTTGGCGATGATGGTGATGATGGTAGTAATGATGACGGCTAGAGTGGTTGTGGTGATGATTACGGCTGTAGTGGTGGTGGTGGTGGTGGTGGTGGTGGTGGTGGTGGTGGTGGTGGTGGTGGTGGTGGTGGTGATGATGATGATGATGATAGTGTAATGATAATGATGGTGGTGATAATGATGGTGGTGATGATGATGATGATGATGATGGTTATGGTGATGTTGGTGGTTGTGAAATGGTAGTAGTGAGGGTAATGGTGGTGTTGATGATGGTGGTGGTGATGATTGTAATGGTGGTGATGATGATTATAGGGGTATTGATGATTGTGATGATGGTAGTAGTGGTGATGATGATTGTGAGAATGGTTGTGCTGAAGGTAGTCGTTTTGGTGGTGATGATGCTCTTGATGACGGCACAGAGTTATTTATGTATTTATTTATTTATCTGAGTTATAATTTATATTTCAGGTCTGGCCAACCTAGAGGAGCTGAACTTGGACAGGACTGCCATCGGCAATGCAGGAATGAGCATCATCAGAGGTAACCCTACTTACATTAATTGGCAACCCTACTGACATTAATTGGTAACCCTACTGACATTAATTGGTAACCCTACTGACATTAATTGGTAATCCTACTGTCATTCATTGGTTACCCTACTGTCATTCATTGGTTACCATACTGTCATTAATTGGTAACCCTACTGACATTAATTGGCAACCTTACTGCCATTGATTGGTTACCCTACTGTCATTCATTGGTTACTTTACTGTCATTAATTGGTAACCCTACTGACATTAATTGGTAATCCTACTGACATTAATTGGTAGCCCTACTGACAATAATTGGTAATCCTACTGTCATTCATTGGTTACCCTACTGTCATTCATTGGTAACCCTACTGACATTAATTGGTAACCCTACTGACATTAATTGGTAGCCCTACTGACATTAATTGGTAACCCTACTGTCATTCATGGTGGTTACCCTACTGACATTAATTGGTAGCCCTACTGACATTAATTAGTAATCCTACTGTCATTCATTGGTTACCCTACTGTCATTAATTGGTAACCCTACTGACATTAATTGGCTACCATACTGTCATTAATTGGTAACCTACTGACATTAATTGGTAACCTACTGTCATTCATTGGTTACCCTACTGTCATTAATTGGTAACCCTACTGACATTAATTGGCTACCATACTGTCATTAATTGGTAACCTACTGACATTAATTGGTAACCTACTGACATTAATTGGTAACCTACTGACATTAATTGGTAACCTTACTGCCATTAATTGGTTAGAGCGTTCGCCTTGTACTCTGCCACTGATCATACATACTCTGTCAGTGCCAGTCCCAAGCCCGGATGAAGGAGGAGGGCGACGCTAAGGGTCTTTGTTACCACACAGTGGTCGTTAAACAATAAAAAGCAAGTTCGTCTTGTAACACAGAGGGTACGGGTTCGATCCTCTCCTCTGAGATGGTAGGGACCTTGAGGAAGTCATTCACTCACAACTGCTCAGCTCATCAGAATCACATTTACCCACCCCGAGTGCTTAGGAAATGAAATTTTAATAATAATAATATTAATCGCAGCTGCTACTAATACTAATGATGATTAGTTATTGTTTGGCGACATCTTACGTCTGCTGTCAACGTTGACCGTTATCTACCATGACGAATTAGACAGCTGTTGTGTGTTTCCTTTTTAACGACTAGCTGCGTGGTAACAATGACCATTAGCGTCGCCCTCCTCCTTTATCCAGGCTTTGGACTGGCACCGTCAGAAAGCAAACAGTGGCGGAGTTAAAGAGTTAGACAGCTGTTAAACGCGTGATGAGTTAAAGAGTTAGACAGCTGTTAAACGCGTGATGAGTTAAAGAGTTAGACAGCTGTTAAACGCGTGATGAATAAATAGCATCCGTTGCGTACGTTTTAAAGGTGTTTAAATATTATTATGGATCGATGTTGAAAAAACGTTTTAAAGGTGTCTACATATTATTATGGATCGATGTTGAAAAAACGTTTTAAAGGTGTCTACATATTATTATGGATCGATGTTGAGAAAGTGAATCTTTTAACAATACTAATAATTTTATAATATATAATGATAGTAATAAAAATAATCGTAATAATAATAATAATAGTATTTGGTATTATGTAAACTGTCATTTCTCTATTGCGCAACGCTTGATAATAATAATAATAATAATAATAATAATAATAATAATAATAATAATAATAATAATAATAATAATAATAATCTGGTTTAGATGATTATGATGATTGCTGTTAGTATTGACTGCTGTTTATTGTTATTCTTTCGTTTGTAGATTATGCTATGTGTAAATATTTCTTTAGGTTTGAGCCAACTGCGAGAGTTGAGTCTATCAAGCACAGGGTCTGTTTCTCATGTTTTTATCTATCAGATTATAAAATATATAATAATTATTATAATTATAGTTATATATAATAACTATAAAATATGTAGAATTGTGTTCCCAAACCTAAGTAAGTAAGTAAGTAAGTAAGTATATTCTTTATTAAACCAATTGCATATCCGCACTTTGGTGTACATACATTTTTTATACAGAGTATAACATTCTTATTATAAATATAACATTCTAGCTGAGGTGCCAAAGGGTGCCGTGAACCTGGTCTAAGGGTGCCACGGCTGGATGACAGAACGGGTTCAATATTGTGGAAAACTATGAAGAAGAAGAGCAGTTCCTTAAACACCTTTTTCAAGGCGTGTATTTGTCCTATATCTAGAACAAATAGCAGCAAAAGTAATAATTCTAATTCCTGGAGCAAGATAAGAGCTGTCCTTTAAGCTATCCTTGAGGTACCCACGGGTATGAAGTGTTAGCGACTTCACTTTCTCAGCTTCGGCATATGAGGGTGGGTGGAGAGTCCTCTCCCTCGCCGTCTCATCTTCTCATCGACAGTGTACGATCGGTGCACTCATTACAGCTGAGTTGGATATGGGCACAGATGGAGCTAAAATCTAGAACCAAATGTCTGCCGTGGCGGGGATTTGAACCCTGACCTCTCGATTGACAGTCCAGAACGGTAACCACTACACTATCAAGCACCCCGACATAGGCCTATAACAGGAACGTTGCTCGTATTTAAAATGACGAACTAGCTGGAAGAAACTAAGGTCAGGTGCCTGGATTAATGATTTTTAGTAATTATATTGTATTGTATTGTATTTGATCATTTATAAAGCGCTGCTCATAGCATAAGCCTTTCAGAAGCGCTCCCAGTGCGAGGTACTCCGAGGAAAAAGGAAGGTTTAAAGGCGAGAGAAAGAGGAAGAGATCCTACCAGAGAGGATTGTAGAGCGTAGAGAAGGAGGAAGTCGATTCCACAGGGAGGGACCTATGCAGACAAAGGACCTGGGTTGAGCCATTGTGGTCCTAATACGGGGAATAAAAAGGTCAAGCCAGTCAGAGGATCTGAGAGTACGCTTTGACGTGGCAGAGAGGGGTAATGGTGTTGTACTCTGAATAAGGCAGAGAACCACTGGTCGAGAAAAAACAGCGTAAATAGAATGTTCTTTCTGCTTTTCGTAAGGCTTTGGCCAGAGATTTTCAACCCATTTGTAGTTTTGTGTCCCTTTGCGCCGACAACAGACTCTTTTTAGGCATAGTTACACGGTAGCTAAGTAATTAGTTCTGCATTAGACACCTTTAAAACATTGTTCACGGCTCTATATAAGCTCAGAACGGGCAAACGGTTAATAATAAAGTCTTGTAACGTCACTTCAGAGTAGTATTATGCCATAGGAACGGTGAGAACTGTTAAAAATAATTTATGCCGATACCAACGACCTCTGTTGTCATAAGATGTAGCTAAGCTGACAATCGGATTAATTAGCGCTGTTTCTCTTAGACACCTTTATTTGAGAAGGTGTTGGATGAGTATAGTAGTGGGGACAGCGTATGCGATTGGTAATGCGGAAAGTGGATTCTATCCCCCTCCTCTGAAACGGTTACTGTGCAGTAACCTTGAGCAAGTCCTTCACACACAATTGCTCAGCTCTATCGATTGATGATGCTTCGTCATTAGATAGTGGCGTTTAGTAAATGCATAGCAATAATGATAATGATTTATTGTATTGTATTGATTGATTGATTGGTTGGTTGATCTGTTGCAGTGTAACAAATGGCTTCCTTCGAAGTGGTGTGCTGAATTCTTGCTTGGAGCTGACGAAGCTCAACCTTAGCAGAAACACGATATCCAATCAAGGTATGTGACCTCATCTGACCTACTTTTGCCTCACTTGACCTACTTTTGTCTCATTTGACCTATATATACCTCGCTTGACCTATTTTTTCCTAACTTGACCTACTTTTGCCTCACTTGACCTACTTTTGCCTAATTTGACCTGCTTTTTGCCTCTCTTGACCTACTTATGCATCGCCTTCCCTTTCTCTGTTCTTCTTCGTCCTCATCTTCGTCGTACTCTTCCTCCTCCTCTTCATCCCTTTCCTCTTCCTCCTCCTCCTCCATTCTCTGCTCCTCCTTCACTTTCTTCCTCTACCTCCCAGTTTGGTTATTTGCTGTTAACAACACTGTGTCATAACAAGTATAATTGGCGATTCCCTCCTCCTTTCTTCAGGCTTGCGACTGGCTTTGGGGGGCCCGATAGCGCATTGGATAACATCTGGCACAGAGACCGAGAGGTACCGAGTTCGAGCCCCCGTTGGGCGGATATGCTTTGTAGGCTGCTATTAGCGCCATGTATTGCAGGCTGTCTGTTCTGTTAGTAGTTAAGATTTCAATTGCATGACATGTAAATGTACAGCGCAGTGCGTTTGTCAGGCGATTCAATAAAGAAAAGATTATTATTATAAACCGTCCCTTGTTTCTTGCAGGCATCACCTGCCTCCACCTTCCTCGGCTGAGTCTGTTGAACGTCGACGAGACCTACATCCGTCCGGAGACCGTCGACACGGTGAAGACCAACTGTCCTTCGCTGGAGAAGTTCACCTACCGGACCCTCAACGCCCCCCCGAGAGACGAGTCGGACTTCGATTAACCCCTCGCGTCCCCTCGGCCGAGCGAGCGAGCGGACTGCGTTCGAAAGAGATACTTTTTTGAGTCGTCTTGATCATCCTTGTTCTGTTATTCATACTACATCGCCCTCCTCTCTGTTTACCCTTTCTTATTCCTCATACCCTCTTTTCACATCTACCCTCATGTTCTCCTATTCCTCCTCTTCATTCTGCCTGGCTGACCCCTTTGAATTTTAACCTGGAGCCGACTTTGACCCTATCAATTTTATTTTGATTGAGCGCCTATGCATAAGCTGGTTCCAACGACTTCTCCTCTAATTACTCCCTTCTTCCTCTGCATCTTCTCCCATATTCCTTCTCCTCCCTTTGTCATACTTATCCCCATTCTCCTCCTCATTCCCTCATATCCCTTCTCTTCTCCTCCTCCAGTTCCTCTTCTTCCTCACTCCAATCTCCTTTTCCTCCTCTTCCACTCGCTCTTATCCTCCTCCCATTTTCCTCTCCAATCTCCTCCCTGTTCCTATACCTCCTTTGCTCTTCCTTCTCCGACTCCTCGTTCATATCCTCTTCCCTCTCCTCCTCCGTGTTAATTCCTCTTCATTATCCATCTCCTATTCCTCCTCCTCCTCTTTCGTCCTCTTGCTTCCATCTGGAGCAAGAGCGCATCGTTTTTTACCAACCCAAAGACTCCGACGTTTGTCGATTGTACTTTTTTCTCTTTGTTCGTACTGTTGTCATTTTTTCGTCTTCATGTACAGATCGTATGGTTCCATTGCCTCGTTTTTTCAGTCCACGGAAAACTAGTTCTTCAACGGACACCGCAACAGCTGCTTATCGTGTCGGCTAAATTAAAAGATGCTAACATTGTCAGTAGGATACTGTGGAGAGTTTTACAAAAGATACTAACTACATGGTGTGAATTGTTGCTTATTAAGGCAAGTAGAAGATGAAGAGCAGTCCCTTGATCTTGCCATGAGAGACAGTCATGCGTATGAAGTGTTAGCGACTTCATTTTCTTAGCCTCGGCATATGAGGGCGGGTGGCCAGTCCTCTCCCTTGCCGTCTCATCTTCCCACCGACAGTGTACGGTCAGTGTACTCATTATAGCTGAGTTGGCTAGGGGGCGCAGGTGGAGCAGAACTCTCGAATCAAATTTCTGCTGTGGTGGGAATTTGAACCCCCGACCAAATACCTAACCGCTGCACTATCGAACATGTAGGAGCAGGGATGGGATAATTACTCGGAGAAATGTTATTGAATTACAAAGTACATGTACATATAGCCTATTACTTTGGGACATGAAATATAATTTCAAATTACAAAATACATGGAAAACGTAATTGAATTACAAATGACGCGATTTCAAGTAATTTCAATTTGTAATATGTGATTTCAATTACTGCCCATCCCTACTGTTGAGAGCTTCACCAAAGTAGCTGAGTGAATAACTAGAAACTGCCAGCTGTGAATATTTCTTGTGGTGTGTGGACGTTTTCGTCTGGAAACGTAGAGTAACATTTATTTTCGTGTAGCCTATTTATTTATTTAGTCATTGTTTATATCCAGTAAATAATCGAGTCAGTTGAACAATAATGCTGTAGTTTCAGTTTAACGACACTGTTAACAAAGATCATTAGCGTCGCCCTCCTCCTTCTTCCAGGCTTGGGACTGGCACTGTCAGAAAGCAACAGTGGCGGAGTTATTACATCGTAATCGTAATCGTAAACTCGATATTTCTACAGCGCCCACAAAAGCGAAGTCGCGGGAACCAGCTTATTCACAGGCGCTTAACCAAAACAGAATCGATAGGCAGGGGGTCAAAATCCAGAGAGTCAGGCAGGCAGACAGTCAGACGGCTAAGGTGGATGATGCTTAGAGTTGAAATGGCGAGGAAGGTGAGGGGAAGAGAAGGAATCGGGATAGGATTTGTGAAAAAGCAGTGTTTTCAGTTTTGAGTGGAAGACCTGTGGAGAGATAGCAAGAGGTGAGGTTTTGGTGAGTTCATAGGATGGATCGGATATTTGTCGTAGCACAGGCGGGAGTTTGTTCCAAAGAGGCGGGACAGCTATGGCTATGGAACGATTTGCAAATTTAAGCGATGAGGTGACGGAAGGGCGGAGCAGTGTGAGGGTGGAAGATGAACGGGTTGAACGAAGAGGTTGGACCGAGAACAACTGACGGAGATACGAGGGCTGAGAGGATTGAAGCGTATTGTAGGTGAGAGATAGGACTTTATATTCTATTCGTTCAGGAATTTTGAGCCAGTGGAGTGATTTCAAGACAGGTGTGATGTGGTGGTGTTTGGGGGTTTTGGTGACAGCACGGGCGAGGGCATTCTGAATGGCTTGGAGGCGATTAATTTGAGTGGTATCTATGTTGAGAAAGAGAGCATTGCAGTAATCTAATTTAGCGTGAACTATTGATGTGGCGATTGTTGATGAGGTTTTGAAGTCAAGCATAGGGCGGATTCTACGCAGGTCACGGATGTGCATGAAGCAAGAACGGGAAAGATGGGTGATGTGATCGGAAAAGCTAAGATTCTGGTCAAAAGTCACACCTAGGTTGCGGACAGGAGAATTTGCTATGAATGTGTGAGTGGATACAGAGTCAAGGCTGAGGGAAATAGAGGGATCTGGAATTTTCTTGAGTTGCTCACGGAGGCCTATAAGAATGAATTCAGTTTTAGAGGGGTTGAGGCACAACATGTTTGAAGTCATCCAGGAGGAGATTTGTTTTACCACAACAAGAAGATGATCTATGGAGTCGGCGAAGCTGCTGGGAGAGAATGAAATGAATAATTGGGTGTCGTCAGCGTATAGGTGATGGTCAACTGAGGATGCTTTGATGAGTGAGCTGAGTGGAGTAGTGTAAAGGATGAACAATAGGGGCCCAAGAACAGAACCTTGCGGAACACCACAGGTGAGAGGGCATGATTGCGATGAGGTTTCTGGTGTTTTAACAGAGAAAGAGCGGGAAGAGAGATAGGTCTGAATCCAGAGGAGAGCAGTGTCGGTAAAACCGAACCAGGTAGACAGTCTTTGGAGTAATATGTTGTGGTCAATGGTGTCGAAAGCTGCAGAAATATCAAGGAGGCACAGACAGGAGACTTGTTGATGAGAGATGGCAGAAACAAGTTTATTGTAGAGGCAAGTGAGAAGGGTTTCGGTTGAGTGCCGCTTGGTAAAACCAGACTGGTGCGGGTTAAGGAGTGAGTTTGAAGTCAGGTAATCATTTATCCGAGACAGGACTATGCGTTCAGTTAGTTTAGAGATGAATGACAGGTTGGAGACAGGTCGGTAGTTTGAAAGGATTTCTTTATCAAGTGATGGTTTCTTGAGAAGTGGAGTGACTAAAGAATGTTTGAAGAGGAGGGGAAAATTGCCAGTAGACAAGGAGAGGTTGATTATTTTGGTGATGATGGGAACGAGAATAGATGAGCAGTCTTTCAGTAAGGAGGTAGGTATAGGGTCAAGTTCACACTGCTTATTTGGAAGAGATTGTAACAGATGGGATATTTCAATCTCTGACGTTGGTTGGAAGACAGATAATGATGATCGAGGTGGGGAGGGTGGACGGTCGTGAGTGGTGGGAGGAGTATCTGAAGGTGAATCGATGGTGGTTTTTGAGAGTAGTGATTGAAGAGAGAGACGGAGGGTAGTAATTTTGCCAGAGAAGAAGGAACAAAACGACTCAGCTATTGAGGAAGGTGGAAGAGAGTTTGGAAGTGGGCTTGAGGAGTTCCGGTGGAGGAGTTGGTTAATAGTTTTCCAAAGAAGGCGAGGATTAGAAGAACGGGATTGAACTAGTGAGGAGTAAAACCTCTTTTTAGCCGTAGCCAGAAGGTGATGGTATTTATTTGTGGCTGATTTTAGGGTAGATAGAAGTTGAGGATCACGGGTTCGTTTGTAAGTGCGCTCAAGGCGTCGACGGAAAGCTTTGAAGGACTGGAGATATGAATTATACCAAGGGTTCTTGGAGTGGGAGCCGGATTTGGTGATAATAGGAGCGTGCTTGTCAAGAAGCATGGAGAGAGTGGTGTTGTAGGAAGACAGTAGGTCATCGAGAGAGGATGGAGGATTTAGGACGAGGTCTGAAGAGGAAAGATCTTGTGTGAAGGCTTCAATGTTTATGGAGCTGATGCGGCGGAATGAATGAGAGACGGGGTCAGGAAGTGGAACAGGAAGTATGTTGAGGCGTGTGAAGATAGGGTAATGATCGGAAGGTGTGTCAAAAGAGAAAGAGATATCGGGCGATAACTTTGAGACAGATGATGTGATGATGAGGTCAAGTGTATGGTTGTGACAATGGGTGGGGAAATTGACATGTTGAACTAGGTTAGTAGATGACAAGAGCGTGAGAAATTCTGAGGCAAATGAGTCAGAGGGATTATCTACATGTATGTTAAAATCCCCCGTGATCAGGAATTCATGAGGAGTAGTGGCAGCAGTAGAGAGTAAGGTTGTGAATTCTTGCAAGAAGACGGATGTAGGACTTGAGTATGAGGAGGAGGAAGGAGGGCGGTAGACATTGAAAATGGTTAGTATTGTGTTAGGGAGTTTTAGAGTAATTGAGGCGCATTCAAAGGAGCGAAAACAGTAGCCAGGTGAGTGAAGGACGGTGGAAGGTTCTCTAGTCAGAAACGCAATGCCCCCACCAGTGGTGTTCGTACCGGTTTGCGATTTTGAGGGACGAGGAGTACTATGGAGATGGTAACCAGGAGGGATACAGTCTTGATATTGAGGAAGAGTTGTAGTGGAATTGAACCAGGTTTCAGTCAAAGCAAATAGGTCTGGAGGGTGCGAGGATTGAGACAGGTCGTTAATTTCGGCAGAGTGTGTAGGTTGAACTAATGAGCGGATGTTTAGGGAGCATAGTAAAAATTTGTTATTGTTTGTGTCTTGAGCTAATGCATTAGGAGGAGGAGGAGGAGAAGGAGGAGGAGGAGGAGGACAAGACGCGGAATACATATTAATCGGACCAGGATTCACGTGCGTGTCACCAGAGAGAAGGATTAGCATGGCGAAGAAACTAAGGTGGGTTGGAAGCTGAAGTGGTCTTTTGCGGCCAACAGTGAGGAAGAACGACAAAGGAATATAGGACATGTGGCCATGTTGCCTTGTTGCTGTGAAAAAAGAGGCGGGGTTATGATGTCTGGGTGTGAACGGTATGTAGGTCATGGAGGGGTTGGAGGGGTGGAACTGGATATGGTATGCAGTCTGGTACCTAAAGCTGAGGAGGAGGAGGATGATTGACAGATTCATGCTATGCGGAAAATGGAGAAGATGCGATGAGTCATGGAGGGTCTATGGCTGCTGATGAAAACTTGACAAAGGATGCATGATGCCAGTCAAATATTGAGCGAGAGATGGGTTTAAATGTAATGAAAAGTAATGGAACGGACTCACGTGATGAAGAAGAGTAATCCAGAACAAAAGATACTTGGCCATGTTGAAGGGGACGTCAAAAGTTAGAGAAGATGGTGAAAGTTTAAGAGCGCCCGCACGTCCGCTGGCTCCCGCTGCTGACAATTACAGATCTTAGAACGCGATTTACGTTTATATAGCGTCAGTTGGATGCGTTGAAAAGGTGTTTAGCAACAGTTATTCCTCATGGGACTAGCTTCGATATTGTAGCGTGGCTTTATATAACATCATACTAATGCGTTAAAAAGGTGTTTAGCATCAACCATTACCAATGGCCTCGTTTGTTCCTAGGGTAAATGCGTCACTGTTATAACATCAAATAGACGTTAAAAGCTGCAAGCTGTTTATATCATTACCCATAATTACCATTTACCAATATCACAATTAAAGGTTTGGGACTGGAGCTGCCAGAGTACGAGTAGTCAATAAATAGTTGTTTGATTATTCTAATTTTATTGAAACAGTGAACCAATCAGTCCGTCAATAAATAGGTCAATCAGTCAAACGATGATTCAATCAGTCCGTCAATAAATGGGTCAATCATTGAAACGATCCAATCATACCGTCAATAAATAGGTCAATCGTTCAAACGGTGAACCAATCAATCCGTCAATAAATAGGTCATCATTAAAGCGGAAAACCGATAAGTAATTGTATTGTATTGTATTGTATTTGAACACTTGTTATAGCGCC
This sequence comes from Aporrectodea caliginosa, assembly GCA_020284085.1. Classification (NCBI taxonomy): domain Eukaryota; kingdom Metazoa; phylum Annelida; class Clitellata; order Crassiclitellata; family Lumbricidae; genus Aporrectodea; species Aporrectodea caliginosa. The sequence continues at coordinate 185,602 of JACEVL010000868.1, forward strand.
TCTACCAGATTTCCCATTCAGAGGCGCTCCCGACTACAGTGCGGACGCTGAATCGGAGTTTCACGCCGAAGCGCATGAGCAATTGCGAGTGAAGGACTTGCCCAGGGTCCCTACGCGGCGGCTTTGAGGTGGATTCGAACCCGCAACCCTCCAGCTGCAAGGCACCGAACATACCCCTACACCACCGCGCCCCAGTTGTATTGTGATGTGTTGTATTGTGTGTTGTATTGTACTCCACGTTTATAATGCGACCGAGCCACCCGCAGTAAAGATCCGAGAAATTAATGTGATAAACCGACCGACCGGGAAGCGAACCCGGGCGCCGACGTGTCGAGCGGGCTACCAACCCACTCGGCCACTCAGAATCCTTAGTAATGTAAATGTGAATCTTCCAAATTTCTCAGCAATACACAAAAGCCGCGTCAGGGAGACCAGCTTATACACCGGCGCTGTTATCAAATAAAGTGCGGTGCAGTTGTTCGTTCTGGTGCCAGGGCAGAATCCGGGGAGGTCACGCCTATTAGACAGCATGTTGCTACGGTGGAAATCGTCAACGATGGTGGTCGTGTTGTGGCGCAGGAGTAGAATCAGGATATAAGTAGATGGACGTTGTGTACAAGTGGCAAGAGACGTTGCGTTATAGCCACCTTTAAAAAGGTTTCAACCGACGTTATAAAGACGCGACACTGTATTCGATTTGATCGAATCTGGAATAGTAATCCCAACTACATACGGTACCTAACTAGTTTTCACCTATTCAAACGTAGATTGCGTGCTTATCTGATTGCCAATGTTACGTTCTAATAATATTGTGCGTGCTAGTTAACTAGTTAAGATTTGTTAAGGATTAAAAATAACAGAATTAACAAATTATTCGGTCTGCCACTCGAGTATAACAATGATGTAAGGGTGACCCTACTAGTCGGGACTTGTTCCCTTTAGGGTTCTCTATCCCCATTGTTTTCCTATACTATCATACTGTAATTGTGATGATTGTATGCTTTGCTTTTGTTGGAAACAATAAAATTTAAGCCATGTTATGGTAATTATGGTTATGGTTAATAGCGCTCGCTTTAGACACCTTTAAAATGATTTTAACCGATGCTATATAAAGGAAGGGTCACGATATGAGACTAAATGATTTATGTCAAGGCACTGAATGGCTATGGAACACGATAGGCGTTTAATAAAATTTATTAGTGAATGTTGTATACATGTTTTGTATGCGGTTGGTTAGACACCTTTAAAACGCTTTCAACCGATGCAATATATGGATGGGGCACGATAGATGATTAATGGGAGCGTTTGGTGCAGGAATAGAATCACGATATGATAGATTATAATTATCATTAAAGAGTTTGATTTCATTATTATATTCGTTTATTGGCGTACAAAAAAGCAGCTGACACACCGCAACTGATTGCAGCTAGTTCAAAAGAATAATAAAGATAAAATCAAAATATAAAACTAATGTTATCAGGAAGGTGGAATTTAGTGTTAGCTGGTACATTTTGACAAAGACTCTCAGATTATTGGTACCAATTTCCGGTAAAGGACACTAATGAAAAGTCATGAGTGGAAAGCTGCAGAGAAGAGAGCAAGCGGAAGATAATGTAAAATTAACAGGCCAGATAAGAGGATGGAGATTTACGGGAGTTCGTTCCAAAGTCGGTAAAGCATGCAATCATATATTCGTTTATATTCGTCTATTTTGTTAACTACAGACATACGCTGTAGGTGTACATAAAAAAAAACAATAGTTAAATTATAGTATGGAGTAATAGCTTAGTTAGAGTTCAGGAATAACATACGAGATATAAAATTTCGTGAGTCCTTGTCAGGAAGGTTAAAGTTATGTCAGCTATTTTTCTGACCCTAAGAAAATAGGGCGTAAAATGTTGGTTGGGAAAAAGGCATCTGCGTGAATGATTCTCATTTAAGAGAACGGCTTTAAAGAGTGAAGTGTCTGCTTTATTAGCAAGAACATTCGTAGAAGGGGAATCTGACTGAATAAAACCAGAGCGTATTAAAAAAAACACTTACTAGCTGCCCTGTGTGGTCTCACATCCCATATAGCAGTGTTTCTTAACCAGTGCTCGACCGAACCCCTGGGGTTCGGTGAGCCAAAAAGGTTCGGCAGAGGTCCTCTGAAAATATATAAGTAAGTAAGTAAGTAAGTATATTCTTTATTGAACCAGTTGCAATCCGCATTCTGGTGTACATACATCATATATAATAAACAATAAACAATCAATAGTCAATATGAATAAAGCATTCTAACTATATCTAAAAGTTTTTTTCATAGTATGATTAGCTAAAGGTAAAACACGGTCATGTGACCGGGGTCGAAGGGAATAGGCCAACTTTTTTGGAGGAAGAAACCTATGGAGAACATGGCCCGGGTTTGCCAGGACCGCCGAAAACAAGCAGGTGTCGGCTTTAAGGCATAGTTGTTCAAAGGTTGGGCTATCACTTGGGAGGTATCGCTGACGGATCAATCTGTTCATTACAGACTGGAGCATTCCCTTCTCCCTTTGGCTGGCAAAGCCCCACCATGCCGGAGCAGCATACAACAGGCGTGCCACCGTTGTCGCCCTCACCACATCGTAAAGCCCAGGGCCAGATAGACCATGGGCAGTTAGTATGCGCAGGGCATACATGGATTGCCTAGCCCTGCAGCATATTTGGGCAATGTGCATCTCAAAACTTAAAGTTTCAGTAAGCATAACCCCCAGTACCTTCATGCTATGTACTCTGGTCACTCCCGGGGTGGCCGCAGGGGCTGACACCCGCCCTCTCCTCCCAACCCCTCTTACAATCATCTCTTGCGTCTTTTTATGGTTTAGTTTTAGGTTGCATGCTTTTGCCCAATTTGTCACATGTTCTAGTTCAGCTGAAACAGTGGCACTATTAGAAGAAGGTATCAGTAAGTAGCTATCATCAGCATACTTTAGTATTATATTTCCAATGTGAATCGTCTTGAGCTTAGATATTGTGATGATAAAATTATTTGGGCCAGAACCTGAACCCTGTACAAAACTAGAGTTGATTTTCATGAGGAGAGATGTGAAGCCGTTGAATTTAGTTCCATGGCCCCGATCCTCCAGAAAGGCCACGATCCAATTGTAGATGCAATCAGGAATTTGCATCTCCGCCAGTTGCTCAGCCAGGTACGAATGCCGCACCGTATCAAAGGCTTTACTAAAGTCCAAGGCAATGAGATGAACATACTGATTTGATTCTAGTAGCTCCAAAAGATTGGTTGTTAGTGCTGTTAGTGCTGCTGTAGTGGATCCTGTTGGTCGGAAGGCGAACTGGTCTGTGAAGTCTTGATTTAGCTGGGGCTCAAGCAGAATATGGTGAAAAAACCGATGCACGATAAATTTTTCAAGTATTCGGCATAAGATAGGTGTAACCGATATGGGGCGATAATCAGCGGCCTCTGTCGGGTGGTTTACTTTTGGTACTGGTGTGATAGTACTGGTTTTCCACTGAGGTGGGACATAAGAGAAGAGGACCGACATGTTGTAGAGATGCGTCACCGGTTCTGCTATCATCGGGGCTGCGTGCCCGAGGAACCATGAAGGCAAACCATCAGGCCCCGCAGACGTACGTCCCAGATTTGCCAGTAGCCTATAAGTGGTGAATTCGTCTATGACCAGTTTGGTGCTATCAACGACCGTTTTCTTGGCTAGGGGAGGAAGATAGTCTTCGTCCTTAGATATTCCGGCAAAGTATTGGTTCAGATTGGAGGCAGTGACACCACCCGTCGGCGATTGAATCCCACGTCGACCGTCACCTCGAAGCCGGTTTACCTCGGCCCATAATTCTCTCGATCCTCGCTTTGTGCGCTCGAAGGATGCTAGGTTGCGACGTGTGATGAGACCATTTATCCTTGCAGAAAGGGCATCGGCTGCCTCCCTCCTATTCCTCTTTATCAGTTTGCTTCGTTTTCGGAGAAGGTATTTGATGATAGGAGTCATGAAAGGCGGGTCTTTATCTTTGATGACCAAGCTCTTAAGCTCTTATACATATTCAGGGTCAATGAGTGTGAGTTAAAAATCATTTGCTATTTTATTTTTATTTTTCGACTTTTATTTAATAAATTTTGTTTGAAATAGATTGCCTACCAGGCCCTACCTTATGAAATTTAAGCTGTTCATCCTGTTAACCTTAGTTATGTCTTACTGCACCTCCCGATAATTAACACCGGCAGCCATGTTTCTGTGACGTAAGGTATTACCGATAAGATATTGCTACAGCTAATGTGAACGATCCATACCTGGACGATCTTAGCCACATTCAACAATTGCTCTTTGGTACAATAACATTCTCAAGATTTTGGTGTCGCCAAATGGAAGGATATCCTCGCATTGCTAAAGCTGCCCTTGAAATTCTCACACCGTTTGTCACATCATACCTCTGTGAGCAAGGATTCTCAAAATTGGTGGAGATTAAATCCAGGAAAAGGAGCAGGCTTGATTGCGAAAATGACATGAGAGTGAGTCTTTCCAAAACAGAGGCACGCATTTCTCACATTGTTTCCAAACGGCAACAACAAAGGACACATTAAGATGCAATTGGTAGTGTTGGTACGGTTACTTAACTGTTAGTAGTTCATGTATTGAATGTATTAATATTGTATCACATTTTGGTACAATTTTTTATTTCCTTTTGTTCCCATTAGTTACAAAATTATTGTTCAAACTTGAGGGGTTCGGTGAGTGGTCATGGATTTCTCTTGGGGTTCGGCTCCCTTGAAAAGGTTAAGAACCACTGCCATATAGTGTATGACAATCCAACACATTAACAATACATTATCCAGGACAGATATGAACATTATCCATATCTATAACTTGTCAAGGCTCTTTACTTATAACCATAAGTTACGCACTTTTGTCGTTGGCTGCGTTATGACAGCCAGTTTTGAATAAACGAAAATACAATACAATACAATACAATAATCTATTATTCAGTTGTTCTTCTTGTTTCGACACCTTAAAATTGTTTTAACCGATGCTATTTAAGGATGGGACACGGTAGGCGATTAATAAAATTTGATGGTCAGTGGTGCATAGGCCTACATTGTATACGATTGGTTAGATACGTTGAGTTAGATACCTTTAAAACGCTTTCAACCGTTGATATATATGGATGGGACGCGATAGGCGATTAATGAGTAAATTCCAATCTTCAATAGAATTAGGATATGATCGCTTAAAAAGATACATGAATGAAAAGCTGCAGAGAAGAGCACAAGCGGAGGATGTGTGAAATTAACAGGGCAGATAGGAGCATGGACAAACTGGCGAAGATGTATGGGAGTTCGTTCCAGAGTCGGTAAATCAAGCGCTTAAGCAATCGTTCTAGGCCTATATCATTCTGCCTGGCTGACCCCTTTGGATTTCATCTGTCTATCGAATTTGTTTTGACTGAGCTGGTTCCAGTTCTTACATTCGCTGTAGAAATCTCGCGATTGACACCTAACAGATCCATTACTCTTAAATAGCCTTATTTGTTGAAGCCATAATTATTATGGCCACCATTGGAACAAATTCCGACCCGCTCTGGGCCCAAGGAACATTTCCTGCCTGGGTCATATCATTCAATTATTTCTTAAGCGCTATTGTAATATTGCACAAGTCCTTGTGGGGCGCGGTGGTGTAGGGGTATGTTCGGTGCCTTGCAGCCGGGGGTTGCAGGTTCGAATCCACCTCAAGCCGCCACGTAGGGACCCTGGGCAAGTCCTTCGCGCACAATTGCTCTGCAATATAATAATAATTATTATTAATTGCTTCTGCTCCGCCGAGGCGTGAGCACTTCTGAGCTTGGGACAACCTTAGTAAGGGGGCGATATCAAAGATCAGTTGTATTGTTGTATTGTATTAGTCATATAGCCAATATCAGACCTGAGAAATAACCCCAATGCATAGAGTGCTCGCTTTAGACACCTTTAAAACTGAGTCAAATTACGCTACATAAGGCTGTGACGCGACAGACGTCCAGTACTACAAACCGCTGTCCTAAAAGTGTTGAATGAGTGTTTAACGGCGCTATGTCATAGCACAGAATGCCATAGATGATTAACGTCGCCCTCCTTGATTGGGTAGTGCATAGAGTGCTCGCCTTAGACACCTTTAAAACTGAGTCAACTGATGCTATATAAGGATGGGACACGACAAACGATAGTGTACAGCTGTAATATGCCAAACATAATCTTTGTCGGCGGAAACGGCCTATGTTGTCATAAGCTGCCGTTAAACTGTGGATCCAATCCAAACGATATTACTGCAATACCTCGTCGTAAAGGTGTTGAATGAGTGTTTAACGACGCCATGTCGTAGCATAGATGATTAGCGTCGCCCTCCTTGATTGGGTAGGCTTGGGATTGTCACTGCCAGAGTCCGGGCAGCGAAACTTAATGCGGAATTGAGGCATCAGTTCTTGTTGGGGGGGCCCGGTGGCGCGTTGGATAAGAGCTGGCGAAGAGTGCGAGAGGTAGTGAGTTCGAGCCCCGTAGGTCGGATATGCTTTGTAGGCTGCTATTAGCGCCGTTGTACTGCAGGCTGTCTGTTCTGTTAGTAGTTAACTAGTTAAGAATTGCATAATTGTACACTGTAATCATTCTGCGTTGTGTCAGTTTGAAATTAAACGAAGATTATTATTATTGTTTTATTATATGCCTATAATTATGCGTTTTTTGCGAGACACCGTTTGGTTAGAGTGATCGCCTTATAACGCAGAGAGTACGGATTCGATGGTTACTGTTTATTTATCTAGGGACCTTGAGCAAGTCTTTCACCTATTCCGCCAATTCTAGTACATTGGCTGTGCCAGTCCCAAGCCTGGATAAAGGAGGAGGTCGACGCCAATGATCCTTAATTGTTATCACAGTGTCGTTAAACTGAAACTACTACTACGACAAGCCTGGATAAAGGAGGAGGTCGACGCCAATGATCCTTAATTGTTATCACAGTGTCGTTAAACTGAAACTACTACTACGACAAGCCTGGATAAAGGAGGAGGTCGACGCCAATGATCCTTAATTGTTATCACAGTGTCGTTAAACTGAAACTACTACTACGACAAGCCTGGATAAAGGAGGAGGTCGACGCCAATGATCCTTAATTGTTATCAGTGTCGTTAAACTGAAACTACTACTACGACAAGCCTGGATAAAGGAGGAGGTCGACGCCAATGATCCTTAATTGTTATCACAGTGTCGTTAAACTGAAACTACTACTACGACAAGCCTGGATAAAGGAGGACTGGTCGACCCTGGATAAAGGAGGAGGTCGACGCCAATGCCAATAAACTGATCCTTAATTGTTATCAGGAGTGTCGTTAAACTGAAACTGATCCACTACTACTGAAACTACTACTACGACAAGCCTGGATAAAGGAGGAGGTCGACGCCAATGATCCTTAATTGTTATCACAGTGTCGTTAAACTGAAACTACTACTACGACAAGCCTGGATAAAGGAGGAGGTCGACGCCAATGATCCTTAATTGTTATCACAGTGTCGTTAAACTGAAACTACTACTACGACAAGCCTGGATAAAGGAGGAGGTCGACTGCCAATGATCCATTGTTATCAGTGTCGTTAAACTGAAACTACTACTACGACAAGCCTGGATAAAGGAGGAGGTCGACGCCAATGCTTAATTGTTATCCAGTGTCGTTAAACTGAAACTACTACTACGACAAGCCTGGATAAAGGAGGAGGTCGACGCCAATGATCCTTAATTGTTACGTTAAACTGAAACTACTACTACGACAAGCCTGGATAAAGGAGGAGGTCGACGCCAATGATCCTTAATTGTTATCAGTGTCGTTAAACTGAAACTACTACTACGACAAGCCTGGATAAAGGAGGAGGTCGACGCCAATGATCCTTAATTGTTATCAGTGTCGTTAAGGTTACGACAAGCCTGGATAAAGGAGGAGCCAAATCCTTTTTAAAATTTGTCGCGTAGAAACTCAAGTATGTCAATAGCACGGTTAAAAAAGGTGTTTAAAGATATGAATCTCGCTAACAAACAACTACGTACACAAAGATAATTAATGGGTCGTATCGTTTCAAACGGATGTCAAAAGCACAGGAAAACTCGATATTTTCTACAATTTCCATTGCAACGGTGAACGAAGCAGTAGGCTACCGTCTGAATTGACGATAACAGTAGCGCGACATGCCCCGCCGGAATTACCACGCGGAGGGAAGTTGTTGTCGCAGGAAATGACGTCACAGTACTGCCCGGCCGTAAGTCCGGTCTGCAGGGTCTGGGTGATGGAGAAATCTTCGTTGTTTGTGAAGATGAATCCTCTATCCCAGCGACCGAAGACAATCGCTTGGAACCCTTTGCCCCACCACTGCCACCAGTTGACTACCGCGTTGCCAACGGCCACGTTGTGGAAGCGGACCATGTTGTACATCTCCCGCCATCGGTGTCCAACTCACAAGACGCCGAGGTTGTTGCATGTGGTGACCATGCTTCTGAACTGCGCCTCTGATCCACTGCGACTGTTCATCGCGTAGCTGACCGGTTGGTATCTCTAAGGAAAGGTGAACGCAATGGTAAGGAATTGTCAGGTACAGTGGAGGTGCCAGGATTTAAGGTTTGGGGGGGCTAAAGCTCCAAGCCCTTCCCTTTTGTCCCCTCCTCCCTGTGATTTGCAGTGATTTCCTACTTTTGGGGGGCTGAGCCGCAGTTAGGGTGGCTAAGCCCCCCTAACCCCCTGGCGCCGCCACTGGTCAGGCAGGGTAAAGTAAAGTATACTAAGGAATGGTCAGATATAGTGTATGACACTAAAGTAGACAAGGTGAGGAGGTAAGGCGGTAATAAAGAAACAAGGCAAGACGATAATCGTTAGACAAAGTAAAGAGATATAAGTCAAGGAAAGTTAAAGCAATTCATACAAAAGTTAAGATTATTAAGGCTAGGCAATATAAGGCAAGGCAAAGTGAGATGATTTCTTCATTGACTTACCATTTATGTCTTACCTAGAGTCTTACCTGCAGTAGCGGAGGACCGGCTGCTCCAGGCGGTGGTCTGGAATGACTCACATGTCCTTCGAGGTCTTTTCCCGCCTAAGAATAGTCGACGACCCGGCCTTAGAGCACGAATGCACAACTTTGATCTTCCGTGCAAAGACGATAAGAACTTTGTCTCAAGGGTCCTTTACAAACATATTAATCGAGTCCCCAAAGCCATCAATTAACCAACATTGTTTGCTCTCTCCATTTTTCCACAGTATTGTACTTAGTCTTTATGTTCCAGGTTGCGGTGTGTCAGCCTGTTTTGCAAATTAAACGAATATACAACAAAGTAGTAGTAGTTTCAGTTTAACGTCAAAATACATATGTGATAGCAAATATCATAAGCGTCGCCCCTCCTTTATCCAAGCCTAGGACTGGCACTGCCAGAGTACGAGCAGTGACGGAGTTCATAGTAGTAGTTTCATTTTAACGACACTGTGATAACAAAGATCAATATCGCCGCCCTCCTCTTTTATCCACGCTTGGGGCTGGCACTACCAGAGTACGAGCAGTGGCGGAGTTCTCACCTGCAGTGTTCTCATAGAACACTAAAGTATGTCAACAGCAAGCGAAATAAACAGGTGGTTGCTGATTATGACCCTCGCATACACAACAGTGCCCACACAAAGATTATCAATGGCTCCTATCGTTTCAAATCAAATGCACTGTGAACGGTGTATGTTTTTTTTTACAATTTTCACTACGATAGTGTAGTGGTTAGCACGCTGGACTATCAACCGAGAGGTCGGGGTTCAAATCCCCACCATAGCAGAAATGTGTTTTGAGATTTCGGCTCCAACTGCGCCCCCTAGCCATCTCAGATGAAATTATCGTACACTGTCCGTGGGAAGATCAGTAGCGAGAGGGAGAGGACTGGCCACACGCCATCATATGCCGAGGTTAAGTAAATGAAGTCGTTGAAGTGTTTCATATCCTGAAAGCTTAAGGGACAGAACTTTCGTCCTCCTCTTCTTCTTCCTCCTCCTCCTCCTCCTCCTCTGCCTCTTCCTTTTCCTCTTCCTTTTCCTCTTCCTTTTCCTTTTCCTCTTCCTCACCATCACCATCACCATCATCATCATCATCATCATCATCATCATCATCATCATCATCATCATCATCATCATCATCATCATCATCATCACCACCACCACCACCACCACCACCATCACCATCGTCATCACTATCACCATCATCATCTTTTTCTTCTTCCCAGTTTTCGCATTCTTTGCATGTTTCTTGACACTCTTCTCCGCGTTCTTCCTACCATTTTTCGGCATCATAGATGTCAATAGATAAGATAAGAAACACATATCACTCTTTCAAGACCGTATCATGAACAGGTGCACCTTTCATAAGATCACCCAATGAAACTTCTCACGGCGAGCCCTATAAAAGTCTGTCCTTCATCGCGGTTTCGCGCTAAAGACGTCCGAACTCTGAGATAAACGAGAAAGACAAAGACAGAGATAGAGAGAGACCCAGAGAGATGTTTGCGATTGTTGTCACCCTGTGTCTGGCTCTGACGGCCGTCAATGCCCAGTACTTTGGAAACTACCACTGTCAATCAGGAAGGGATGTGATGGTCCATCTATTCGAGTGGAAGTGGACAGATATTGAGAGGGAGTGCCAGTGGCTGGCTGACCACAACTACTGCGGACTCCAGGTAAGACATCCGGTTGATGCAACGTATGGTTACCTTAAATGGTAAATCAAAGAATTAAGAAATCAAGTCAGCTCGCCTTACCTACTATTGCCTCGCCTTACGTAGCTTAACTTTTTTGTCTAAATTACTTAAACTTGCCTCAACTTACATGTATATCAAGGGTTCTGAGAATCAAAAATTTCAGTCCATTAGAATCTCGAATCGATTTGATTCGGTAAAGGTTCGAATTCGAATATCGATTCGAATCAACGAGTACCAGTTTGATATTCCCGCCGTGTGTACTTTGATAGCACAGGCATTGCAACACAGTTATCAATTTATCGACGTAGGCATAATCAATTTTTTTCCAGCTTAAAATCAAGGAAAGTAGAAAAATGAAGCTAATTAACAGAATTGAAATAGCACAAATAATTTTTTAAATTAAAACCAATCGCTCATCATTCCTTGAATCATGATTCTGTTCGATTCGAATCGAAAAATGCCGTCCGATTCGTTTTCGATTCGAATATCGAAGCTTCGCAGTTCCTTAATTATGTCCTAATCTATTCTTACTGTTACCTTCTTATCATTTTTCACTATTACCGTTTTACCATGTTCCGTTATTACCGCCTTACCTCACCTTGCCTTCTTTAGCGTCATTAGCCAGCTTGCAGGTTATTCCTTACCATACCATACCATATCCCTATGGTATGCTCTTCTTTCCTCTCTATGTGTTACCATTCTTTCTGGGTCTCTTCCTACAGAATTCTCCCTCCTCAAAACCTTCTTCTTCTCTAGCGGTTCTCGCACTGGGAACGCTACTGAATGGCCACTGCTGTGAGCGGTGCTATAATTAACAAATGCAATACACAACATATTACAATATCTGAACACTAATTACCTTACCTTATTCTGCCTTATACCTTTCCTCACCTAACTTCACCTGAGCTCACCTGTGTCTTGTCTTGCAGGTGTCGCCCCCCAACGAGCACCGAATCGTGACTGATCCTGCCTACCCATGGTGGCAGAGATACCAACCGGTCAGCTACACGATGAACAGCCGCAGTGGATCGGAGTCGCAGTTCCGTAGCATGGTCACCACCTGCAACAACCTAGGCGTCTAGTGAGTCTATCGAAGCAGAGGGAAGGACGCAAGGACGAAGGCAGTAAGACAAAAGCAGAGGCAGAGAGAGACAGAGGCTGAGGCAGAGAGACGGAGGCAGAGGCAGAGAGACATAGGCTGAGACTGAGAGACAGAAGTTGAAGCAGAGAGACAGAGGCTGAGGCAGAGAGACAGAAGTTGAAGCAGAGAGACAGAGGCTGAGACAGAGAGACAGAAGTTGAAGCAGAGAGACAGAGGCTGAGGCAGAGAGACAGAAGTTGAAGCAGAGAGACAGAGGCTGAGGCAGAGAGACAGAAGTTGAAGCAGAGAGACAGAGGCTGAGATAGAGAGACAGAAGTTGAAGCAGAGAGACAGAGGCTGAGGCAGAGAGACAGAAGTTGAAGCAGAGAGACAGAGGCTGAGACAGAGAGACAGAAGTTGAAGCAGAGAGACAGAGGCTGAGGCAGAGAGACAGAAGTTGAAGCAGAGAGACAGAGGCTGAGGCAGAGAGACAGAAGTTGAAGCAGAGAGACAGAGGCTGAGGCAGAGAGACAGAAGTTGAAGCAGAGAGACAAAGGCTGAGATAGAGAGACAGAAGTTGAAGCAGAGAAATGGAGGCTGAGACTGAGAGACAGAAGTTGAAGCGGAGAGACAGAGGCGGAGAGACAGAGGCAGAGGCAGAGAGAGAGGCAGAGGCAGAGAGGAGGCAGAGAGACAGAGGCAGAGGCAGAGAGACAGAGGCTGAGATAGAGAGACAGAAGTTGAAGCAGAGAGACAGAGGCTGAGATAGAGAGACAGAAGTTGAAGCAGAGAGACATAGGTTGAGACTGTGAGACAGAAGTTGAAGCAGAGAGACAGAGACAGAGGCGGAGAGACAGAGGCAGAGGCAGAGAGACAGAGGCTGAGGCAGAGAGACAGAAGTTGAAGCAGAGAGACAGAGACAGAGGCGGAGAGACAGAGGCAGAGGCAGAGAGACAGAGGCTGAGGCAGAGAGACATAGGCAGAGGCAGAGAGACAGTAGTTGGAGCAGAGAGACAGAGGCTGAGGCAGAGAGACATAGGCTGAGGCAGAGTGACAGATTCAGAAGCAGAGATAGAGTGACAACAGATAGCAGAGAGGCATTGACTTAATGAATCGCCGATTGATTGATTTAGTGACTGAACTAGCTAATGATTAGCGCCTAAGTGACATACTATCTGAAAGGTTTAATGACTTAATTCCTTAAACTACTTTCCGCCTTAACGTTTAATACCCTAATGGCTTAATGACTTAACGACTTATTGAATACTGTATTGCGGCTCAGTCACTTAATGATCAAGTCCTTAGCTCGTTAATGATTTAATGACTAATGTTCTGATGGCTCAATGACTTAAAGACTGAAGTATTTAAAGCACTCCTGACTTAATGACTAATATCCTGATGAAATAGTGACCTAGCGCCTTAACGACTCTTATGGCTCAATGACTTAATGACTTAACGTCTTAATAATTTAATGTCTAATGCCCTGATTATTGAACTACTCTACGACTCTAATGACTTAATGAATCATCTTCTCCAGCGTTTACGTCGACGGCATTCTCAACCACATGACAGGAGGTGGCTGGGGCACCGGATCTGACGGAAATTCCTACAACGGGGACACTCTCCAGTATCCGGGCGTTCCTTATGGACCCAACGACTTCCACGGCACCGATGACTGCTCCACATCCGATCAGGAGATCCACGACTACAATAACCCCGTCGAGGTTCGTAACTGCCGTCTCAGCGGCCTCAGAGACCTTGACGGAGGAGCCACCTGGGTGAGGGACATGACTGCCGAGTACATGAACCGTCTGATCGGCTGGGGAGTGGCCGGGTTCCGATTGGACGCTTGCAAGCACATGTGGCCAGGGGATCTCCAAGCGACCCTGGGACGGCTGAATAACCTGAATACCCAGTGGTTCCCAGATGGGGCGAGAGCCTACATCTACCAGGAGGTGATCGACATGGGAGGGGAGCCGATCAAGGCGACGGAGTACACGTACCTGGGAAGGGTGACGGAATTCAAGCACGGAAAGAATCTCGGGGATGTGGTGAGAAAGAATAACGGACAGCGCCTGGCCTACTTGAGGAACTTCGGAGAAGGATGGGGACAGCTGCCAGCATTGGATGCTCTCGTCTTCATCGATAATCACGACAACCAGAGAGGTCGGTGTTTATTCATTCGTCTTTTGTTTAGTATGTTTTTTGTGTTTCTTTGCAGATGCTTTTTTCTACTAGTTTGCTTTTATTTGTTTATTTTTTTTTAAATTTTGTTACTTGGGTTTTTATCTATTGATTTTTGTTTTTTGTTTGTTCGAATATTTTTGTCTTTTTGGTTTGTTTAATTGTTTGTTTACTTATCTGCTTTTTGCATATTTATTTATTTGTCTATGGAATTGTTCATTTGTGTGTTTATTTCTTTCCTTGTTTCTTCCTTTGACTCTTTATTTATTTATTTCCATGTTTATTTCTCTGATGATTTCTCTGATGATTTCTTTATTTTCTCTATGTATTACTCTCTTTATTTATTTATTTTCATTGCTTTGTTTATTTCTTTGCTTATTTCTTTGTCTATTTGCTTGTTTCCTAATTTCCATGTCAGTATACTTGTCAGTTTTATTCATTATTTTTCAATTTATTTGACCATTTAGTACTTGTTTATTTTCTTGCATAATTGCTTGTTTATTATTGCATTTGTTTATTTATTTGTTCACTTTTTTCTCACCCACTCACTGAGTTTTTATTATATATTTTTACGACGTCTTGTGACCTGACATCAACCTCACGTTACATGTTTCACCCTACATTAGCTTGAAAAGAAGCAATAACTGAAAATGTAACGCATTCGTTGTATATATAGCGTTAGTAGTCAGCGTTTTAAAGGTGTGTAAGCGAGTCTTTTATTATTATGGTTGCAGTGGCAGTTATCAACGCTGCGCTATACTTCTTCGGTTCGTTACTATTTAACTGCGCTGTGTCATAACACAGATGATACGTCGCCCTTCTCCTTTACGCAGGCATAGGACTGGCACTACAGGCTATACCGGTGTCAAATGCATCGTTATCGCTTAGGCCACGGCGAGGTTGGATTCGGCCCAGGCCAAGGATTAAAGATAATAATAATATATTTTCGTTTATTCAACAATCCGGTTGACAAACCGCAACCGGTCACAGTGTACAATTATGCAATTCACAAGACACAAATCTTAACTACTAACAGAACAGACAGCCTGCAAACACAAAGCAAATCCGCCCAACGGGGGCTCGAACTCGGTACCTCTCGGTCTCTTTGCCAGATGTTATCCAATGCGCCACGGGCCCCCCGATGGGGACGGTAGCCAAACGGATAAAGCGCTCTTTTGGACACCTTTTAAATGGGGTCGATCAATGCAATATAAGCGTAGGACAAGGTAATATCAGTGTATCGTCTAGCCGTTTGCCCTCTAAATATAAGTCAAGGAGCTGTTCTTTATTATGCCATAGAAATGTCGAGAACTTATCGAAATAGTTACACACCTCCTTTAAGCGTAATAGTCGGTTTATATGTAAGCAGAAGCGCGGTCAAGAATTACAATCACAGCTAGATAAATTTAATCATGTAAGGATGCATTATGCCAAAATCATACGAACGTCGACGTCAATGGAATTTGATGCCATAAGATGTAGCTAAAATCTCGATCCATTCCATTTATTTGGAAGGACATTATTACTTACAATTGTATTTATATTGTATTGTAGAGAATTGTACCCTAAGTGTATGTGAAGTAAATCTAGGCGCCACACAATGGCCCAGACAGGGAGACCAGCTTCTCACCATAGCCAGGCTGCTCTGTTCGTTCCGATACCAGGTCATCGTATTGTATTGATATTGGTACTGACATTGTATTGTATTTTATCGCATTGTATTGTATTAGTAGTGGTAGTAGAAATGTATTATACTGTTTTGATACTGGCACAGTCATTGTATTGGATTGCACTGTATTGTGTTAACGGGTGCCACATGCAACCTATTCTTTCTTTGTTAAGGCCACGGTGCTGGTGGTTTTGGAACGATCCTGACCTTCTTCGAGTCGAACATGTACAAGATCGCAACTGCCTTCGAGCTGGCCTGGGACTACGGACACGTCCGTCTGATGAGCAGCTACTACTGGCCGAGGAACATCGTCAACGGGGTCGACACGAACGATTGGATGGGCCCACCAACCAACGGCGGAGGTTCGACCAAAGACGTGGTATGCTTCAACGGGGAATGGATCTGTGAGCACCGTTGGCGGGAGATCTACAACATGGTCCGCTTCCACAACACGGTCATCGGGAACGGGGTCGTTAACTGGTGGGACAATGGATTCCAGGCGATCGCCTTCGGACGTGGGAACAGAGGATTCATCTTCATCAACAACGAGGATTTTGAGATCACCATGACCCTTCAGACAGGACTTCCAGCCGGGGAGTACTGCGACGTCATTTCCTGCGATAATAACTACCCGCCGTGTGGTGATTCCGGTGGGGCATGTCGCAATACAGTTACCGTCAATTCAGACGGTACTGCTACGTTTACCGTACCAAGTGGAGAGAACCCGATCATTGCCATTCACGTCTAAAGTACCGGATAAGCTACAGTGGGCAAATTGATGACACAGCATGACATAACGTGACATGACATGATATAACGGTTATATAACATAACATGAAATTACGGTAATGTAAGATAACATGACATAACGGTAATATTACTCAATATGACAATGACACAACGGCAATAATACATAACATGACATGACGTGACAGTAACTTAACATGACAAAACGTCTTGATGGCTCATGATAAAACGTCAGTCACATAACGGTAACATGACCTTTCGATGACATACCATACTGGTAACTTAACAGGAAATAACATTGCATACTAGAACATTCCAATCATACAGCAACATAGCAACATAACATAACGTAATTATATGATTCACAATAGACAACGCTCTGGACAACATCAAAAACGGGATAACGTGTTGCATGAGTATTTGGAAACACGTCTAACTGTTCAATGGCTGTGATTTTCATATCATCCAACAACAGTTTATTTGAATAAACATCGTTAATTAATTAATTTCGTGTCTGTGTTGGTATAATTCGTCTAATCCTCATCTTCAACAATATAGGCCTTTTAAACCGCTCACATAGTACGATATCTAGGTCTTGAGCATTTCCTATAGCAAGTTATGAGACGCGGTGGTGTATAACGGAATGTTCTCTGCCTTGTAACCGGAGGGTCTCAGGTTCGCATCTACCTTAAGCCATTGCGTAGTGACTCTGGGCAAGTTGCTCACAAACAATTGTCTGTGAGGAAGGCAACGGAAAACCACCTCACTCATCTCATTCTCCGGATGGCATAAAATCCAACTATAGACCAGAGAACTCATCATCATCATCATAGCAAGTAAGGGCAAGCAAGGCCAGACGAGTAAAGAACAGTCTCTTACATACCTCTTTAAAGCAATAGGTTTACGATATAAGTTTCGTCGCCTTCATACACTGCATATCTCTTGAAAATCCTGACTATCTTGGCCCTATATTCCTATAACATTTAAAATTATTGCCTGCCTCTAAGTAACATGATTAGAGGACAAAAACATAGCCACACCTACAATACGAATAAAGAGTCTGTATTATGGCTATTATCCCAAAATAATTTCTGTCGTCGTCAACGGCCTTTATTGCCACGAGAGTTACAGAGTTACAGAGAGTTAAACCTGAGACGATAATAACGAAGAGATCTGATATGTCGCCGACGAAAATTGGGTCATTGACCTAGATTATGTCTGTGGCTCTGATTTTACACCCGAACTTTTTCAGGTCAGATCAGTTTTAGTCCCGTTTATTTTGTGGACGATTGTCGTATAAACGAAACGAAAGCGACTTAATTCAATAAAACTAATTTGCAATGTATGTATCTTGTAAATTACTAAAAACAACGTCGAGAATGATTCATTTGGCTTCGTTTGCGTTTGCGCTGTCGAGAGTTCTTTACCTGCCGAGTGCCCGGATGACAGTAAGTAAGTAAGTATATCCTTTATTGAAAAACCAACTGCTAACCGCATTTTGGTGTACAAAGATAATCAAATATAAAAAAAATTAAGTATAAAGCATCCGTGTGACAAATGTTTTACGAGATAGAGAGTTTGCCTTAGGTATTATTCTATTGTGGGTTCTGGGGCGTAGCGAGTATGAAACAATTTTCACGGGAGGCAGTAGTTGATGTAATACATGTGCAGGGTTGCTGATGATGGTAGAAAAGAGGTTAGAGTCTGCTTTTCTGCAAAGTTGCTCGAAACTTTGGTAGAATTCCGGTAGATAACGAGACCGGACCAGTCGCCGTATAGTTGCCTGAAGACGAGAGCGTCCCTCTGCCCCCACAAAGCCCCACCACGCCGGGGCCGCATAGAGCATCCGCGACACTATGGTAGCATTTGTTACATCACACAGAGATTGGCCCTTTAACCCGTGTGCTGTTAGAACGCGGAGGGCATACATTGACTGTCTAGCCTTAATGACAATGTTGTTAACATGCGTGTCGAAGTTGAATTGTTCTGACAAAGTGACACCTAGGATCTTCATGTGCTTTACCCTGGCGAGGCCCGGTGTAACTTTTGGAAGATCAACACCCAACCCTCTCATTGGTCGACGAACTATCATCTCTTGGATCTTAGAATGATTCAGTTTTAAATTGCAAGAATCAGCCCATGTGGTGACATGATCGATTTCGGACATTATCAATTCACTATTTGTTGATGGAATAAGGAGGTAGCTGTCATCTGCGTACTTCATAATTTTGTTTGTAGAGTGTCGTGTTTTTAGTTTGGATATTGCCACTATAAAGTCAACAGGACCCAGCCCAGATCCTTGTACAATACTGGCATTGATTTCGATAGCGCTCGAGGTGACGCCCATAAATTTAGTTCTGTGCTGTCGCTTGTAGAGAAAGGCGATGATCCAGTTATATATGTTATCTGGAATTGGCAGTTCAGCTAGCTGCTCAGCCAAGTAAGAATGTTGCACCGTATCAAACGCCTTTGAAAAGTCGAGTGCTACCAGATGTACATATGGGTGGGTGGTGAGCATTTCTGCAAGGTGATGTGTTATGGAGATGATGGCTGCTGAGGTTGATCCAGTGGGCCGGAAAGCATATTGGTCAGAGAATCCCATATTGCTGTGCGCCTGTGTCAAGATGGGGTAGAAAAATTTGCGCACCACAAGTCGCTCGAGCACTCTGCACAGTATGGGTGTGATCGAGATTGGTCTGTAGTCTGCTTCTGTTGCCGGTCGGCGTACTTTTGGAACTGGAGTTATGATACTCATTTTCCATTGAGGAGGAACATATGAGTTTCTTATTGAAAGGTTGAAGAGGCATGTGATGGGTTCTGCCAATACAGATGCTGTCCTGCTCAAGAGCCAAGGTGACATCTCGTCGGGGCCAGTGGCTGTACGTCCAACAGCCTCCAGCATCACGAAGATGTTATACTCATAGAAGATGTTATGAGTCTCATTGGTTGCTGTTGATTTAAGCCTGGGTTGCACGTATTGCTGATCTGTTGAAATATTGCCATAATGTTGATTGAGAGTAGTCGCAGTTACTCCTTCAGGTGCGGTGGCCGACTGTCTATCTGTACCTCGTATGCGGTTGACCTCCGCCCACATCTCTCTAGAACCCCGTTTTGCGTTTTTAAAAAGTCAAAGAATTGAAACGAATAATCATTGAGTTTATTCTTTCGGACAGAGCAGCAGCAGCTTCCACTCGATTTTGTTTGAACAGTTTATTCCGTTTGCGCAGCAGATGTTTAACGACCGGCGTCATATAGGGAGGATCTTTCTTTTTCCTTGTGATGGTTTTTAAAGGGAAGTAGGTGTTATAGAAAGTCGCAAAGATAGAGTAGAATTCTTCAAAAGCTTCCTCAGCCGTAACATTGTCCGATATGAATCGCCATGTTTGATCAGCCATGCAATTTTGAAATAGGGCGATCTGATGGGGTGTGCGCAGGCGAAAATTTGAAACCGTCCTATCCGTTTCAACTGCTGGCTGAACCGGTTGTCTTTCTGAAATGCATTCTGGTGTTGCAATTATGGCTGAATGTTTGGTACTGACTAAAGACGTGACAGTGTAATCTAAAACTTGATGGCCACAGACATCGCCCGCGATGTTTCAGGAAAGACGATCTCTGATTGGCTGACACGTTGCCGCAACATATCCCTTTCAGTAATAATAGTCCCAGGTTAAACTCTCGATCCATTAAGCTAACTCCAAGAGGCAGCCATGGGCATCAAGTGCTAGCGACTTCATTTTCTTAGCCTTGGCGTATGAGGGCGGGTGGCCAGTCCTCTCCCTCGCCGTCTCAACTTCCCACCGACAGTGTACGGTCAGTGTACTCATTATAGATCAGTTGGATAGGGGCGCAGACATCTCGAAACAAGTTCTGCCCTGGCGAGGATTTGAACAGTAGTTTGGTCTGTTGCCAAAGCTAACTGACTTTGCTATGACTTTGTGCAAGCTCAAAATAACAATTGCGATCATCTAGAGCAATGTAGCACTTTTAAACAGCTAACATAAGACAACATCAGGCTTTCTGTAGCACCTGCCATAGAGAGCTATTCTATCAAAAATCATTCTCCCTGTACATTGTCCAATTTTTTATGCCCTATAAGGATGGGACACTATAGGCGATTGATGGAAGCTTCCCGAGGTGTTGAATGGGTGTTTAACGACTTCTTGTCAAAACAGAGATGATCAACGTCGCCCTCCCTGATATAATATGCTTTGGACTTGCACTACCATAGTACGGACATTGGAGAAGCTTAATACGGAAGGTCAGTAGATATATATTTCAATGCCTAGCCTCTGAGGGTTTACTGCGGAAAACGGTAACTGAATGGTTAGAAAGGTCGCATAGTAACGTAGAGAGTAGGGGTTCGATCCTCCTCCTCTAAGACGGTTACTGTGTAGGGACGTTGAGCAAGTCCTTCGCTCACAATTGCTCTGCACCATCGACTGATGCTCAATCACTAGATATTGGCGCTTAGTTATTGCGCAATAATAATTATTATAAATGTATAGACCATATTAAATTTTTACCATCAGGCGGCAGTTATATATATGGGACACATCAAATTTAGTCATAAAAGTAGTAGTTTCAGTTTAACGACACTGTGTGATAGCAAAGATCATTAGTGTCGGCCTCCTCCTTCATCCAGTCATAAACTAAAGTAGGCTATAATATATTAATAGCAAGTGAAAAAAACAGCTGTTTAAAGATATGACCCTCCTTTGAATAGCAGCTCGTACACAAAGATAATAAATGGGTCGTAACGTTTCAGATCAAAGGCACAGTGAATGTCGATAAGGTTTTACAATTTCTACTGATATGGTCTAGCGAATAGTTTGTTGGATTGTCAACCGATAAGTAGAGTGGTTCATATCCCCACCATAGCAGAAAATGTGTTTTAAAAATTCGACTCCAACTGCGTCCCCTAGCCATCTCAACTGGAATGAGTACTCAGATCGTACACTGCCGGTGGGAGGAACAGTATGGTGAGAGAGAGGACTGGCACCCACCATCATATGCTGAGGTTAAGAATAAGGAAGTCTTTGAAGTGTTTCATTTCCTGAGGTTGACTTGTGGGACTGAACTTTCTTCTTCTTCATCTTCATCATCTTTTTCTTCTTCCCATTTGTAGCATTCTCTTCATTCTTCTTCACATTCTTCTTTGCATTCTTCTTCTTCGCGTTCTTTGCATTCTTCGCATTCTTCGCATTCTTTTCGCCACTATAGAAGTCAATTGATAAGATTAGAACTTATATCACTTCCTCTATCAATACCGGGCGCTGAACAGGTGTTCCTTCCCTCAGATCCGCCGCCAAAGTTTCTCACGGTGCGCCCCTATAAAACTCCGCGAAACAGCGCGATGTCACGCAAAGGACCTCGGATCTCTGCGTACCCTGAGCGAAGGGTTTATCGAGAAGGACAAAGAATCAGAGAGAAATGTTTGGGGTTGTTGTAACCCTATGTTTGGCGCTGACTGCCGTCAATGCCCAGTACTTTGGAAGCTACCACTGTCAAGCGGGAAGGGATGTGATCGTCCACCTGTTCGAGTGGAAATGGACGGATATCGAGAGGGAGTGTCAGTGGCTGGCTGACCACAACTACTGCGGACTCCAGGTAATGCATTCATTCATTCATTCATTCATTCTTTCATTCATTCATTCTTTCATTCAATCATTCATTCATTCAATAGTTCGTCCGTTCATTCATTCATTCATTCATTAAGGAGATTTACATAGCGCCCGTTCAAAATTACTATTCAGTAGCGCTCCCGACCCAACCCGGGCAACCCCGTGTAAAAAGAACGGTCTTAAGGCTGACTTATTTATATCAATTATTTTGGTGGTGTGGTTGGCCCACATTAAGTGGGGGGGGGGGTGTGCTAAGAGTGCTGCAGCACCCGGGCCAGCAGTTTTGAGGGGCCCGCATCTTCGGAAGTTTTTATTTTATTTTGCTTGTTATTCACGGTGGTTGGCAGAAGTGGGCCTATGGAAGGTAATCACAGCAACCGGGACTCCACTAGCTTTAATACGGCTCTGGTTAAAACAATAATATCATATTTTCAAACTTCTATGCATGACTTAAACAGGGATATGTATAATAATAAACAGCAAATTTGGTTAAACGAATTGGCTAAAACGGGCTCCATGTGGCAGCAAATGCTCTAAAATGCGTTGTCGGCTGGGGCTCCGACCCAAACCCCGCCGAGCAGCTTACGACGCAAACTCGAACTCCTACTCCCTAGTAGTTGCAGACTTTGTCCCAGTAGTCCAAATCCGTTAAAATATGCACTGCTTAACCATATCAGACAATTCCTTACATTACCATATTCTATTTGAGCTTGGGCATTCCTTTCCTTACCTTGCTCTCACCTTTCTTACCTTGCCATTACTTACCTGAGTTTACGTGAACTCACCTGTGCTTTGTCTTGCAGGTGTCGCCCCCCAACGAGCACCGAATCGTGACTGATCCTGCCTATCCCTGGTGGCAGAGATACCAACCGGTCAGCTACACGATGAACAGCCGCAGTGGATCGGAGGCGCAGTTCCAAAGCATGGTCACCACGTGCAACAACCTCGGCGTCTTGTGAGTCCGTCTATCCAGGTCGGGGAAGAACCAAGGCAGGGAGTGAGGTAGGGAGGCAGAGGGACAGAGGCAGAGAGGGAGGGAGGCAGAGAGGGAAGAAGGCAGATAGAGAGGGAACGAGAGGGCAGAAAGACAGAGGCAGACAGGCAATGGAGCAGAGACACATAGGCAGAGAGACAGACAGAGAGCACAGAGGCAGGGAGGCAGAGACAGACAGGCAATGGAGCAGAGACACGTAGGCAGAGAGACAGACAGAGAGCACAGAGGCAGGGAGGCAGAGACAGAGAGGCACACCGACAGACAGACAGACAAAGTGGTAGATGGTGCAGGAGCTAATTCATTGCCCTAACGACTTAATGCTTTGACGAAATAACGGCTCAATGACTTAATGCCCTGACGAGCGACTTAGTGACTAAACGCCTTAACGACCTAATGATTAACCCATTAGTGACTTAATGACTTCACAACTGATGCCCTGATGACTTAGTGATTCCATGACTAATGACTTTATGACTCGACTTTTCCAGCGTCTACGTGGACGGCGTCTTAAACCACATGACAGGAGGTGGCTCCGGGACGGGATCGGATGGAAACTCGTTCGACGGGGACACTCTCCAGTATCCAGGTGTTCCTTACGGACCCAACGACTTCCACGGCACCGATGACTGCTCCACATCCGATCAGGAGATCCACGACTACAATAACCCCGTCGAGGTTCGTAACTGCCGTCTCAGCGGCCTCAGAGACCTTGACGGAGGAGCCACCTGGGTGAGAGACAGGACTGCCGAGTACATGAACCGTCTGATCGGCTGGGGAGTGGCCGGGTTCCGTCTGGACGCCTGCAAGCACATGTGGCCCGGAGATATCCAGGCGACCCTTGGCCTGCTGAATAACCTGAACACCCAGTGGTTCCCTCTAGGGACGAGGGCCTACATCTACCAGGAGGTGATCGACATGGGAGGGGAGGCGATCAAGGCGACTGAATACACTTACCTAGGAAGGGTGACGGAGTTCAAGCACGGGAAGAATCTTGGGGATGTGGTGAGGAAGAACAACGGACAGCGGTTGGCTAACCTGAGGAACTTCGGAGAAGGATGGGGACAGCTGCCAGGATTGGATGCCCTCGTCTTCATCGATAATCACGACAACCAGAGAGGTGTGTTAATATCTTGCTCGTTTGTTTATCTTTGTTAATTGTCGTTTGTTTATCTGTTTACCTATTTTCGTTGTTGGTTTTGTTTCATTGCAGTTTATTGGTTTTCTGTTTGATTGTCTGTTTTTCCTCGATACCTTTCTTTGTCTGCTTTTGTGTTGTTTAAATGCTTGCTTTTATAGGGTTTTTGTTTATTCATTACTTTGTTTCTTTGCTCGTAAACTTCCTAATTTTCTTGTCACAGTAGTTTTCTGTTGTTTACTTAGTTTTTTGGCTGTTTAGTGGCTTATTTTTTCATTTTTATTTCCTTGTATTATTGCTTGTTTATAAACGTCTTTGTCTATTTATTTGTTCACTTTTTTCTCACCCATTCACTGGCTGTTTTCTTATTAGTTTTTTTCTGGCATCTTTGACGTCCACCTTACTTCATTTCAGCATGGAGATGTAAAAGGAAATTGTTCCCATCCGTTAAAAATTATAGCTTCAATTAGGAGCATTTTAAAGGTGTCTAAAAGAGACTTTTTATTTGGTTTCAATTATAGTTATCAGAGCTGCACTCTAGTGGGTCGGTTAGTTACTATTTAACTATGATGTGTAAGTTTAAGACAGGGCGGGCTAGCCTATTGGTAATATCAGTGTAGCATTTTGCTGTTTACTCTCTAAATATAAGCAGAGGAGCTGTTCTTCATTATGCCATAGAAGCGGCAAGAACTATTCGAAATAATTACACACCTCTTTTAAGCCTAGTAGTCGGCTTATATGTAAAGCAGACACGCGCGGTCCAGTATTGAAGCCATATTCGGTTAACTTTAATCATGGGAGGATGCATTATGCCATAATCATACGAACGTTGATGGCTGTTCGAAATAATTATTTTATCTCGGCGTCAAAGGCCTTTTGTTGCCATAAGATGTCGCTAAACTCTCGATCCGTTCCATTTATTTGGAAGGACATTATTAATAACAGTTGTATTTGTATAGTATAGTATTGAATTGTACTCTTCATGCATGTGAAGTAAATCTCCGAATTTTCTTAGCGCCATATCAAATCAAGTCCGCAGTTGGAGGTCGATTGGTAGGTTCCGATGCTAGGTCATTGTATTGTGTTGGTAGTGCAATCGGCATTGTTTTGCATTGTATTGTATTCTTTCTCTTCCAAGGCCACGGTGCTGGTGGCTTCGGTACGATCCTAACCTTCTTCGAGGCGAACATGTACAAGATCGCAACTGCCTTCGAGCTGGCCTGGGACTACGGTCACGTCCGCCTGATGAGCAGCTACAACTGGCCGAGGAACATCGTCAACGGGGTTGACACAAACGATTGGGTGGGTCCCCCAACCAACGGCGGAGGTTCGACCAAAGACGTGGTATGCTTCAACGGGGAATGGATCTGCGAGCACCGATGGAGGGAAATGTACAACATGGTTCGCTTCCACAACACGGTCATCGGGAACGGGGTCGTTAACTGGTGGGATAACGGGTTCCAGGCGATTGCCTTCGGACGTGGCAACAAGGGATTCATCTTCATCAACAACGAGGATTTTGAGATCTCTATGACCCTTCAGACAGGACTTCCAGCCGGGGACTACTGTGACGTCATTTCCTGCGACAACAACTTCCCGCCGTGTGGTGATTCCGGCGGGGCATGTCGCGCTGCTGTTACCGTCAATTTAGACGGTACTGCTTCGTTCACCGTACCAAGTGGAGAGAACCCGATGATTGCCATTCACGTCTAAAGTACACGTCTAAACCTGGACATACTAGAGTGGGCACTGATAGCACATCATGACATAGCATAACGGTAATGTGACATGCCATGACATGACATGACGGTAACATGACATAACGGTAATGTGACCTACCATTGCATGACATAACGGTAACATGACATAGCATAACATGAAATGACATGAAATACCGATAATATTACATTACGTGACATGACATGACATGACATAACGGTTATATAACATGACATGAAATAACGGTAATATAACATGGCATGACGTAACGGTAACATAACATAACACGACACGTCATTAAATTCCGATAATGTTACATAACGTGACATGACATAGCGGTAATATAGCATGACATGACATGACAAGACATGAGGCTTATGTTACATAACATGGCATAATAGTAGCATAACGTACCGATAACATTCCATACCAGTAGCTTAACAAAAAATAACACTGCATTTCTAAACATACCGCACCATATAATACAGCATATAGCAACATAACGTAACATATGCTTCACAATAGACAACGCGCTGGACAACATCAAAACGGGACAGCGTGTTGCATGAGCTATCAGAGAACCCATTCCACTGTTCAATGGCTGTGACTTTCCTATCATCCGACAACCGTTTATTTTAATAAACGAAATTAATTAACTACGTGTCTTGTTTTGCTTAATTCGTCTAAAAAAACGCATATACAACAATATAGCACTTTATAGCACTTTTAAACGGCTCAAATACATAGGTTTTTAGCATTTCCTTGTAACAAGCGAAGGCAATGTATTGTATTGTATTGCATCTATCAATTATTTATATAGCGCCTCTCGCAGTGCACACCATTCAGAGGCGCTCAAATCAAGCAAAGGAAGGCAAATGAAGAGCAGTCCTTTACATACCTCTTTTAAGCTATATATATGTAACTATAAGGGCAAGTGTACACTTTGGTAATATGTTAACTCCGCCACTGTTTGCTTTCTGACAGTGCCAGTCCCAAGCCTAGATAAAGGAGGAGGGCGACGCTAATGATCTTTGTAATCACACAGTGTCGTTAAACTGAAACTATACTACTACTTGGTAATTATGCCAAAAATAATCTTTGTCGGGGGCAACGGCCGATGTTGTCATAAGTTGCCGTTAGACTGTGGATCCAATCCAATTTGGAAACAGTGTCTGAAATTCAGCTCTTTTTGCTACCAGAACCAATAAACGTAAAATACATGCCAAAAACATATTTTCTCTAAACACTTTGACTAGTTACCCGGTACTACATTTGTAACGCGTGCTTTGAGTAAGATTTTGTTTTATTATGGCGCGTTATAAATGCATGTTGATTTGTACTGTATTGTATTGTATAAAATTATATTCGCCCTGTAAGAGCAGTCTCTTATATACCTCTTTTTAGCTATACAATTGCCATATAAATATCATTTCAGGAAATTGCCTGTAAGTTATTAAAAAGATTTGTCAATAGGCCTAAGTAGCAATTGAGGACAACAATTTTGCCATACCAAAAAAATACGAAAAAAACAGGTTTTAAAAAGATTACATGTTTAGAGCTGCATTATGCCAAACTAATATCTCTCGACGTCAACGACTTTTGCTGTCATAAGACGTCGTTAAACTCGCGATCCTTCAGCTAGCAGTGCTAGCGCCTTCATTTTCTTAGCTTCGGCGTATGACGGCGGGTGGCCAGTCCTCTTCCTCGCCGTCTCATCTTCACACCGACAGTGTACGGCCAGTGTATTCATTATAGATGAGTTGGCTAGGGGCGCAGACATTTCGAAACAACTTCTGCCCTGGCGGGGATTTCAACAGTAGTTTGGTCTATAGCCAAAACTTACTGACTTCGCTATGACTTTGTGCCGTCTCAAAATTACAGTCACCATCACCTGCAACACTGTAGCACTTTTAACCACTCGAACAGGACAACATTCAGGCTTTTAGCATTTTCTGTAGCACTTCATATAGCTCCATTAATTAAAAAAGATATTCTCATATATGCACAAATGGATAGAAAATCGAGAAATTATGGCGGCGGTTTAGAAAAAAATTTCTACAGCATCCATGAAGGCAAAGTCGCGGGAACCAGCTTATTCACAGGCACTTTATCAAAACAGAATCGATAGGCGGGGGGGGTCAAGATCCAATTGGTCAGGCGGAGGGTCACACAGTTAGACGGCTAAAGTGTTTGGAGCTGAGGCGGCGAGATAAATCAAGGACGGCGATGCTAAATCTATGCACAATCCTTGTTGTGACATAGCGTCATTAAACATCCATTCAAGACTTCAAAACTCTTACATTCCAATTTTGACCTGTATCCGATTTTGACCCTACCTGTCTATCTATTTTGTTTTGACTGAGCGCCTTTGAATGATTTGGTTCCCGCGATTTCGCTAGTTATAGGCGCTGTAGAAATCTCGAGATTACGATTAACACCAAATAGGCTAATTCTCTTAATTGCCCTATTTGTTAAGGCCGACCCACCCTGGGTCCAAGAAACGCTGCCTGCCTGGGTTAACTCATTCAGTCACTTCTATAACGCCGCTATTATAATGCAAAAAAATAAGTCATATAACAGACTGCAAAAATAATCGCAATGTATTTGGTTAGTTACTGTTTAACGGCGAAAAAAGATTGTAAGAGCGGTCGCAGTAGACACCTTTAAAACGAGATAAACCGATTCTATATAAGGATGAGACAAAATAATAATAATATTATGAATTAAATGAACTTAAATACGTCAAAAACTTTAAAGTCGTCAATATCCTTTCAGAAATAGAATCCAAGACGGAAAAAAGATAAAGAAAACTGACGAAAACACTACACGAAAATGAACTGAAATGCATCAAAAACTTTAAAGACGTCAACGGCCTTTGTTGCTAAAAGATGTCATTAAACATTGGATAAATAAATATTATGAATTATCATTAACTGTAGAATTTGCTCATTGCTTTAGACACCTTTAAAACAGTGTCAACCGATGCTATATAAGTCTGAGACACGATAGGCGATTAATTTTAGAAGTTGAAGGATACTGAAAGGATGCTTAAGAACGCGATGTCAAAACAAAGATTATGCATAGCATTAACGCCGCCCTCCTGGATCTATCAGGCTTGGGACTGGCACTACGGGCAGTGGTGAAATTAATACAGAAGGCCAGGTGATGTATTTTATATACGTAACTGGGTTTTTGCAGCACACGGTTGGTTAGAGCGGTCGCCTTGTAACGTGTAGAGTATGGGTTCGATCCTCCTCCCTTGAAATGGTTACTGTGTAGGGACATTGAGCAAGTCCTTAACTCACAATTGTTCAGCACCATCGATTGATGCTAGTCGTTAGATAGTAGCGCTTAGTAAAATCGTTATATCATTCATTCATCCATTCATTCATTCATTCAGAGCATTTATATAGCGCTTCCCCTGGTCTTCAGAGAAACTACTCAGGAGCGCTCCAAAGACGATTGGCGTCAAAACAAATATCAAAGACGATTGGCGTCATAACAAATAAACGGTTTACATATACATGTAAAATATTCTTCTTTATTGAAACAATCCGGTTGACAAACCACAACCGGTTACAGTGTACAGTTATGCAATTGAAACAATTATTCACAAGAACACAAATGACAGAAGACATAAATCTTAACTACTAACAGAACAGACAGCCTGCAA
Organism: Aporrectodea caliginosa; assembly: GCA_020284085.1. Lineage (NCBI taxonomy): Eukaryota > Metazoa > Annelida > Clitellata > Crassiclitellata > Lumbricidae > Aporrectodea > Aporrectodea caliginosa. The sequence continues at coordinate 215,149 of JACEVL010000868.1, forward strand.
TTGGGAGGGGGGGCGTGGCACATTGGATAACATCTGGCACAGAGACCGAGAGGTACCGAGTTCGAGCCCCCGTTGGGCGGATATGCTTTGTAGGCTGCTATTAGCGCCGTTGTATTGCAAGCTGTCTGTTCTGTTAGTAGTTAAGATTTAAATAAGTCACCACCGGCGTGGTGGGGCTTTGTGGGGGCAGAGGGACGCTCTCGTCTTCAGGCATCAGCAACCCTGCACATGTATTACATCAACTACTGCCTCCCTTGAAAACTGTTTCATACTCGCTACGCCCCAGAACCCACAATAGAATAATACCTAAGGCAAACTCTCTATCTCGTAAAACATTTGTCACACAGATGCTTTATACTTAATTTTTTTATTTGATGATCTTTGTACACCAAAATGCGGTTAGCAGTTGGTTTTTCAATAAAGGATATACTTACTTACTTACTTACTTTACTTACTTACTTAAATTATTGCATAACATGTAAATGTACAGCGCAGTGCGTTTGTCAGGCGCTTATTAAAGAAAAGATATTATTATTATTAATAGCAGCCTACAAAGCATATCCGGGTCGGTCGGTTTATCAGAGATTAATTTCTCGGATCTTTACTGCGGGTGGCTCGGTCGCAATATAAACGTGAGGTACAATGCAATACAACACAACACAATACAACTGGGGCGCGGTGGTATAGGGGTATGTTCGGTGCCTTGCAGCTGGAGGGTTGCGGGTTCGAATCCACCTCAAAGTCGCCGCGTAGGGACCCTGGGCAAGTCCTTCACTCGCAATTGCTCATGCGCTTCGGCGTGAAACTCCGATTCAGCGTCCGCGCAGTAGTCGGGAGCGCCTCTGAATAGGCAATCTGGTTGGGGCGCTATAACAAGTGTTCAAATACAAAAAAATACAATATCCGCCTACGGAACTCGATCTCGGTACCTCTCGCTCTGTACGCCAGTGTGTTATCCGATGCGCTATCGGGCCCCTCTGACCTACGGGTCTAAGACAGGTCAGCTGGCGGCAGGCCACCCAACCAGTAAACAGCCGATGGGTGAGTGGAGGTAGGGTTTTCCAGTGCTCGCGCAGCGGAGTTGGTTTTGCTCCCATCTGTGCCTTGGTTACATGCTACTTTGGGATTTAATCTACAGTGTTCATTGTGTAAACTATGCTACTGTCACCAACAAGGAAAAACATATGCCGAGGTAAGAGAAATGAAGTCTAAACGTTTCATATACTGACGTTGGGACTTATCTTTTGTCGTCATCGTCATCATCATCATCAACATCGTCATCATCGTCGTCGTCGTCGTCGTCTTCACCATCAAATTTTTCTTCCAATTTTCGCTTTCTTTCCTTTCTTCTTTATATTTTTCTGGTTCCCAATGTTCTTTGCATTCTTCACATTCTTATTCCAATTCTTCTCCGTAGGCTATTTCTCACATTTCTTATTCGCATTCTTCACATTTTCCTTCGCATTCTTCATCACATTCTTCACATAGTACACATTCTTTTTTACATTCTTCTTCACTTTCTTTTTTACATTCTTCTTCGCAATATTCTTCTTAACATTTTTCTCCGCGTTCTTCTTATTCTTTATCGGCAATTATTGAACTCAATTGATAAGATTTGACACATATATCATTTACTTTGTGAAGTCCGCTCGCTGAACAGGTGCGCCTTCCTTAAGATCTACCGACAAAGGTTCCCACGGTACGCCTCTATAAAGATCCGCGGAGCAGAGCGATATCGCGCAAAGGACCGCCTTGGTACTCTGAACGAAGGGTTTATCGAGAAGGACAAGGACACAGATAGAGCAAGAGAGACAGACGAAGAGAGAAAGACAGAGAGAGCCAGAGAGACAGAGAGATGCTTGGGATTGTTGTGACCCTGTTCTTGGCTTTTACGGCGATCAATGCCCAGTACTTTGGAAGCTACTACTGCCAACCTGGAAGGGATGTGATCGTCCACCTGTTCGAGTGGAAATGGACGGATATCGAGATGGAGTGTCAGTGGCTGGCTGACCACAACTACTGCGGATTCCAGGTAACCTATTAATTCATTACGGAGATTTATATAGCGCCCCTATATAAGACGCCCCACATAGAAGAGCTTCCGACCCAAACCCGTTTAAAAATGGAGAGTTTAGGGCTGCAATAAGACACATCTAAATGAACCCTATAATTATAGGCATCAGGTGTAATGCTAATGGCAGTCCATTCCATGCCATATGGATGACAACAGAGATATTAGATATCACATCACCTCGCCTTTCCTAACATTGTCTCGCTTTACTTAGCTTAACTTTTATATAAATAACTTTAACTTATAATTATGCTTACTTTGTCTTACGATTACAATCTTACCTCGTTTCATTATTACTGTTTTACTTCACCCTTCCTACATTGGCGTCACAAACTAGGCTACAGGTCATTCCTTACCTTACCCTATCTGACCTAGGGACCTGCGAATCAGAAATTTTCAATCTAATCCAATTTTGAACCGAATTCACGGGTACCAGTTTGATATTCGTGCAGTGTGTACTTGACAGCACAGGTATACCACAGTAACAATCAATAATAATATCAATGGAGGCCTTTCTGTGGTTTAAAATCAATTAAACAAAATATTAAGATAACGAACAGGATTAAAACAACGCAAATAATTTTTGAAAAATTAATACCAATTGCTAATCATTTTTCGAATCACGATGTCATTCGAATCGAATCGAATTATGTCGTCCTAATCTAACCATTTCTAACCATAGAACGAGAATTCGTGACTTCAGGCTTTAATATTCGTGAATATATTAGGTTTTTTAATATTCGTAAATATAATCAAGTATGATTTTACCCACCATATAGGTCTGTACTTGGCTGAGTAACTGTAATATGTGACTGTTCTTATGCATATTTTTGGCAATGATTTAAAAAAATTAATCTCGGATTTTGAATAATTAAGAATTTAAAGAACTAAAAAATTAATATTCTTAATATTCGTTGGCCAGTTTTAATATTCGTCAATATTCGTCAATTTATAAAAATCTTAATATTCGTAATATGCGCATACTCATTCTATGTTTCTAACCTTGCTTTCACCTTTACTTACCTTGTTATTTTTTACCAGAGTTTACGTGAACTCACCTGTGCCCTGTCTTGCAGGTGTCGCCCGCCAACGAGCACCGAATCGTGACTGATCCTGCCTACCCCTGGTGGCAGAGATACCAACCGGTCAGCTACACGATGAACAGCCGCAGTGGATCGGAGGCGCAGTTCCGAAGCATGGTCACCACCTGCAACAACCTCGGCGTCTTGTGAGTGCAATGAAGAAGCTAGTGCTGGCTTGAGAGCGGCGCTTTAGAAGTTTGGAGTTAACAATTTCGATTACGACTAGCAGATTCATTGACTTAATATTATCTTGATTACCTACTGGTTTACTATTTCGGCGCCTTAATGACTTACTATCTGAATGGTTTAAATGCTTAATAACTTGACTCCTCAAATCCTTGGTGACTTAATGACTAATGCTCTGACGGCTTAATAACTCCGTGTCTTAACGACTTAGTAACTAATGTCCTGATGATTTAATGACTTAATGACTAAACGCCTTAACGACACAATGATAAATGCACTGGTGGCTTAGTAACTCAACGACTTCACGCCGTGATGGCATAATGACTAAACACCTTGAAGGTTTAGCGACTCAATGCCAGTGTTATTTCTATTAACTGTAACTGTAACTGAAATAGCAAAATAACTGAAAAATATCTTGCAGTTAACTGTAACTGTAACTGAAACTGAAAAATACTGAATAACTGAAACTGTAATAGTAACTGAAAAACGAAAACTGTATAACTGAAAAATAACAAAAGTTAACTGAAAAATAAAACATGAGTGTTTTTCTAACTTACTTTTTGAAAATAATCCTACTCTAGGCTACAGTCAGTTTTCTATGCTCATTTTCCTTCTGGTTTCTTTTCAGTTTCTATGCTAGTTTCACTTCTGGTTACTTTTCAGTTTTATATGTTCGTTTCACTTCCGGTTCCTTTTCCTTTCATTGTGTTGTCGTTGGCGCTAAACCATAAATTCGTAAAACAATCCACGACTACGAGAATAATGTTTAAGCCAAGTAGTGGTCGAGAAGTAGAAAATGGCGTGTGGGAACATTTTGTTTACGAAGCCGCAGACGACAAAAGTCGATGTTGTGTTTACACCGTTGCTGGCAAGGACGTTGAAAACCACGAGTGAGGCACGCTAATTGTCGGAACAGAGCAATTGTTAATCTGGAACGTCGTGCTTTCCTTAAAGTAAACCGACAATACGTAAAATCTCATTGATTTGCTGCGTATATATTTCTGGTAACTGTTGAGAATACTTGTGATCAGTGTGTCATTAGTCACGACTTGTGAAAAAAATAACTGATGCTATAACTGAAAAATAAAGAGAAATAACTGAAACTGTAACTGAAAAATAAAAAAAAATAACTGAAACTGAAAAATCTGATTTCAGTTAACTTTAACTATAACTTTAACTGAAAAATCATAAATTCGATAACTATAACTGTAACTGTAACTGAAAAACCATAACTGAAATAACACTGCTCAATGCCATGACGACCTCATGATTCATTTTTTTCAGCGTCTACGTGGATGGCATCTTAAACCACATGACAGGAGGTGGCTGGGGCACCGGATCAGACGGAAACACCTTCAACGGGGACACTCTCCAGTATCCGGGCGTTCCTTACGGACCAAACGACTTCCACGACTCCGACGACTGTCCCACCTTCGATCTGGAGATCCACGACTACGGCAACCCCATCGAGGTCCGCAACTGCCGCCTCGCTGGCCTCAGAGACCTTGACGGATCAGCCACCTGGGTGAGGGACATGACTGCCGAGTACATGAACCGTCTGATCGGTTGGGGAGTGGCCGGGTTCCGCCTCGACGCCGCCAAGCACATGTGGCCCTTGGACCTCGAGGCGACCCTGGGCCGGCTGAATAACCTGAATACCCAGTGGTTCCCTCTAGGAACTAGGGCATACATCTACCAGGAGGTGATCGACCTGGGTGGAGAGCCGATCAAGGCGACGGATTATACCCACATTGGAAGGGTGACGGAGTTCAAGCACGGGATGAACCTAGGGGATGTGGTGAGGAAGAATAACGGACAGCGCTTGGCCTACCTGAGGAACTTTGGGGAAGGATGGGGACAGCTGCCAGGATTGGATGCTCTCGTCTTCATCGATAATCACGACAACCAGAGAGGTCCGTATATATCTCGATTGCTTGTATATCTGTTTGTTTATTTGTTTGTTTGTTTTGTTGCCTTATTCCTTGACGTTTTTGTTTTTTTTTTATTGTTTTTGATTAGTTTATTTATTTATTTATTTGTTTATTGATTTTTTTTGGGTTCTTTGTCTGTTTTTTGCTTACTGGTCTATCAACTTATTTGTTTATTTATTGGCTGGTTTTTGCTGTTTTATTTTTTTGCAGTTTTTTGTATATTGATTTGCTTACTTTTGGTCAGTTTGTTTATTAATTTTTGGGTTTTGGTTGTTTGTCTGTTTTTTGCTTTCTTGTCTGTGTACTTGTATGTTTATATATTGGCTTGTTTCTTATTGTTTTGTTTGTTTATTTCTTTGTTTAGTGATTTGTTTATGTGTTTATTTCCTAATTTCCTTGCAAGTTTAGTTCTCTGCTTGTTTAGCATGATTAATTATTTCTGTAAATATTTGTCTCTTAAGTGTCTGTTTATTTGCTTGTGTAATTGCTTCTTTATAAATGTATTTATTTATTGTTCCGTTTTTCTCACCCATTGGCCATCATCTATTATTATTTTTTATTTCTTGCGTGGTCTTGTGGCTACGTTGACGTCGACCTTACCCTCCTGCAACGGATCAACCACTGTAAGAAATTGAACGCATCCCCTAAATATACAGCGACAGTTAAAGTGTTTTAAAGGTGTCTAAAAGAGTTCTTATTATTGTGGTTGCACTAACAGTAACTCTTTTCGCCGCTGCACTCTAGTTGTTCGGTTGGCATCTATTTAACGACACTGTGTCATAACATCGTGTCGCCCTCCCTCTTTACCGGGCTTCGGACTGGCACTGCAGGTTATACGGCTGCCATGGTCACCCTGAGTTATTGTTGCTTGGGCGACGGCTTGGGTTCATTTGGCCCCTAGCTCAAAGATTGCAGGTGGGGCACGGATGCCGAACGGATGAAGCACTCTTTTGGACACCTTTAAAATGTGATTGATCAACGCTATACAAGTTTACAACAGGGCGTGGTAGGCGATTGACATTATCAGTTTTCGAATTGGGCTGCTTGCACTGTACGTATAAGCAGAAGAGCGCATCTGTATTATGCCATAGAAACATGAACAATACGAAAAAGTGGTACTTGTCGGTTAATTCACCCCATTTCATTTTCTCGTCTACCTTGTCGGTTAATTCACCCCATTTAATTCTTGCGTCTACCTTGACTATTCATGCACCGTCCTTGTGCTGACGTCGTATCCGTACAAGTCCATCCATTTTGTAACTGTTTCATAAGACGCATTATGTCGTAGCCTTTATCTGTCTTCTAATGACGACACTAACTCTGAAACCATGACCCTAACCGACCCTCACGACGTAAAGTTCTATAATCTATGTCGGTTAGGTTCAGCTGATGCGTCGATTGTTGTTACGCGTCGTGAGGGTCGGTTAGGGTCAGGGTTAGGGTTAGTGTCGTCCATGTTTTCTAATTACCAAACTGTCATTGGTTGACCTCGAATATACCAGGGCTAAAATATGCCGTACCGGTATATAAGGCGAATTGTTGGCGTAAACTTACGCATTATATATATGAGTCCCCGATTCTATAAGCTTGTCTGCTATGCTACTGATGGAAAAAAACAGCGACTGACTTTAAGAATGAATCGCAGGATCTGAATATTTTGCTAATTGCGTTAATTCAACAGTACCCAGCCATATCCTGCTGTGTTTTCGACACCGGTTGAATGGGGTGAATTAATTTCACGTGGGGAAGTCATTACCATTGGAAAATTGAAATGGGGTGAATTAACCGACTAGTACCGAAAAATTACACACCTCTTTTAAGCGTAATAGTCGGCTTATATGTAAAAGCAGAAACGCGCGGTCCATGATTAGCATAGAAATCGGATTATTTTAATCATGACACTGTAAGGATTCATTATGCGATAATCATACGAACGTTGATAACTGTTAAGTATAATTTCTGCCGACGTCAACGGTCTTTGTTGCCAAAAGATGTCGCTCCATTCCATTCATTTGGAGGGACATTCTCAATTATAGTTCTGTTTCATAGTATTGCATTTTAATTGTATTGTTTTGTATATATTATTTTATGGCATTGTATTGTATTCAATAGTATTGTATTATACAAGAGCCATTTTCTTCGTATTCCGGTGCTCGGTTACTGTATTGTATTGTAATTCATTAATCTCAGAGATTTATATAGCGCCCCTTCAAGATTATCTACTCAGAAGCGCTCCCGACTCAACCTTGGCTAAAGAGAACAGTCTTGAGGCTAGAGAAGAACGTTAATGTTATTGTTATTGTAATGTATATAATTCCAGTATGGAAACTGTAAAAAAATAACTGGGGGAGGGGTAGTTAGACGTTGATTTATGTGCAGTTTTGGTGTGAAATGTAGACTTTACTATTGAGCCCTAAGAAAGACTAGGGGGTTGAACTCCCCCCCCCGGAAATTCTCACCCTGTATAATTCTCTTGCAATGATTCTGTTTGCTGTTAAGGCCACGGTGCTGGTGGGCTCGGTACGATCCTGACCTTTCATGAGGACCACATGTACAAGATCGCCACTGCCTTCGAGCTGGCCTGGAACTACGGACACGTTCGCCTGATGAGCAGCTACTACTGGCCGCGGCTCATCGTCAACGGGGTCGATGTCAACGACTGGATGGGGCCACCAAGTGGAATCGGGGGTGCGACGAAAGACGTTGAATGCTTCAACGGGGAATGGATCTGCGAACACCGATGGAGGGAAATGTACAACATGGTCCGCTTCCATAACGTGGTCATTGGGAGACCTGTCCTTAACTGGTGGGACAATGGGTTCCAGGCGATTGCCTTCGGTCGCGGGGATAGAGGATTCATCTTCATCAACAACGAGGATTTCACCATGAACGAGGTCTTGCAGACCGGACTTCCGGCCGGGGTGTATTGTGACGTCATTTCCTGCGATAATAACTACCCTCCGTGTGGTAATTCCGGAGGGGCTTGTCGTGATACGATCACCGTCAACCTCGACGGTACTGCAAGGTTCACCGTAGCAAATGGATTTGACCCTATGATTGCCATCCACGTCTAAAGTAGAGGACACACCTGAGTGGACAAACTGATGACACAGCACGACATAACGTGACATGACATGACGGTAACATAAGGTGACATGACGCAACGGTAATATGACATGACATAACGGTAACATTACTTGACATGACAAGACATAACATAATGGCAACAGCGCGACATGACATAGCGGCAATATAACATGACATAACATAACATAACATAATGACACCCCACGACATGACGGTTACATGATGGCTTCCTCTAGAGCTACGTCTCCTACCAAGGAACCCTTCACCTGCATTTTATGCCTCTCTGAAAACTATTCTTTTCAGCCGTGGTTGGGCCCGGAGCGCCTCTGAGTAGATATCTTGAAGGGGCGCTATATCAAGTTTCATTGATTGATTGGTTGATTGATTAGAAGATATTTATCTTTAAACAGTTTAAGTTGCACTTATCATTCAATTTGTATGTATTGTGTCTTGGTTCACAATGGATACAATAAATGATTGACTGTTTGATTAGTTGTTTGACGTACCGATAACATACCATACTGATAGTTTAACATAAAATAGTATTGCATGCCATACCATAACATACCATACCATGACATACGGCATACAGCAACGTAGCAACATAACGTAACATATGATTCACAACGGACAACGCGCTGGACAACATCAAAAACAGGACAACGTATTGCATGAGTGTTCGAAGATTCCGTTTCACTTTTCAAAGGCTGCAGTGAATAACTTGCCACTCGACAACAGTCTGTTTAATTTTGAGTAAATCAATAAATAATTATTCTGCATTTTGAGAAATTCGTCTCACAGACATCTACAACAATAAAGCCACTCAAATAAATAGGCCCTTAGGATGATGCAACAAAATGTCCTTGACCATGACCTTTGAAGCTAAATATGACCCCTGTGAACTAATGTTTTGAATATATAATGAGCACAGGTGTTCTTTAGGTTGATATATATATAATGTGTATCGATTGTTAAGCGTTTTAGTCTTAGGCCTTAGTTGCGCTGTCGGCTCGTGGGCGCTTGGCCTAAAGTAGCCTAAACTTTGGCTGACGATAGATTCTCTACACGTGCAGCTAGCGCGCCAAACTTAGAAACTGCTGATGACAGTCAATTTGAACTATACAGTGTAGTACAGTTGTTTTAAGGCAAGAGTTAAGTTTGTTGAAAACCATTTAATTTGTACTGCGATAGTAGTGATTTTGCAGTAGGAGCTGTTTTAACGCAGATGGATGATAACGGAATAGAACGCCCTGTGTCATTTATAAGTCAGAAGTTGACTGACACCCAGAAGAGATGGGCAACTGTGGAGAAAGAAGCCTATGCTATTGTTTGGGCTCTAAATAAGTTAAAAGAGATAATCATTGGATCTAAAGTTCACATCTTTACCGATCACAATCCTTTAACTTATCTGACTGAATCTATGTCTAAGTCTGCTAAATTGGTGCGTTGGGCTTTGGCACTGCAAACTTTTGATGTAGAAGTTAATTATAAGAAAGGACGATTAAATGTTGTAGCAGATTGTTTATCTAGATTATAAGATTGTTTATTTTACTGTTTTGTATAGTATTAAGTTTATTGCATAATTTAGTACATGATGATTTTGCAAATTTTTAAGTTTAATTTGCTCAATCCAAAGAAAGGGAAGGAGGTAATGTGAACTAATGTTTTGCATATATAATGAGCACAGGTGTTCCTTATGTTGATATATATATAATGTGTATTCGATAATTCGATTGTTAAGCGTTTTAGTCTTAGGCCTTAGTTGCGCTGTCGGCTCGTGGGCGCTTGGCCTAAAGTAGCCTAAACTTTGGCTGACGATAGATTCTCTACACGTGCAGTTAGCGCGCCAAACTTAGAAACTGCTGATGACAGTGAATTTGAACTATGCAGTGTAGTACAGTTGTTTTAAGGCAAGAGTTGAGTTGTTGTTATTAAACTGTGTTTGAAGAAAGGAGAAACATTCAAAGAACTGTGTCAATTTAATTCTTAAACAGTTAGAAGTCGTTGAGCAATTTATATGTAGAGATAAGGAAAGTTCTTGAGGTAGGTCACAACTAAGAAAGAAAAGAGTTGGTGACAGTATGTATGTATGTATGTATGTATGTATGTATGTATGTATGTATGTATGTATGTATGTATGTATGTATGTATGTATGTATGTATGTATGTATGTATGTATATGACCATTTATATAGCGCCTTACCGTAAACTCACGAAGGCGCTAAAATTCATAGTATGAACGGATGATCACAAGTTATAAACAGGAGTCGAAATTAACTGCATGGCAGCGATGCAAGGCGCCCATCTATCCTACTCATTTGACCAACGCCATCTGGCGAATGAAAGACTGAGTCGACCTTTGGGCGGGGAACGAGAAGCGATCCTGCGTCCGTTCTGATCTTCTCCTCTTCCTGCCAGAGGGTTACCATTACCCTAAACCCCTTCCCAGCATAGCGATATGTAGCTCTTATTGTTCTTGCTAGTTAGTTGAAATGGATTAATCCGGGGGAGGGGACGCAGATTGTATTTGCTTACATTCTGCTCTATAAAAGCTTACGAAGAACATGATCACGGTCCCTGATCAGAGCAGCATTAGAAGCGGTATCAGCCTCCTCGCTGTCGGAGCTTGCATGGGTTCAACAGTTCCTGCCCTCTTGACCTGTCCCAGAAACCTTTCACTGCGATCAACCTCTAAAACAATCATTAGATCCCACCGTGCTGGAGACGTATACAACATATTATCAATACATTGATAACATATTTAATAGCAGTTAAAATATTTTACTAATTCGGTCAAAAAATATTGGTTAGCGAACGTTAAATATTCAGGTCTAAATATAGACATCTTTAAAACGACTAGACACTTTTAATGAATTGTGTTTCTCCATAGTTGCTAACTTTGAAGTGGTTAGGGATATGATAACGGCCGTGGGCGCCGTAATCTATTGTTAATCAATGGATACCAACTTATAATCATTATTATTGTCAGTGTCATTCGTCATCATCGTCGTCGTCATCGTCATCGTCATCGTCATCGTCATCATCATCATCGTCATCATCATCATCGTCGTCATCATCATCATCATCATCATCATCATCAACAACAACAACATCATCATCATTATATAACTGTTTTTCTTACTGTAGAGTAGAGCAGTCAGTCGCGCGTAGTTTGTGTAGTAATCCATCTCGCATCGAGACACTAACTCCCGTATCAGAGCAATTTATATAGCTCTAAGATTTCAAATTAGTTTCCCTTCCACATGTATTCAGCGCCAATCGCTGGAAGCGAGTGGTTCCTTGACACCTTGAAAGTAATTCCACTGCCACATAAAGATCCAGCCAGGCAAGCCCAGTTGTAGCCTCACGAGGAGAGTAAAAAGAGGTGTCCAATTGCTAATTCTCGTCGAGAGAGATTGATCAATTATAAACTCACTCTTCTTGCACACCTTTTTAAAGACTGTTCATCGTCCTACATCTGACTACGTTCGCCGCGCGTGCCTTATGTAACAGATGGCATGCACACACGCAGAGGTCAGAGCATTGGATGGCTTCTTAACAGCTGCGTGGATGCATTGACTTGTGCTGGGCAAGTAGTAGGTCGCGTGGGATTGAATGTGCGCTATTGTACGTCGCAATAGAAGTCGATAGATGAAAATAGATTGAGGTTTTTATTGCCTTATTACAACTGCGGTAAATAGAGCAAGAGTAGATTATATGCAAACAAGTGTGCATATATATAAACACATACAAATACGTACATGCATGCAAGTATACATATGATAGATACATACAGGCATGCACGCGTACATAAATAGCTCTCATCTATCTCTTAAACTCTTGGACAAACTCCGCCACTGTTCGCTTTCTGACGGTGCCAGTCCCTCTCCTGGATAAAGGTTTAGGAGGGCGACGCTAATAGTCTTTGTTACCACAGGTCAGCTAGTCGCATCTCTCTCTCGGTTGGACACGGTGGCTGATTGGTTAGAGCGGTCGTCTTGTAACGCTGAGAGTACGCGTTCGATTCTTAGAAACCTTTTAAAACGTTGCTACCCGATGCTATATAAATAAATTGGACATGATTGGCGATTAATGAGACTCTATCTTCGAATGCTTATAAGCGGTCCTTTAGACACCTTTAAAACGTTTCGATACCAATGCTATATAAGGATGGGACAAGAATGGCGATTAATGTGTATCGATCGGTTAGAGCGTTCGCTTTGTAACGTGGAAAGTATGGGTTCGATCCTCCTCCCCTGAGATGGTTACTGTGTAGGGACCTTGAGCAAGTCCTTCACTCACAATTGCTCAGCACCATCGATGTTCTGTCGTATGGTCGTGTGGGCTTTGGAAGGAGGGCAATATGAAAATACAGTTGTATTGTAGTGTACTGTATACATGTATGCGACTTGGACCGAAATGAAAACGATCTGCAAGAGATTAAATTGGAACAAAAAGAAAGAATAAAGGCAGTTAGTGTAAGACTTGCAGAAGTGCTAACGATTATTAATTGTGTTGTAGGAGGATTGAATTGCGTGCAAAGAGGCGCAGAGTCAGAGTAAAATTATCTAGCGCCCAGTGGTTAATTTGGCAAATCCAATTGTAGAAACGTCATAACAGCAAGAACGCCCTGCATTATTCAAAGGGGTGACATCAACGGTGATGTAGCGACAATTTGTGTGTGTGTGTGTGTGTGTGTGTGTGCTCTCTCTGTCTCTCTGTCTCTCTGTCTGTCTCTCTGTCTGTCTGTCTGTCTGTCTGTCTGTCTCTCTCTCTGTCTGTCTGTCTGTCTGTCTGTCTGTCTGTCTCTCTCTCTCTCTCTCTCTCTCTCTATCTCTCTATCTATGTGTGTGTCTCTGTCTCTCTCTCTGTGTGTGTGTGTGTGTGTGTGTGCGTTGGAGTCTTAGCGTCCTGGTATGCTTTATGTCTATTTGTATGTCTGCATGCGTTGCCTATGTATTCATTCATTCATTTAAGATATTTTCCCGTACGCGGCGGCTTGAGGTGGATGTGAACCCGCAATTTGTGTATATGCATGCGTTTGCCTATGTATGTGCGTAGATGTGAATGTCTGTTTCCATGTATGTGTGCAGATACGTGTACATATGTGTATTTTGACTATTCGTCTTCCGATGTTTTATCTTCGGCGAATTCTTCTTCGTCCTAATGCGGAACCTGGGCGATAATTTTGTACACGCTCTGTCGTTTTAGAAGGGTAATTAATTGTCTCAAAGCCTTTATTGCCTTTAATTCAAAGCGAATCCGAACAATCGAAAATTCCGTATGTTTTCTGCAGAGAGGTTGTCAATTATATTATTATTATCATCGTATTATCATCAGTATCATTATCATCATCGTCATCATCATCCATAGTGGAGAAATATGATTTTTACTCATACTAGTTTCTATGGTAACTCAGGGCGTTTGATGGCATTTCCATTTTAGAATAATGCAACAATTGGTCAAAATGAATGGAAACTTTGTCTGAATCGATTATAACTCATTTTCCCGGTATAATTATTATTATGCTAATTTACAGTTAATCCAAAATCACTCGAAATTTTGGTGAATTTTCTAGAAAACCCAATTATTAGTTATTGTATCGTACTAAAATCGACCTCATATCTGGAGCAATAGTATGTGTGTGTGTTTCCTCTTTAACGACTAGCTGTACTGCTACTAATTAGCGTCGCCCTCCTACTGCTATCCAGGCTTGGGACTGGCACTGTCAGAAAGCAAACGGAGTTTTAGTGGTTTGGTTTCCCAGTTTAACGGCTACTGCTTAACATTGGCCGTTGCCGCCGACAAAGATTCGTAAGGTTTTAGCATATTAGCAGCTCGAGTCGGATTTTTAATATTTTATTAAATCTTATATATAATTTAATATGGGTGCTTTTAAAAGGTGTCTAATGACTCTTTGTAACTGATATGGTATTTTTAGTATTAGGGTATATTCAAGCAGTCCGTAGTCGGCATGATAAGTTATATTATCGTTTCTTAGATCAAAAAGTGTAAGAATCCTAAGCTATCCGCAATTAGTTCAGAATTATTTTAGAAGTATATAATATTTAAGCCCTATTTTCACAATTAATCTCTTTAGTGATTACCGACATCTTGGGGCTAACATGATCCTTATTAAATGAGCCCAATCAATCAATCAATCAATCAATCAGCCAATCAATCAATCAATCAATCAATCAATCAATCAATCAATCAATCAATCAATCAATCAATCAATCAATCAATCAATCAATCAATCAATCAATCAATCAATCAATCAATCAATCAATCAATCAATCAAACAATCAATCATCAATCAATCCCAATCAATCAATCAATCAATCAATCAATCAATCAATCAATCAATCAATCTGTCAATCAATCAAGTAATCAATCAATCAATCCAATCAATCAATCAATTCAATCAATCAGCCAACAATTGATACAACAAAAACTGCCTAATTACAGGAAACGATGGAACTCAGTTATTTCCAAAGTTAATAATCATGTCGATGCTGTCAACAGGTCGACTGTCACGGATGAAAATCATAATCAATTATTATAAATTAAATAATATAACCTAACAGGGATAATTTAAAAAGGTGTCTAAAGTCATTTGGTGCAAACAAGACCTACACAGTTTGAGTGTCCGATTTGAAGACAGAGGATTATGGAAACGGATTGGACAATTACGGGCATTATAACCATGGAAGAGATGATAAAATGATGATGATGAATGGGTCTTTACAATTGATGCGGTATTTTTCTTAATTTTCATGGTTTGACGACATCTTGCGGCTTCCAGGGCATTTTTAACGCGTATTTTCTCTTCAACATTATCATCATCATCAACATCATCAGTTCCTGAAGGCGGCCATTTGGCGGGTGGTGGGTACCTGCTCATTTTCGATTACAATTACCCACGGATTTGATATAGTATATATATATATATATATATATATATATATATATTATATATATATATATTTATTTCGAACCATCACCTGTGCTCGTCGGGACTTCTCGATTGCGGCGCCACGGATCTGGAGCGCTCTTCCGCCGTCTGTGCGTGCTGCACGCGGCTATATAGTTTTCTCAAACTCTTAAAGACGCATTTTTCAGCTGTTTGATGGCCACGTGTTGCTAAGCGCTTCTGAGAGACTCTTAAGTGGCGCTTTATAAATGATTTATTACATTACATTAGTAAGCATGCGGTTTTAATCAGTATAGTCAGAGCCAAATAATATTTCTCGATTGCAATGGTAAATATCGAATATGTTTTACTCTTATAATCTCTTGTTCTGCTTTTAAAAGGTGTCGAAAGCAACGGTTATTAAAGTTTGGTTAACGGACTGGTCCGGGTCCGTAAAGAGGTATACTTGAAAATAATTTGTCAGATTTCTTGCAAATATTAATAATAACATACCTTAGAAAATAAATTTATCTTCCTTTTAGTGGAAAGCTCCTTAAATGCTTTAAAGTTTTCACATGTATTCCAAGCTCGCCATGCTCTTTTGTCACTATTGGTCCGTTCACAGTAAGATATTGTTATTACCTGTTGTTAGATTCAAAACTTTTGATAAATATAAACTTTTATATATATATATAATAGCCATAAAATCTTTATTGTTTAACGACATCGTACTGATGTGCCTTTGCAGGCGGTTCAATAAGGCACGTACTTACTTTACTTACTTACTTACTTACTGCTTCAAAATACATGGGCGTCGATAAGAACAATTTGGTCGGCTAAAGTTGCTGTTTGACGACTCTGTTTGAGACCGACACCGTGCAACCTAGTAGTTTCAGTGTAAAAGATCATTAGCTTCGCCCTCCTACTTTATCCAGGCTTGGGACTGGCACAGACAGACTACCAGCAGTGGTGGAGTTAAATATAATGTGGCCTCAAGGGCGTTCACGTCGACCAATAGAGCGAAATGAGCAGCAATCTCCTAAAGACACCGCCTCTGTTGTCATAAGCTGCCGTTAAACTGTGGATCCGTCTAATCAATGTGACAATCTTTTACGTCAGCCGCCGGTTGTATATTATGTTATAATTATATGTGAGGTAAGGAACTGTTCGATCTTAATGGAGGTCTTTTATGTGACGCCCATTATGACATCACGCGCTGTCGTCATTTGCCGACCCATGGATCATTCGAACGAGACAAACAGAAAGACAGGCGGACGGACAGATAGGCACACAGATAGACAAACAGGCAGATAGATAGACACTAACAGACATACAGACAGAGTCACAGATACATACACACGGTCAGACAACCAGACATAGTCTCCAATGTAATGACCCATCATCTATCAGGACCCCCGCTGCTGCCTCCCAGCCCCCCACTGAATACATCCTATAACGTTGCAACTCCATCCTTCAATGGATCCTACGGTTACTGAGGAGAGTTGAGGATGCGGGCGGATACTCTCTACGCGAAGAGAGAATTAATTACATCTGAAACTGAGCTAACGAAACAGATCCCACTGTATTTCCACCGCGCGAATGCACTTAAGAGAACACGGCTTCACAAATAAAAAAGGTAGCCATAAACACTGTTCAATAAATTAATATAACATAATAAAGTTTCAATATGTATTATAATAACCGCATTGAAGTATTTGGATAATTATCAACACCTTTTTAAAGGAGATGATTACCCGACTAAATAGTTGAGCTTACGCGTTTATAATAATTAGTATGACGATTTTTCACGTAATTAGAGTGCGATCGATGCCAAAATCGAGATCATGGTAAAAAGTCAGTATAAGATTTATGCATGGAACGAATGTGCAGTGCCCCAAAAGGTGCATACGGTCATTCAAGGTGCTTCAAAGGCGTTATTGTTATTGATTAGCAACTTCTATAGCGCCGGTGTCTAATGCAAAAGGCATCAACAGATGGCACACCAAAACCACGCAGTGATCAGGTCAATATATTCCGAATGTCAGTCCGTAAGACAGAAAGACGACTGCTATAGCGCCAGTGTATAATGCATAAGTTTGGGTCATGTGTGTGTGTACGGGTGTGTGGATGTGTGTTTGTGTATGTCCTGTGTACAATAGACGTTGTGAGGTGTCAACATGAACAAATAACTGATTTACGGCGGGAGCTACACTGAAACACGCTTTTCGGAAAGAGCAATGTCGCGCGGTTCAGAATTTATTTGACGGGAATGCCATTCACGCGTTTTCGGAATAGGTCATAAACGACGTAAAGATGGAACAGACCGAATTAAGATGGCAATTAGATCGTTGATGTGGTTTATTTATTTTTGAAGGACAGACAAGGACAACCAGCCATACACAAGCAAACACGTACAGGGACAGACAGATACGTCGTCTCAAATAAAGCAGTTTGCCCTTCCACTTACTTCTGTTCTTGTTCTTGCCGTCTTATTTTTTTCTTCTTTAACTCATTCTTCTTCCTTCTCTTCCACTTCCACCTCCTCTTCCTCCTCTTTAACTTCCTCCAGAAGGCTGCTTATTTTACTCACTTTTCTTTTACTATTTGGTAACTTTGTATATGAAGCGCCGTGCGAATGCCAGCGTTGAATAAAGAACAACCTTACTTATTAAACTTACTTAATACCAATGCATTTAGACACCTTTAAAATGGTTATTTTACCGCTATATATATTTTTGAAACACCAACTCTACAGATTTTCGCCACATAGGAGTTTGACGTCAGTAGATCTGGAGGACAAAATATTTCGTTTAACACGCGGTAATGCTAGAACAACAGCAACAAGAAACAATAGCAACAACAAAAACAATAACAACAACAACGACGACGACGACGACGACAACAAAACTAATATTAATACCTGTATTACTACTACATGTACATCCAATATTGTATTATAGTGTATTGTATTCAAGCATTTGTAAAGCGCTTCTAGTAGGGTGAACCGTTCAGAAGCGCTCCCAGTGTGCTAAGTACCTCGAAAAGAAGCAGGTTTTGAGAAAAGCGAAGGAAGAAGAGAGACTGCTATAGATAGAATTGTAGAGCAAACAGGAGAAAGAGCATTCCAAAGAGAGGAACCGATTGAAGCAAAGGCACGAGACTGAGCCATAGCAGTTCTAGTACGGGGAACCAAGAGGTTAAGTCTATTGCAGGAACGAAGTGGACGGTGGGAGGAAGCTGAATGAGGCCGAGTTATTACGCCATAACTATTACTAATATAACTATTAATACTAACACTGATACTTACTAAAAGTCTATATTTGACGTCAACTTTTACGAATAGCGTGAATTTTTTAATTCCTTTAAATCGTTAATTTCCAGTATCAACTGCACGCATACAATTGCGCAAACGCTTGGGTATTGGTCAAAACAAATAAGCTATAATTTTGGACACCTTTTAAATGTACGTCTTGGGTGCAATATAAAGGTCAATGTCGTTGTTTAGTCAATGGTTTTGAGCTTGTCTTGTTGGTCGTTCAATAGATGCATTTAGAATGCGGTCCAAAATATCGATATTAATAACTAAAGTCAAGTGAATAAAATCTTATGCACAGAATGGTTGTGCCGTGCCCAAAACAATGAACGGTCATTTAATGTTCTTCAGAGGACTTGTTGTTATTAATTCGTAACTTCTATAGCGCCTGTGTCTAATGCAGAAGGCATCAACAGATGGCACACCAAAACCAAGCCATAACCAGGTCAGTATGCAGAAGATCAGATCACTAAGACAGAGAGGCAGCCTATGCTGAATATGCAGTTTGAAAGAGATAAGTCTTCAGTTGAGACCGAAATTAATTACACAAGCAGACTGAACAGTACGAAGAGATATATGGAGAGAGTTAGCAGAACGGACAGATACAGGGAAAGTATTGCAGGCTGTCTGTTCTGTTAGTAGTTAAGATTTATGTCTTCTGTCATTTAATTGTGTTCTTGTGAATTGTTTAATTGTCATAACAGGTAAATGTACAGCGCATTGCGTTTGTCAGGCGCTTGATTAAAGAAACGACATAATAATAATAATAATAATAATAATAATAATAATAATAATAATAATAATAATAATAATAATAATAATAATAATAATAATAATAACAATAATAATAACAATAACAATAACAATAATAATAATAATAATAATAAAATAATAATAATAATAATAATAATAATAATAATAATAATAATAATAATAATAATAATAATAATAATAATAATAATAATAATAATAATAATAATAATAATAATAATATTAATATCTTTTCTTTATTGAAGCGCCTGACAAACGCACTGCGCTGTACATTTGCAAATTATGCAATTGAAACAATCTTAACTACTAACAGAACAAACAGCCTGCAATACAACGCACTGATAGCAGCCTACAAAGCATGTCCGCCCTACGGGTCTCGATCTCGGTACCTCTCGCTCTCTACGCCAGTTGTTATCCAATGCGCTATCAGGCCCCGATATTATTATTATTATTATTAAGAGTTTTTTGCTATCGATGTGAAGAGAAAATTCTCTCATTACGTTCTGCACGTGACAGATCGACTGACGTCAAAGTGACGCAACTCCAGCTAACAATAATTATATCATCCTGGTTTTCACTGACGGAAAAAAATAATTCCCGTACATACCTTTTTTAAGCGTTTGTTTTGCCCTATACCTAAAATATTATCTTGGTTTTCACTGAGGAAAAATACTCCCTAGCACACCGTTTTTAAGCTAATCGATCGCCCAATAAAGGAAAACGACAACGCTGCGTAATTGACCATGGATACCTGGGTGGGATATTTGAGTTACCCTTTTGCATTCAATAGAACTAATGTTGAACAACATTTCTAATAACTCCGCAACTGCCAAACCTGTGGCAGTGCCAGTCCCAAGCCTAGAGAAAACAGAACAGGAGGGCGACGGTAATCATCTTTGTTATGACACAGTGTCGTTAAAC
Source organism: Aporrectodea caliginosa (assembly GCA_020284085.1). Classification (NCBI taxonomy): domain Eukaryota; kingdom Metazoa; phylum Annelida; class Clitellata; order Crassiclitellata; family Lumbricidae; genus Aporrectodea; species Aporrectodea caliginosa. The sequence continues at coordinate 235,424 of JACEVL010000868.1, forward strand.
AGTAACTAAGCAACCAACCCGGAAATTAAGTTCTGAGGCATATTTAAAGTGGAAACTATACAGCATAATTAAGCTGTAGACTGTGTCATAGCAAAGACGATAATCGATAAGCGCCGCCCTCCTCCTTTATCCTGTCTTCGGACTGGCACCACCATTCAACGGCAGTGGCGCTGTTTTAAACTGTCATTTTATAAATAGCATATGAAATCAAATGTATGTCTTAGATTATATATATATATATATAATTTTTATATATATAAAATCATTTATATATATATATAATTTTTATATATATAAAATCATTTATATATATATATATATATATATCCGGCATATACGATGTTCATTAGTTTATGTATACAAGATCGCGCCTCAGATCGTGTGAGGTAAAGAACTGAGCTCGATCGTTATCGAGATCTTCTGATGTGACGTCCATCGTGACATCATGTCCTGAGCGCTGTCGCCATTTATAATATAATATAATATCATTTTCTTTAATTAAGCGCCTGACAAACGCACTGCACTGTACATTTACATGTTACGCAATTGAAACAATCTTAACTAGTTAACTACTAACAGAACAGACAGCCTGCAATACACGGCGCTAATAGCAGCCTACAAAGCATATCCGCCCAACGGGGGCTCGAACTCGGTACCTCTCGCTCTCTACGCCAGCTGTTATCCAACGCACCACCGGGTCCCCCCAAACCAGAGGTCATTCCAATGACAGTGGACAGTCAAACATACGGACGGACAGATAGACAGAGTCACAGTTGCATACACCTAGTCATACAACCAGATGTAGTCCTTAATGTAAGTAAGCCAATGACCCATCATCTACCAGGACTCCCTCCCTGAATTCATCCTACAGCGTTGCAAGTCCATCCTTCTGTCTGTCTCTGTCTGTCTGTCTCTCTCTCTCTCTCTCTCTCACTCTCCAACCGGAAGCACAACGTATCTCCCAGAATTCACTGCGACGCATTCACCGATTCGTTCCCTCCGCCGGAACCCATTTCCTGTCGCTTCTTCTCCACTCCTTCCGGTTCCCTCCGAAGCAGGAACTCCAGCGAGTAGGGCGCATGGAGCAGCACAGCCATCGTCACAGCAATCGTTATAACTATAAAAACAACGAGCAGGAGACGGTCGACGACGAGGGCCACGTGTTGCCAATCCACCCGGATCTCCTCCTTCCGCTCCTTCTCCACCAGGCGTCGCTCGTTCGTTTCCAGGCTCCGATAGAAGGCCTGCATCGTCCGAGCGAACTCCGCCTCCAGGCGCGCCTGACCGCAAGGCGCTGCTCCTGCTGGGCCTCCTCCTGCTGCAGCGCCTGCAGGTGGAGCGCCTCCCGGTGGTGGTGGTGCGGCGGAGCTGCCGTTTTCCGTCGGTCTGCGAGGTGGGTGAGGTGCGGATTGGAAGCAGGGGGTGTAGTCCGTGTAGGGAAAGTCCTGTGTGAACGACAACGAAGAAAACTGTTTATATTGCTGGATAAATCATATGAATGAGGACATTGTAAACAGATATATATCTGGTAATGTAACTGTAATGTATTTTTCTCTTTGGTCTCTCGTTCTTTAAAGACGTTTCTTTTCCCCGGGGTTTTCGTGCTGAGAGCGCTTCTGAGTAGTTATTCTTAGAGAGACGCTATATAAATCTTTAGCTTCAATACAATACAATACAATACAATACTTAGTAGCCTGTTTAGTCCATACTTAGTACTTAGTCCTTACTTAGTAGCCTAGTTAGTCCTTACTTAGTAGCCTAGTTAGTCCTTACTTAGTAGCCTAGTTAGTCCTTACTAGTTAGTCCTTACTTAGTAGCCTAGTTAGTCCTTACTTAGTAGCCTTAGTGCTTAGTCCTTACTTAGTACTTAGTCCTTACTTAGTAGCCTAGTTAGTCCATACTTAGTACTTAGTCCTTACTTAGTGCTTAGTCCTTCTAATGAGGGTAGCACATCGTCCTCCATTCATCTCTGTCCATCTGCCTCGTCCCACAACATTTAAAGTCGTCCCTGACGGTCTCTAGCCAGTTCTTCCGTGGTCCTCCTCCTTTCCATGTTGATCCAGTTAAATGATGACATCTCTGCGGAAATTTGATACCTAACGTCTCCCACACAACCTCACCTAAAATCATCATGTTTGGACGACGTCAAATTTTTTGTCAGAAAAAATCACTGGACTAACCATCAAGGTTTTAAAAATGACGAAATTTCGAGTATGCCAGAATCACTTTAAAAGAACATCTTTGAGTAGCTAGACTATAGATATATATGAATCAGGCAGAATTTCGCCTTATCCTGGCTGATTACTGCAAAATCCGAGTAAGAAAATCACCACAAGAGGCGTCATGGAAACCGGTATGGAAAAAGTCGTATATCTTCATTCTGGTTATATAAAATATCTGCGGAAATGTGATACCTAAAGTCTCCCTCTCAACCTACCCTATGTTTGGACGAGGTCAAATTTTTTGTCAGAAAAAACCACTGGACTAACCATCAAGGTTTTTTTATGACGAAATTTCGAGTATGCCAGAATCACTTTTAAACAACATCTTTGAGTAGCTAGACTATAGTTATATATAAATCAGGCAGAATTTCGCCTTTATCTTGGCTGATGACTGCAAAATCCGAGAATGAAAATCAAAACAAGACGCCTGGAATCACAATGCAAACCGATAGGCCTATGGATAAAAGTCATATATCTTCATTCTGGTCATATCAAAATGACGAAATCTCTGCGGAAATGTGATACCTAACGTCTCCCTCACAACCTACCTTAAAATCACCATGTTTGGACGAGGTCAAATTTTTTGTCAGAAAAAAATCACTGGACTAACCATCAAGGTTTTAAAAATGACGAAATTTCGAGTATGACAGAATCACTTTAAACAACATCTTTGAGTACCTAGACTATAGTTATATATAAATCAGGCAGAATTTCGCCTTCATCTTGACTGATTGCTGTAAAATCCGAGAATGAAAATCAAAACAAGACGCATCGGATCACCATGAAAACTGGTATGGATAAAAGTAATATATCTTCATTCTGGTAACATTAAATGATGATATCTCTGCAGAAATGTGATACCTAACATCTCCCTCACAGACTATCTTAAAATCACCATGTTTGGACGAGGTCAAATTTTTTGTCAGAAAAAATCACTGGACTAACCATCAAGGTTTTAAAATGACGAAATTTCGAGTATGACAGAATCACTTTAAAACAAGATCTTTGAGTAGCTACACTATAGTTATATATAAATCAGGCAGAATTTCGCCTTCATCTTGACTGATTGCTGCAAAATCCGAGAATGAAAATCAAAACAAGACGCATCGGATCACCATGAAAACCGGTATGGATAAAAGTCGTATATCTTCATTCTGGTCATATATTATGACGAAATCTCTGCAGAAATGTGACACCTAACGCCTCCCTCACAGCCTATCCTAAAATCACCATGTTTGGACGAGGTCAAATTTTTTGACAGAAAAAATCACTGGACTAACTAACCATCAAGGTTTTAAAAATGACGAAATTTCGAGTATGCCAGAATCACTTTAAAACAACATCTTTGAGTAGCTAGACTATAGTTATATATGAATCAGGCAGAATTTCGCCTTCATCTTAACTGATTACTGCAAAATCCGAGAATGAAAATCAAAACAAAATGCATCGGATCACCATGAAAACCGGTATGGATAAAAGTCGTACATCTTCATTCTGGTCATATATTATGACGAAATCTCTGCAGATATGTGATACCTAACGTCGCCCTCACAGCCTATCCTAAAATCACCATGTTTGGACGAGGTCAAATTTTTTGACAGAAAAAATCACTGGACTAACTAATAACCATGAAGGTTTTAAAAATGACGAAATTTCGAGTATGCCAGAATCACTCTAAAACAACATCTTTGAGAAGCTAGACTATAGTTATATATGAATCAGGCAGAATTTCGCCTTCATCTTAACTGACTACTGCAAAATCCGAGAATGAAAATCAAAACAAAACGCATCCGATCACCATGAAAACCGGTATGGATAAAAGTCGTATATCTTCATTCTGGTTATATATTATGACAAAATCTCTGCAGAAATGTGATACGTAACGTCTCCCTCACAACCTATCCTAAAATCACCATGTTTGGACGAGATCAAATATTTTGTCAGAAAAAATCACTGGACTAACTAACCATCAAGGTTTTAGAAATGACGAAATTTCGAGTATGCCAGAATCACTTTAAAAGAACATCTTTGAATAGCTAGACTATAGTTATATATGAATCAGGCAGAATTTCGCCTTCATCTTGGCTGATTACTGCAAAATCCGAGAAAGAAAATCACCACAAGACGCCTCGGATCACCATGGAAACTGGTATGGATAAAAGTCATATATCTTCATTCTGGTCACAACTAATCACTTAGTTCTAACCAGGTCCACACGAACCTACGTACAAGCGTATCCATTTTATCTCCTCCTTGTGAAAATATCCTCTTATATTCTTTTCCACGTCCACTCTGCAAGTGATGATGATGAGCTCTCTGCTCGAAGGCAGGTCCACTAGCTTTTGCATATATGCTGCCAGGGATGAGATGAGTGAGGTTGTTTCCCGTTGCCTTCCTCACAGTCAATTGTGGGTGAGCAACTTGTCCATGGTCGCTACGCAGTGGACTGAGGTAGATTCGAACCTGCTATCCTCCGGTTACAAGGCACAGAACAAACCACTACACCACCACGTTCCATAAACAAAAATAAATTAATATAAATAAATATTATAATATAAATATAATATAAATGAATTAAAACAAATAAATATAAATTAATTAATATAAATATATTAAATGTAAATAAATTAATATAAATATTAAATATAAATAAATTAATATAAATATATTAAATACGAGTAAACTAATACAAATATATTAAATATAAAAAATATAAATTAATATAAATAGACCACCGCGTCCCACGCTCTGCTAGCATCGCTTTAGAACTTTCGAGATTATTAAGTGTAAAACACGCAATGCCTGACAATCGCGGGTGAGCAACTTGTCCATGGTCGCTACGCAGTGGCTTCAGGTAGATTCGAACCTGCGACCCTCCGGTCACAATGCACAGAACAAACCACTACTCCACCGCGTAACACTGCAAGTATCGCTTGAGAACTTTCGAGATTATGTAAAACAACCATAACCGTAACCATAACCATAAATTTTATTGAACCCAATATAAAACAACAATAGGCAAGTACAAAAGAGATGAAAAACATTTTATTGAACCCAAGTATAAAACAACAAAAGGCAAGTACAAAAGAGAGAAAAACAGACAAGCAACAAGGGGATCAAAAGGACTACGACCCTGAAGGACTATAGGTCCCGCTAATGGGCCTCCTGTAAGTAGGCAATTTTTTGGCAGAAAATTGAAACACAAGTATGAGATATAACAAAGTAATTCTTAAGTAGTTAACTAAGACTAATAAATTTTATGAGCACTAGGTGATAAGGTGAGACCGTGGTCTAATTTTGAACAGAGAGATATTAGCTAAATTACGTATGGTGCCTTACGACGAAATTGATATCGGTGAAGGATCTGTCTTCGTGGAGGTGATCCATTTGGGGTTCGCGGCAAGAGAAGAGGGAGGAGCAGAAGGAAGATGTGGAGTGGCTGTTGATGGGGCGACGGTGGATGCCCTGCGGCCGAGAGAACAGGCTCCCGAAGGGAGAAGATGCTGTCTGTCGTCCGTGTTTCACCCTTGGCACCTACGACAAACAGGGGAACGCCGTCGTAGACTTAACAAACATCATTCGTTTAGTCATTGTAATCGTAATCGACTTCTAAAGCACCACTTAAAAGCCAAGCTCAGGGCACCATCTTATTCACGAGCGCTGTCATTGTCGTCGTCGTCGTCTACATCATCTTCAACATTATAGGAAAATAATAAGCAGAGAAACTGGAAGAAGAAGAAGAAAAAGATGATGATGCTGACGATGATGACGATGCGATGATGATGTCATGATGGTAATAGTACAGGTCTTCGCATCATAATATCAGGGTTACCTTCATCAAGAACCTGCACATGGCCGCTAACACACTAGAGTCACAATCGTTGGATCCATCATCATCACCGATCGACCATGGATTTCTGTCAATAGGTTGGGAGCGCCTATGATGTGTGTCTCACTTGAAGAGGCGCTATATAAATCCGTAATAAATATGACATTTACTAAAACTCCGCCACTGCTCGTACTCTGTCAGTGCCAGTCCCAAGCCTTGATGAAAGAGAGGAGGGCGACGCTAATGATCTTTGTTATCGAAAAGTGTCGCCAAACTGAAACTACTACTATTACTACAGTTACTAAAACAATGCGAGGCTCACGTAAGGTTCGACTGTCGTCGCTGTACTGTGGAATCGCAGACAAAGCAGTCTGGCCAGCCATCCGAGACAGACACGCCTGACGAGCTTTGGCACCGGACGTCCTCTCTGACCACGATGGTGGATGTTCAGCGTCAGGACGGTCATGGCCGTTGCCAAGGAAACGATCGCTATGGTGATGCCGTAGTAGAGACCTGTGGCCGACAGAAAACGGGGGCCGTGTAGAGGGATATGCTTTATAGCGTTCATTATTATTATTATTATTTTATTATTATTATTATTATTATTATTATGCTTATTATAGCGTTTATTATTATTATTATTATTATTATTATTATTATTATTATTCTTTATCGCTATTATTATTCTTGATCGGCCTCTCGCTCTTGAAAGGCCTTTATTTTATTCTGATTGTTGTAGCACTGTGAGCGGCACTTTATAAATTTACAGATACATGTAATTATACAACAAGACGTTAGACGAACATTTTAATTAATATAGGTCGCACTTCTGCTCGTTCTTATAAGGCGAATAACACATTTAAAAGAGGTGTGCAAGTATTTTGAACAGCTCACCGTTTGTATGTCACGATACATCTAGTTAAAGGTATCTAAAGAGACAGACTTTGTATAGCACCAGCAGAAAAGAGTGTAATTAATAGTAGGCGGTTACTGCTTAAGGACCTTCTGTCATTACAAAGATTATTAACATCACCCTCCTGCTTCATCCAGGCTCGAGACTGGCACCGCCGTAATACAGCTAAGGGCGAAGTTTTAACTAAGAATAGTTATTAAAGCTACTCGGATTGGATCCTTGAATTTTGTGGGATCTTCTGGATAGAAAAACTGTGTCGCAAGGATAAATACCTTTTCAACAGTAAAACAAATACAAAGTACGCCTTGGCAGCCACATCTAATGGCCAGAGTTGACATAATTGTTACAAACAGCGTATTAGAACTATAGTTTCAGTTTAACGACACTGTGTGATAACAAAGATCACTAACGTCGCCCTCCTCCTTCATTCAGGATTGAGACTGGCATTTCCAGACTTCGCCAGAGTATGCCAGAGGGTTTAGATAACACTCTTGCTGAATAACCCGGTTCGATAAGGCCCCTTGGGTTTAGCTCATGCCTTCATTCCCTAGGTAGCAGCAAAAGTACAATGAGTTTGCGTTTTGCATGGCTGCAACTTTGTTGATTCTGACTTTTATGTCTTCTGTTCTTGTGAATTGTTTAATCGTCAAAACATGTTATTATCTTTGCCAGAGTCCTGACTGCCGATTAACGGCAGTTCGGTTTATATATAGCTTCAGTTACAAAGGTTTTAAGGGTGTTTAGTAGGCCCTATTCGCTGCCAGTTTTTGTTATTATTAATGGTATAATAGTAACATTGATTCTATTATTAATAGATTTTAGTCATACAAATTTAATGGTTATATTAATATTAATCCAGTGTTTAACAAAGATTTGTGGCGAGAGGCGCTATATAAATCTATAGATACGATACGATAAAGAGATCAAAAGCCACGTGGACTGATGTGACCGTAACGTAACTGCAATGTTAATGTAACGTAACTGTAACTCTAATGCAGCGTAACTGTAGCGCTAATGTAACTGTAACGCTAATGTAACGTAACTGTAACTCTAATGCAACGTAACTGTAATGCTAACGTAACGGTAACGCTAATATAACGTAACTGTAACGCTATGCTGTAACTGTAACGCTAATGTAAGGTAACTGTAACGCTAATGTAGCGTTACTGTAACGCTAATGTAGCGAAACTGTAACGTCAACGTAACGTAACGGTAACGCTACTGTAAATGTAACGCTAATGTAGCGAAACTGTAACGTTAACGTAACGTAACGGTAACGCTACTGTAACTGTAACGCTAATGCAACGTAGCTGTAACGCTAAAGTAACTGTAACGCTAATGCAACGTAGCTGAACGCTAATGTAACCTAACCGTAGGTCCGCGACATCACCATAACGTCAACGTTACCGTAACGCTACCATAATGACATGTAATACCACGGCATTGAATAGAAGAGAGGATCGAGACTGACCGACTTTAACTCCGCCACTGTTCGCTTTCTGACAGTGCCAGTCCCAAGCCTGGATAAAGGAGGAGGGCGACGCTAATGGTCTCTGTTACCACACAGCTAGTTTATAGGAAATAAACACCTGATCAGAACTTCGCCATCAATTACATTTCAAATGTAATTCAATTATAATTGTAATTACATGCTTGCAAATGTAATTGAATTACGCATTGCAATTAACATCACATAAAGTAATTGAATTACAATTACATTTTGATTGTAATTCATTACCAATTACTTCAAAATTTTTCCTTTAAAATTACAAATGATTTAGAATCTATGAATAATATGAGATTAAGGTTATTTTTAAAAAAACATCCAATGGACCAATGGCCTGTACATTGTAATAATATAACATTCACATGTATTATAAGTTTGTCACGTATCCAAAATACGATTTAAATTATGAGGGCAAAACTAGTTAGTCTTTACTAACCTTTTAGTAGAAGATCATCAAAATGATACACACAGAGAACTCATGATGAATGTGCCTGGGTGAGTGAGTCATTTAGTTTATACAGTGCTGGACACCTTTAACGGGGCTGGCAATCGAAGCTATATCTGAAGGCTAGCGTTAAAAGCTAGCTAAGAATGACCGCGTGACTGTAGATAGTCTGATAATGATAGTCATGTTCTCGGCTACGAGGCATATAAAGTGACTGTAATATTGTTAGATGGGTGTACGTGATGCCCAATGCGACAATTATGTTCCTGAGTCAAACATAATGTGAGAAGTTTATTCAGTTAAACGAGGGTGATCAACAGCAGACAGGGCAGGCATCATTTGAAGAATTAGAAGAGAGTAATACGTCTCATCTGTTCACTTAATTCAACTCAAATGTTGCGATATTTAATTGAATTAAATGAAATGCTGGACTTAAAATGTAATTCAATTAAAATTAATGGTTCATGAGTTAGTCCATACGATCCTTCAATTACATCCATTTCAATTACTGAACAACACAGACAATGATATGCCTATGGTTGGTTGGAAACGTTGAATTCAGATTGTTTCTGTTTAGTGACCATTCTTTTAACCTGGGAATCGAGCTCGAACTTAATTTCAAATGCATCGCGTCTGTTATTTATACGATCGACTGACAACGTTTTAAAGGTGTCTAAGGCGTCTAAAGTGACCGCTCTAACCAATTGCATGCAGTGTCCCACTAGTTATATATATCCATCCATCCATCCACATTCAACACCTGTCCAAAGAACTTCGCCACCCGCTTTCTGTCGGTGCCAGTCCCCAGCCACCCATAAACCCAGGAGGGCCACGCCATGGTCTTTGTTACCATCCAGCCAGTCGTTAATTAAAAAGGAAATACACACACATATAGGCCATTAATGAATGGTTTATTTAGTTTATACATTGCTAGACACCTTTAAAACGGTAGCAATAGATGCTATATAAAACGGCTATAGTCGTTAAAAAGGAAACACACACACATACTGACCGACCAAGGGTAGGACGTCTGATGTGGGTGGCATGTTCTCGGCTACGAGCATTAGAAAGACGGTCATCGAGAGGAGGGTCGTGATGCCCATGGCGATCTTCTCTCCCCCGTCGCTCGGGGATGTAGAAGCCGAGGAGGGCGACGAGGGTGATCAGCAGACAGGGCAGGATCATGTTGAAGACGTAGAAGAGAGGCTTACGTCTCATCTGTTCATTAATTTCCATACACAATGTTGCGATTTTAATTAATGAAATGGAATGTAGATTGTTTAAGACAACAGTTTCTATATTATTGGTTCATGAGTTAGTCCATCGATTCTTTTCCACCCATCCACTTACAGTACCTATCCATCAATCCATACATCAATCCATCAAGCCATTTATCCATCCATTCATCCAGGCATCCATTCATTCATCCGTCCGTCCATCTTTCCGTCCATTCATTAATCCACACTTCCGTTTATCCATCCACCCTTCCATCCACTCATCCATCAATCCACCAATCCACCCACCCATCCTCCATCTATCCATCCATTCATCCGTACATCCATCGTTTCGTCCATTCATTCATTCACCCTTAGTTTATCATGCATCCATCTATGCATCCATCCATGCATCCATCCATGGATATTACCCATCAATCCACACACCTGTCCAATATGACATCCATCCATCCATCTATCCATGAGTCCATCCATGCATCCATGCATCCATGCATGCATGCATCCATCCATGACATCCAACCATCCATCTACCTACCCACCCACCCACCCACCCATTCATCCATCCATCCATCCATCCATCCATCCATCCATCTATCCACGACTTGTCGGGCCCATTTATCCGGGGCCCATCCATCCATCCATGAATCCTCCATACTCCAATTTCATTTAACTCTCCTATACTCTTCCGTAGCTTGCTTTTCCAATTCACCATTTAACCCTTTGCTCCTTTGGATCTGACATAACTCGCCCCTCACACTTCTCCATTCAAATCCCACTCCATTATTAAGTCTTTTGCAATCGCATAATTACTTTCTACCTGCTTTATTGCTCACAGGTGTTCAAGCCACGCTTTGCTGAACGAGCACAAATGGTTTACGGTAAGCAGCAATGACAGCCCAGGTCGCAGACATCAAAGAAACCGTAAATAGTAAATACAGGTAAAACTTGGTGAGTGCTGCAAGATGAATTGTCCTCCTATGTCTTACCTGAACGGCGTGGGAGGAAATTGGTTTGACCTGAGTCGAGTCAATTCTACGAGCTTCTATCGTTTGCTAAAAAAATTAGCTTATGTTATGTGTTATAATAATAATAATAATAATAATAATGCTACATGTATGTTGTTAAGCGTATGCATATGTATTGCGCTGACATTGTACATGTTATATATATTTAAATCTTAACTACTAACATATCTACAGCCTGCATTACAACGGCGCTAATAGCAGCCTACAAAGCATATCCGCCCAACGGGGGCTCGAACTCGGTACCTCTCGGTCTCTGTGCCAGATGTTATCTAACGTGCTATCGGGCCCCCCTGTATGATGTAATCTGTATGTATCCATGTATGTATATATGTAACGCAACGGTAACGTTATGGAAGGTCACGGCCACCTTACGGGAATGTTACGGTAACGTTACAATTTATTTTGCCACGGTTACGTTATGGTATTGTTACCGTAACGCTACGATTACGTATGTACGTTACGGTAACGTTATAGCACAGTAGTTGCAAAACAATTGTACTTCTTCCAGTAATTGTTTTTGCAACTACAGTAACTGTGCTGTAATGTTACGGTTATGTGCGCTATGGTGCACTACGGTAACGTTAGCGTTAAGGTAATGTTACGATAAAAATAAAATGTAGCAATGCAGCAACACGCTTTGGTAGCGTTACTCTATCGTTAGCGTTACGGCTTTGCCACTTCACCGTTCTATCGGCTCCTTAAGACTGATTTCCCGTTATCCTGGATCGGGAGTTCCTCTGAGTAGATACCTCGAAGTGCCCTATATAAATTTCGCCTGATTGGTTGATGATCACACCACGTGATGCGTTGACCTCTGCCCTCTGACCTGAATCATGTAGGTGACGTCTGGATATGGCTCAGCACAGCACGAATAGTAGACGACGTTGCGTTTAGCATGGAG
>JACEVL010000868.1:252500-260000 GCA_020284085.1 Aporrectodea caliginosa
TAAGGGCTCCGTACGGCAGGGTAGGAAAATCAGCCCGTGTTCCACCAGGCCGACATTTCACGGCTGTACGGAGCATGCCCCGAATTATCCGGGCAATATTTCAGAAACGCCACCCAAAGCAGCAAAATACTGTGGACGCTAAAATTTATTTTTTTTGCAATAATTTTCGACACCTTTTAAATACAGTTACGTTTACTATAAGAGAGCAAAGCCAAGTTATTTTATTTAACTTGAAGGATTAAAGAGACTTAGTGATTTGATTGTGAATAGCTGCAGTGCGACCACTGCTTGGGATTTTTCCCAAGATCTTGGGAATTTGGGGGTCCTACTTGGGATCTGGGGATTCTTCCTAGCAATCTTGGGATTTTTTCAAAGGTCTACAGTTTTACACTCTACAGATTAGTTGTTACCGTACTTTACAACAGTGGCAGCGAATCAGATTAGAAAAACTCGTTCAGTCTGAAAGACATTTAAAACGCATTTTTCATTATTGCAACCTGCAAACTTTGTTAATTCAATGTTATGCTGCGGTTTTTTCTTTGCGAGTTCTTAACTAGCATTTTTTTGAAGAATTGTGATTGTTAAAAGTTAAAACGCATTTCATATTTCATCACATCTTTTTCCTTTTCGGTAACTTGGAATTTTTTTTTATACTTTTGGCCAATCTTGGGATTTTTCTGGCAAGAGCTTGGGATTTCAGAAAATGGAGAGTGGTCGCACTGAATAGCTGTATTATGCTATAATCGCTAAATCATTTATTTCGATGTCACGGGCCTTTGTTGTCATAAGGTGTCGTAAAACAATGGAGCCTTTTGGGTTTCCGGTAGTGTCTGGCTTAAGAGGAGGGCGACGCTTTTCACCTTTGTTTTCACATAGCGTTGTTAAATAGAAAATTGCCATTTATATAGAGCGATCATTATTTTTATAAATCGAACCCTATAGCGTGTCCTGTGCGTTTTAGTTTGAAGTATAGTCCGTTAAATTTAAACACCTTTTAAAAGTAGTTTACATCTACTTACTACTACTAGTAATTTATATAGGAATGTGCTAGATACATGAACAGTGTAAAAGAGTAAGTGATTAACCTGTTTCATATAACGTGCATAATGATTGTGAAATTGTTATTATTTTTGTTTATACTATAATTATTAATTATACTTATAACGGTAGATGCTGCCAACGTTGTCATTAAGCTTATGTAAATAAATAATCATTTAAAAATTTCAAAGTAGAATAAGAATCTAATATTATAATTATATAATTATAATTATATGTATAATGCTTTTGTGGCCGAAGTTGCTTTTTACTGTTCAGATTTTTTGTGGGACAATTGCTGCGGAATATTGTTTAATTTCCATTAAAACTTTTTAGCACAATATGTATATCATACAAGTTACTTGAAGTGGTTAAACAAAGAATATTGTTAATTGTAAGGCTCTCTTAAACACTTTAATGGTGTGATTCTGACGTTATAAGTCTCTTGTTCTCTTCAAATTCTGTTTCTGAATTGTCGTCAACGGCCTTTGATGGTTTGTGACAACGTTAAAATTTGAAATGATAATAATTATAATAACAAGACGTTACATTCAGTTGTGCAAAAACACCTTTTTTAGGAACTCATATTATGTTATATATACTAGGTCTCTTGCCACGCATCGCTAATGATTCGACACCCTCCAGAGAAAGTTCAAAGTCTTGAGAAATACGAGGCCAATAAAATAATCTGAACTATTCTTTATAATTGAGAACTCCGTCAATGCCCGTACACTTGGGAGTGCCAGTCCGAAGTCTCAAAAAGGAGGAGGGAGTCGTTGTCCATTTTGTAATGAGACAGCGTCGTTAAGCGGTTATTTTATGAAATAGTTCACCAAAGAGTGATTAGCATTAATCAATAAAGAATATACGTAATAACTTTAATTACTTGCATAACTACCAATTAACGGTTGAGAAATCGGTTAAGCTATTCAGCGATTAATAGCATATGTTGGAGTTATGATAATGATGATGATGATGATGACGATGATGATGATGACGACGACGACGACGACGACGATAGTGGTGGTGGTGGTGGTGGTAGAAGTAGTTGTAGTAGTTGTTGTTGTAGTAATTGTAATAATAATAATGATAATAACAATTATTGTTGTCATTATTATTATTATTATTATTATTGTTATTTTTGTTGTTGTTGCTGCTGTTGTTGTTTTTGTTGTTGTTATTGTTGTTTTTGTTATTGTAATACAAAAAAAGAAATAATTATAATACCGTAAGGTACTCTCAACGGATCTGGTAGCCGCTTAAAGTTAACGTCATTAGAATGTGTATAGTACAGGAATATCTGTAAACACCTTTAAAAGGGCTTTGCCAAACGCTATATATACAAGCCAATGACGCTCGATCGTTAGGTAACAGAGCCAGAAGAAACTTTTGGGTTAATAATAATTATTACAGAGTGAAGTCTAAAGGCTTGCAAATCTTATTAATAAAGGGAAATTTCTGTATTTCTATTAACATTTAATACAACCAGAAATAGTTATGCGTAAAATCTTCAGTTATTACAGTGCTCATAAGCTTTTCACTGTTTAAATAATGATTGTTCTATAATATTTTCTATGATTGTATTGATTGAAAACCTTTTGAAATTTCATAAGCAGTATAAGAGTGTCATTATTAAATGTATTGCAAACTTGCAACTAAAGATGTTTCAAAAATTTAATACCTACATTAAGAATCACACCTACAGTAAGAATGTTCACCCAGAATCCTTCTTACATTCAATTTCGGAAGAAAATTGTTTAATTTGTAGCAAATACCATCGTATCGTAGACATTATAAACTGTATTATTTTATGTAAATAAACGATGAATTAGTGACATTGTTGAGTTCATTTTGACATCTCTAAATAATAATAAAAGTAATAATAGCAATAATAACAATAATAATAACAACAAAAGTAATGGAAATATTGATGATGATGATGATGATGATGATGATGATGATGGTGGTGGTGGTGGTGGTGATGATGATGATGATGATGGTGATGGTGATGGTGATGGTGATGGTGATGGTGATGGTGATGGTGATGGTGATGGTGATGGTGATGGTGATGGTGATGGTGATGGTGATGGTGATGGTGATGGTGATGGTGATGATGATGATGATGATGATGATGATGATGATGATGATGATGATGATGATGATGATGATGATGATGATGATGATGATGATGATGATGATGTACGGTCCACATAGCAGGCTCACAATATCGTTAAAGTCGACAATATCATTCTTCCCTTAGACACCTTTAAAACAGTGTTAGTGCAGCCATATATGATTCATAATTTATAAAAATCATTAGATCGCTATCCCTTACTAGCTATAAAATAATCTGTCAAAGTCTTCTTGTTATTCAACAAGATATGTCGTTGAAACTAAAACACCTTTAAAACAGTGTAAACAGTCAGTATATAAGTTTCCATTGCGATAAATTGTCAGTTAAAAAAAGTTAAAATAATTAAATACTTCCGTAAAATGTACCAAAAATTACAAACTTCATGTCTTACTTGCATGTGTGACAAATATCAATCAAGCTGTATTAAGAACATTAAATGTAATAAATTGAGAATTTCGGGTGAAGTTTCGGTTATCTTTTATTGTCAACACGGTAGCATAATAAATTATAAAGAATTGTCATATTCACTGTTGAATATATTTAATTAATAATGCTTGATTTTACTGATTGATGACTTCTTAAAAATCCAAAAGTGAACTTCATGTTAAACATGTCTTTCGTGTCTTCTAAATTTGTAAAATAAATGTTATTGAAATAAATAGATTAAGAAGTAAATGTGCATTAGTAATGGTGATCAAGAATTAATTTTAAGAAACCTTTCTTGTATACGACAATTGCTACTAAATATTGTTGAATTTGCATAAGATACCAAATTGCATGTATCAAACTGTATATTTATGAATTGTATTTTTATTTTTGTATTTTTTATGTCGTTAAACAATGAACACTAATGACATTTTAAGGTTATGTTTGGACAGTCTTAAATGGTGTCTTTTGGACGCTATGAATTCATTTCACTGCACTGTATATGTTTTAAATTGTCGTCAACGGCCTTTGATGTCATATGACGACGTTAAACCTTGGAGAAATAAAAAATAAATAATTGTCAGTTCGTTGTGGTTGTGCTGCAAAGCTCTTGGATGCATTATGAACAAAGGGAACGGTCTTTGATCCCACATGATTTGAAGTTAAAACTAAAGCTACGTTTAGACACCTTTTAAACGTTGTTAATAGACGACATATAGACAGATAACTCCACTGTGCGGCTACGTTAGAGCTGTACGATTGTATTATGAACAAAGGCAACGGTCATTGATTCAACAAAATATGACGTTAAAAACTCGGTATTACAAATGCTCTTATTTAAATCCGCCACTATCCAACCTAAGTACTAAAAAAGTTTCTTTGCACTGCATTCATAAATTTTATTCTTTGGACGATTTATTTCAAATATAATTAAATCTTAGCTAACACTTGTGGCGGGATGGTTTTGTACTATCAAACTAACACTCACTCTGCCGCATGCAAAAGTGTTTTATTGGGGTGGGGGCTGAGGTAAGCACGTGCGAGCTTACAGTCATTGTAGTCGACTTCTTTGACCAAATTAATTAAACAGTATAATGAGATAAGTTATCGGATCTGTGCATTTGCAGGAAAATAGTGAAAGCGCTGAACTATGGGTTTGATGTTAATTCCTAATTTTAACTAATTAATGTAAGAATACCGCAATTGCATAACAGTGCAATAACACGAATTAACAGTAGAATATAACAGGACATCAGCACAATAGTACAATAGCACAAAAAGAATTGATCACAATAGTACAATAGGGTTATAATGATACTGCTGCTGATGATGGTGGTTGTGGGAGTGCTAATAATAATAATAATAATAATAATAATAATAATAATAATAATAATAATAATAATAATAATAATAATAATAATAATAGGGTAAGGTGGACGTCAACGATCCTACCAACCACACAATGTCGTAAAAGTGCATTCTACCACGCTCTCTTTACACACCTGTAAAACAGTGTCAATCGACGCTATATATAGGCCACTAAGAGCTGTAATATGCCAAAACTAATCTTTGTCGGCGGCAACGGCCAATGTTGTCATAAGCTGCCGTTAAACTGTCGATCCATCCATTGCGCTAAATCTTTGGAATCTTAGTCACTGGTTGACTGGTTTAAAAAATTCTATAATATAGCGAAGTCCACGCGGTCATAAGACATCTCGTTAAAACGGGGTATTACAAAACAATCAATCAATCAATCAATCAATAAAAATTTGATATTGCTTCACTTCAATATACCTTCCGAGACGTGCTCGAAAATTTTAAACGGAGTTGCATTAAATTGTAAACGATTTTACTGCTTATTAGCTATGTAATTAATTTTCATCTAAAAATGTTTCTAGCAGAATGCTCTTATTTAACTCCGCCTATGCCCTAACTAAGTACAAAGTAATTTTCTTTATTTGCATACATTTCTGAATTGTCGTCAACGGCCTTTGATGTCATAAGACGACGTCAAACTTCTGAATAATAAAAATAATAACACGACGATATCGGGTATCGAGATTAAATGCACTTGGGAATCAAAAAAGGCGCTATAGAAGCATTAGAGTAGATAAGGTTAGGTTTATGTGATGTCAAATTCAGTGGCCCTCGCAGCCACAAGATGTCGTTTAACAACGTATTAAAATGTTGTTAACCAAATTATTACGAGCGATTAAGTTAAACACCTTTCTTAGTTGAAATTACAGTCCTTATAAAAGTAGCAAATCGTACGCAATCTAATGTGTTGACGATACGGAATTGCCAAATTCATCCGAAACATAAATACAGCCACAAGATGTCGTTAGACATTTAATTCAAATACTTTAAATGTTATTTGTGGCAATTGGTTTAGACACCGTTTTTAGAATAAATTACATACATTATAAGTAGTAAAAATTGGGTAGAATTTAATGCATCGCCAAATTTTCTTTTCAAACGTCGGTCTAAGCGACCCAATAGCCGCACGCTGTCGTTAAAGAATAAATACAAATCCTATTAAAGAAAATTGTGATGTTTAATTTAAACACCTTTTCATTAAAACTATTTTTTATTATAAGTACCGTACCCAAAGCAAAACAGCTGGTAATCATAAACGCCACGACTGCACGTCCTTGACTTAATGCCAACTCCCTAGCTTGGATAAAGGAGGAGGGCGACGCTAATGATATGTTATCATACAGCGTCGTGAAACTGAAACTGCTTAATAATGATAACAAATTTAGTTTTTACGATTTGTACGTATTACAAACTTAACGGTGACAACTGTTCGAAATAATTTCTGTCGACCTCAAGGGTCTTCGTTGCGGAAAGATGTTATTAAACTCCTTCCCGATCCAGATTGATTAATAAATAAGATTTACAAATAGGAATATTTTGTTGCCTTAGACACCTCTTTTAAGTTCTTTCCAATGGCCATAAATGATTTGCCTCACTATGCCAAAATAATGATGGTTACAAGTGCTCATACATACATACATAATGGCCTGAAGCCTCAATATGTCGTTAGCCAATGGTTAGTAATGAAAAATCAGGCCTATAGGATAATCTGGTCATTATTCACACGTTAATCGTTGATATGCGTTAATCATTGATTTGTATTGCGTTTGTCATTGATTATGGGTTAATCATTGCAGAGATTGTAATTTAAAAATAATATATCTACCGTTTGATCTGATCATCGTTAATATCGATATATTTTAAAATTGATTGATTTGTGTGATCCCTTAAGTTAAAGAATTTTCCTAATTGTATTATTAATTATAATTTGTTTATTATACGTGTTTGTTTATCTACACAGAATAATTATGGCGCATTTTATTAGCCAAGAAAGCGATATTAATTGATTGATAGTCAATTATTATCATATATAATGCAAATTACAATTAATTGTAATTAATTAATGCCCATAATCTCGCAAAATCGTTAAAGACAAGAAACCCACCCGGTCCCTTGCTGGAGCGTCGCTGTTCTTTTTGCTGTTATTATACACCTCTATTAAAGGTAATCATCATGATATATAAACGTTTAGGTGCTCAGATTTTTTTGGTTAAGACGCTGGATGGCCCGCAGCGGAAACTAATGCGACAAGCGATCGTAATGCATTCACCGTGGCTTCAACTAGACATTTATAATAATAACCATAAAATCTATAATACTCTGTAATAATAATGTGGAATTTGTCTTAAGGCAGATAAAGTGAGTATTAATTTCAGTTTAACGACACTGTGTGATAACAAAGATCATTAACGTAGCCCTCCTTCTTCATCCAGGCGTGGGACTGGCACTGTCGGAGAGTAAACAGTGGCGGAGTTAGATTAAAGTGAGCATGTGTCTACGAATTTCTAAGATGATCTTTTAAAACTATT
>JACEVL010000868.1:265000-305000 GCA_020284085.1 Aporrectodea caliginosa
GCAATATATCAGGTCGCCAGATGGCGTCAATGGGAATCCGGATGACCTTGACCCCTCCATAGTTTTTCGGATCCCATCGCAGTTTGAAGTCGATCCACATCTGATTCAGCCAACAGTTCGTCGTAATGATCTGGTTCTTTTCATCCTAAGAATAATCACAACATTTATATAGCGCCACAACTAGAGAAAAAAGTGGGTTACTGAGCGTTTTACTGTGAGCGGTAGGAAAGGTCAAGCAGGTCACGTTCAATCATCGATTTAAATCGACAATTTACATACTCGAGTTGCCAGTCTCACATTTAGATAAAAGAGGAGGGCGACGTTAATCAAGTTTGTTACAATACAGCGTTTTTTAACAGAAATTATCTACCCGATGTCATAAGCCCATTATGATTATAAATACGAATATTTTTGTGTTTTAGACACCTGTTTTAAGTTTCTTACTGTGGTTATAAATAATATTGCCTTACCATGTCAAAATGAATTTGCTGACAATACCATTCAACTTTTCAACCAACTGTTAGTTATTTAAAATTAGAAACGCTGTACACGCACAACGAGAAATCAGCCACTGGTAGTGCCAGTCACAAGGCTGGAAAAAAAGAGGAGGGCGATGCAAACGTTCCTCTAAGATGTCGTAAAACGATGAAAACTATCACTTCATTTGACGACATATAAGGTCTCGTTCAACTCGTGGAGTCCATCTATTCTTCAATCCACGCATCCATCCACCAATCCACCTAACCAACCACTCACCCATCCATACATCTCCTCCATCCACTCACCCATCCACCCACCCATCCATCCACCCATCCATACATCTCCTCCATCCACTCACCCATCCACCCACCCATCCATCCACCCATCCATACATCTCCTCCATCCACTCACCCATCCACCCACCCATCCATCCACCCATCCATACATCTCCTCCATCCACTCACCCATCCACCCACCCATCCATCCACCCATCCATACATCTCCTCCATCCACTCACCCATCCATCCACCCATCCATCCACCCATCCACTCACCCATCCACCCATCCCCCTCATCTATCCAGTCTTGAGCCCTAATAAAGGAAGAGTTCTACGTTGACCATCCTCCCTATGGTTCAGCCTCGCTCAACAAGAACCGACTTCCAATCGTTTTGTCTTTGACTTCGCAGTCAATCCAATTCAATGTAGTCTAATTTGAATAGACCTGATGTTATTGCAAAAACGCTAGTGCTCTGCTCTTGCCTTTAAACTAACTCTTTAGAATATATCCAAGATTACAATCAAAACAACCACTCTCCCTACACTACGCTAACGGCTCAATATCAATTCGTCTCATTCGGGGGTCAGATCCGTACTGACGTCTAATTGAACCTTGACCCGGAAGTTCATCGAAAAACAAAGAGAATCGTACGCTGGCGACATCTGGTGATTGATTGATTAATCTCAATCTGGACGGCGTCGCCTACGCGGTCCGCGTGACGTGCCACGTGACGAAGGTATGGAATGGCGACCGACGAGCTTAGGCGTGTCTACGTGACACGCATGGAAACAGGGCACGTGGGAGTAGGTTGCGTTTTCTGGAGTGACTCTGGTCACGTAGAAGGCATTGACGGGTGATTGACTGACAAGAAAACCAGCACGTCATGATTATTTGTTGGGTTATATTGACAAGAAAATTACTCGAACAGTTCTGAAGGTATGGTAGGGTTGTTTCATCTTTTTGGCCGAAGTACTCGTATACGACATGTAATAATAATAATAATAATAATAATAATAATAATAATAATAATAATAATAATAATAATAATAATAATAATAATAATAACAATAACAATAACAATAACAATAACAATAACAATAACAATAACAATAACAATAACAATAACAATAACAATAACAATAACAACAACAACAACAACAATAACAATAACAATAATAATAATAATAATAATAATAATAATAATAATAACTTGTTGAGTGATCGGCCGTTGGAGGCATAGTTTTAATAGGCTGAGGGAATAGAACTACCTCAGGGCAAAAAAAATAGTAATAATAATAATAATAATAATAATAATAATAATAATAATATCAGAAACTATAATAATAATAATAATAATAATAATAATAATAATAATAATAATAATAAATAATAATAATAATGAATAGGACAAATATCATCTTATAAATAATAATAATATTTCCGGATATTTTACATTCTAAATAGTTAATATTCAAGTCCCTGAGGGATCCTGTATACCTCGGGGCAAAATATCCACAATCGCTGCGTCATGACAGAGGGGTTGTCAAAAGAAACCAATAGCAAGTACAAGTCCGGAACGTCTACAATTGATGTGAGTATATTCGGATAATCTTATTTTCCAATCTACGCCATTTTATTAAATAAAACTTGTGTAGGACAATATTCGTTACATCAGACCTCGGTTTAGATTCAACAGCAACCTGCCTTTACATTATTATAATAAGCTTTGAATGTATATATATATATATATAGCTTCACTGCAATGCGTTAAAAAGGTGTTTAGCATAAGCCATTATTCATATGTAAGTAAGTAAGTATAACCCTTATTGGCCTTGTAATGCTGTGCACAGTTGTTTACCAGAGTCTAAAGAAATGTTACAGAAACGCAAAAATAAGTCACACTCGTTAGTAATAACTAGATGTTTGCCCGTCCTAAGACGGTTGAGAAGAATTTGAAAAATCATGCTCGCGGGGGGCATATTGGACAGCGAGGAATAGACTATCGCACAATCAAACTATGATTATACGGAAATTTTGAATCTATGCGACGGTTAGCGCGTAGTGCAATTGCGGCGGCATCTACTGAAATGAAGTGAGTCCAGTTTATTACGACCTTCATAGAGTATTGGATTTTAGCAGCGCCATCTACAGACAAAAAGATTTTAAAGCATAGAAATATTCACTTCAGTACATTAGGCCTTCATGACATTTCAATACGATCATTATTAAGACTTGTTGGTAAACACCATTTTAAGAGCTGTAATATGCCAAAACTAATCTTTGTCGGCGGCAACGGCCTATGTTGTCATAAGCTGCCGTTAAACTGTGGACACACACACACCATTTTAACGCATTCAACTGACGCTATATATAAACTCAAATAGCGTCCTAGGAAATTCGAAAGGTTGACCGTAAGAAATTGCCGTTGTGTTTTTGATACATTCAAATAATCGAAAATAATTCGAGAAATCGAGAATAATCGAAGTATTCGAATCGAGGACGTTTGTGATTATCGAGTTTAATCGACTCATAGACTTCGTGAATAATTAAAGTAATTCAAGTAATCAAAATAAGAAAAACATACTAAAATACTAGAAAATCCTCAAAACTTTCGAAATGTCACCGAAACTGGCGTCCCATGGAGCGAAGTAACAAGAGTCTACAGTGATGAAGAAAGCTATATCAATGAAATCGAGAAAAGTTGAGAAAATACGAAATCAAAAGCAGAAAATACCAGCGATTAGATAAAACAGGATGAGGGAAAAAGACGAGGAAACTGGAAAACAATGATAAAAAACCATAATGTTATATGAGCGGAAGCTGCAAACGTCAATTAGAAGCTTAATTAATCGTTGTTGCTAAACACCTTTTCAACGCATACAATTGAGGCTATATATGAACTCCAGTAACGTTCAACTACCATATTATCAGCCAGCCCCCTACAGTTCTGCTGATTCCTCTCTCAATACTGCAAAGACTGTATACTACAATTCTCCCGCTGGTGATACAACCTCTGAAGCCGAAGAATATAAACTCCGTTTGTATTCTGACAGTGCCACCAGTCCCAAGCCTGGATAATGGAGGAGGGCGACGCTAATGATCTTTGCTATCGAACAGTGTTGTTAACCTGAAACTTCGACTCAACGACCATATTCTGCAACCACTTGTGTATTAAATTCACCCAGATTTTATATGAAGTCAAGTGGTCCACTTCTTAGCGACGACATCCAGTGGTATATTAAGACGCGTTGAATATTCAACAGAACCGTGAAAATGGCGGACTATACAGCATGACTCCCCAGATTAGTAATCGATCAAAGCCCATGAGTTAGTCTCGTACCTTGCCACGAGATCGTCTCAATAAATATTGATGTATTTAAGATACTGTGCGCTTTTAGTAAGTATGTCACGCAACTTCCTTATAATAGGTCGCCGCCCCCTCCGCTCTGCAGAGAAGGGGGTGCTCTTAGTGCCATTTGCTCGAACTGCAACTATACAGAATCGAGCCTTTTCCGTGGTGGGCCCAGTGGTCCGGAACGGGCTCCCCCAGGAGATACGCCTGCTCCCTGGGACTTTTACTGAAGCTTTCTATACAAAGCTCAAAACTGTACTTTTTGGCCGTGCTGGAGTCGGGAGCGCCTCTGAGTAGTCCTCGGGAAGGGGCGCTATATAAATTTATGAATGAATGAATGAATGAATATGTTTTCTAGTTGACCTAATTTCCTTCTAATTATCGTTTTCTTTGTACATAAATTATTTCTGACTTTGTATGCAAAGCGCTGAGCGTTTGCTTGCGTTCAATAAAGAACATTCTTACTTACTTTACTTACTTATAATGATCGTTGTCGCTAATAATAATAATAATAATAATAACAACAACAACAGTAACAACAACTAAACAACAACAGCAATAATAATAATGAAAAGTTTAGCAAAGGCGGTTTACGTTGAATTGAGCGCGACCTTCATCTCAGCGACCTCAATTCGCCGCCGCGAAACACAGCGCTTTCACAATTCGCCGCCATTCATTTCAGCGACTCTTTGTTTTAATGATAAAACTTTCAAACAGTTTAAATTTAAGGGGAATAATTCAAATCGTTTGTTCCGTTATTCAGTTACATGTTAAGTAGGCTAGGCAATAGCTAAACCTGGAGGTTCAAGTTGTGCGAGATGCCACGCAAATAGTCCAGAAGCGGTCGATTGGCATAATCCAACACGATGGTTTTAATGCGTTCCGCTGTGTCTCTGTAGATACGACGACCACCAGCAGGATTCCTACTGCTCAATTGGGGACTCTGTAAAAATGGCTGCTATAGGTGGCGCCAGGATGGGATGGCGTTTGGCTACTCTAGGTAACATTGTGTGCTCTGTTGTGCGGTAGGTTTATTTCATAGACATCTTACATTTAATATATGATGTCTATGGTTTATTTACGCTAAAGTGACTTTACGGAAGTACTGCTTAGACCACATCACATACTGGCGACGCCTATCGCCGCTTAAAGGAACTGCTCACAGAGTCCCCCATTGCCATTTCATTCATGTTCTGCTCTTTCTTCAATTCAACGGTTACCCGTCATGACAGAGGGGTTGTCAAAAGAAACCAATTGCAGGTATAAGTCCGGAACATTTCCAATTTATGTGGGTATATCCGAATAACCGTATTTTCCAATCCACGCCATTTTATTAAATAAGACGTGTTATAGGCCTACGACATTTGAAATAATAGACCTCGGTTAGTGTCCATAGGCAGACGACAATAACATTACGATCATACATTTTAAATTATACTGGAGTGTATATATAGCGTCACTACAATGCGTTAAAAAGGTGTTTAGCGTCGCCCATTATTCATTAGACAGTAAGTAAGTATATTCTTTAATGGCATTGTAACACTGTGCACAATGGAATGGGCTTCCTCTTGAGCTCCGTCTCCTACCTAAGAACTCTTCACTTGCATTTTATACCTCTCTGAAAACTATTCTTTTCAGCCATGGCTGGGCCGGGAGCGCCTCTGAGTAGATATCTTGAAGGGGCGCTATATCAAGTTTCATTGATTGATTGATTGACTGATTGAGTTGTTTAGGAGAGTCTAAAGAAATGTTACAGAAGACCAAATATAAGTCATACTCGTTTAATAATAACTAGGTGTTTGCCCGTCCTAAGACGGTTGAGAAGAATTTGAAAAATCATGCATGCGCCTCGCATGTTGGACAGCGCGGCAATAGACTATCGCGCACCCAAACTTTGATTACACGGAAATTTGAATCAACGAGACAGTAAGCGCCACCTACTGAAATGAAATGAGTCCAGTCTATTTACGACCTTCATAACGTATACGATTTTAGCAGCTCCACCTATCGAAACGAAATGAGTCTATAGCGTAGGAAACAAGTTCACTTCTGGACTTCAGAACTTCGTGACATTTCTCTTCTGTTAAATTATAAATAATATTAATAAAAATATTCTTTATTAATTAAAAATGACAAGTACGCAACAAGATTATATGACACAGTGGTAGCAGTCGATAACAAGTTTAACAGGAGTCGAAGTTAACATATGGCAGCCTGCAAGTCGACCATCTGTCCCACTGCTCTTTTTACCAACGCCACCCAGCGAATGGAACGCTGAGTCAATATTATAGGGCTAGCGGGTATCGGACCCGCGCACTTCTGATCTTCGTGCCAGCGTGTTGCCATTCAACAATCTCCCCGAAGAGGCATTCGAGGAGGGCGACCTCAAGGTCAAAGATCATCCAGGAGCGTTTAACTTCTATTGGGTAGGGGGTTAGGATAACGGTAACACTCTGGCGCGTAGAGGCAACGGACCCGGGATCACTTCTCGGTGCCCTCCCTAAGGTCGACTCGACTCAGCCTTTTCATTCGCTAGGTGGCGATGTAAAAATGAGTGGTAGGACGTGATGGACGCATTGCATGGCTGCCAAACAGTTAAATTCGACTCCTGTAATATCTTGTGATCATCCGTTCATACTATGATTTGTAATCATCCTGTGTACTTGTCGGTTTGAACATTAAACAAAGATTATTATTATTTGACGTTAGACTAGTGGCGCATTTACCAAAGGAACAAACGAGGCCATGAGTAAGGGTGGATAAAAACACCTTTTTAATGCGTTCACCTCATGCTATATAAATCCACGTTTCATTATATTTGGACGTTCTTTCACCAACCCATTATAGAAACAATCGAGGGCATAAATAATGGCTGCTGCCAAACACCTTTTTAATGCAGTGATATGATGCTTCAGTGTCGCTGAACGCTACTTCTGACGTTTTTCTAATTATTACAAAAAACAAAAGAAGCCCATACGTTATGGGTGTTGCTACACACCTTTTTAAAGCAATCAACGGATGCTATAATATAAACTCAAATAGCGTTCAACGACCAGTTTAATGATGAATACATTTGCCGTCAGCGGCCATTCATATCATATGACGACGCTAAATTTTTGAATTTAGAAAACTCCGTTTCTACTCTGTCAGTTACTCGTCCCAAGCCTGGATAACGGAGGAGGGCGACGCTAATGATCTTTGTTATCACACAGTGTCGTTAAACTGAAACTACTACTCAACGACCATATTTAACTATAACTGTGAATTAAACTCAGCCACTGCTCGTACTCTGGTAGTGCCAGTAACAAGCCTGGAAGAAGCAGGAGGGCGACGCTAATGATCTTTGCTATCGCACAGTGTCGTAAAATATCAACTATCGAAATAATCATGCTGTCGAAATATAATTCTAGATAGAGTTTATTCACCAAACGCGATCTCTTGTGGTGTTCCATATTTAGACACCTTTAAATCGGATGCGTAAAAAGCAATTTAAGCTTTACTTGACTCACGTTAAACTGTCGTGGTCCATATTTAGACACCTTTAAATCGGATGCGTAGAAATCATTTTAAGCTTCCCTTAACTGATGTTGAACAATACAGCGGTATTGGCATGAAACAGGAGAAAGTAGGAGGGCGACTCTAATCATCTTTGATAAGACACAGTGTCGATAAACAGCAACTAACTCTCAACGACCATAATATGAAGACTAATAAAGCACAAATTAATAATTATATTACTAGATACACAACAAAAGCGCTAACCTAGTAGCGAGACGTTCAATATTCAAAAGAGCCGTGAAAATGGTGGACTATACGGTATAACTCCCCGGATTGTATTGTATTTGTTATTGTATTTGTTAATTTATATAGCGCCGCTCACAGCAGTGGCCATTCAGCAGCGTTCCCAGTGCGAGAGCCCCCAGAGAAGAAGGTTTTGAGTATTATGGAGAAGGCTGTTGGAAGAGGCCCAGAAAGAATGGTAACGCGTAGAGAGGAAGGAAGGACATTCCATAGGAGGATATAATAGTGGCAAAAGATCTAGTTTGGGCCATGATAGTGGTCCTAACTCGTGGAACAAAAAGAGTAGGCCCTATGCCTGACCAAAGAGCAGAGAGACCGATGAGAAATTCTATTTTCGCAATCTGAAAGAGTGCTCGATCAAAGTCCATGAGTTAGTCTCGTACTATGCCCTTAGATCGCCTCAATAAATATTGATAGTCTATAAGATGCTTTACGGTTTCAAGTCTGGATTCGCTTTCGTACGTAAGTCACGCAACTGCCGTTTAATTTGCCAGTTATTGTTCCTGTTGTCAGAAAAACGTAGATGTAAGTAGATAATTATACTCATATGGAAATTATTAATTTATTACACTGTTTATATGATTAAGAACTGTAATTTTCACATTTGCATATGTAACTATAATATTATTATTTGATTACAAACTTCCAACGAAAACTCTTAATTATCTACTTACATCTACGTTTTTTTGACAACAGGAACAATAACTGGCAAATTAAACCTGATTCCAATATATATATAGCCCCGATTAAATCTTTGTAAAGGTGTTTAAACAGATCACTGCGTTTATAAATTTAAAAATTTAATTAACAATCTCATGAAATTAAGAATTTTCATACAGAATCACTTGTATCATCCTATCGTTGTGTAGGAGGTACCAGTCCAAAGCCTGGATAAAGGAGGAGGTTTCCCTGTTACATCTTTCATCGAAAGGTCGACGTTAACGACATATTTCTGCCCTTGATTCGACAATAATAGGCAAATGACAAACGTGAACCCTATTTTAATCCAAACCAAAATTGTTGAAGTAACCTTCAAAAATATATTTAAAAAATAATAATAATAATAATAATAATATTAATAATAATAATAATAATAACAATAGTAAAAAGAAATAATAATAATAATAATGATAATAATGATAATGATAATGATAATGAGTATCGTTGCACGTTCGTCCAGCATGCGTTTTATTACAGAAACAAACTAGGCCATGAGTAATAGTCGATGCTAAACACCTTTTTAATGTTTTGATCTGAAGCTATATAAAGCAACGCTTCCGAATCGTCGAACGTTTAACTCCGACACCGGACGTTTGTGCATTGATCATCCGTCCTTAGTGCCAGCCGGTTTCCAGTCCCAAGCCAATATGAAGGAGGAAGGCGACGCTAATGGTCTATGTTACTACACAATGTCGTTAAATAGAAATACCTACATAATACCTCGTCGAACGTTTATTTACAGAAATTATTTAATTGCAGGAACTAACAAGGTTATGAGTAATGGCTGTTGCTACACACCGTTTAAATGTATGCAACTGATGCTATATATAAGCTCCAACAGCGTTATACGAGCTGTATTATGCCAAAAAATAATCTTTGTCGGCGGAAACGGCCAATGTTGTCATAAGCTGCCGTTAAACTGAGGATCCATCAACGACCAGTTTTTTTGAGCGTGCAGTGTGTGATAAGAATTTCTGAGAGATTATCCCAGGTCAAACACACAGGCCTATCTGAAATTTCAATCCCACCGTTTTGTTAGGGCGCTCACCTTGTAACATGGAGAGTATGGGTTCGATCCTCCTACTCTGAGACGGTTACTGTGTAGGGACCTTGAGCAAGCCATTCACCGATTTTCTGTCGTATGTACTACACTTCTGAACTTTGGAAGGAGGGCAACGTCACAATTTAGTTGAATTGTATTGTTTTGTTTTGTATTGCATTGTATAGTAATATTCAAGTACAGACTGATTGTTCGAGGAAGAGTGAGCAGTTGACAATTCTGAGCATTCTATTCACTGAATAACTGTAGCAACATAATAGCAACAGAAACAATATCAACATAACAACAGTAACATAACAACAGTAACATAACAATAGCAACATAACAATAGTAACATAACAATAGCAACATAACAATAGTAACATAACAATAGCAACATAACAATAGCAACATAACAATAGCAACATAACAATAGTAACATAACAATAGTAACATGACAATAGCAACATAACAATAGCAACATAACAATAACAACATAACAATAGTAACATAACAATAGTAACATAACAATAGCAACATAACAATAGCAACATAACAATAGCAACATAACAATAGTAACATAACAATAGTAACATAACAATAGTAACATAACAATAGTGACATAACAATAGTAACATAACAATAGTAACATTGCAATAGTAAGATAAAAAATAGTAACATAACAATAGTAACATAACAATAGTAACATAAAAATAGCAACATAGCAATAGCAATACAACAATAGTAATATAACAATAGTAGCATAACAACAGTATCATAACAATAGTAACACAATAGTAGTGGTGATAATCTTACGACGTCAATGATCTGTGCTAGGGCAAGTCCGAAGGTGACGTTGAGGGACTCGGATGAGTTGAGCGAAGGTCGTACGCGTGGGTCGTAGTTTCTCATCAGGTCTCGCAACAACTGATATTCCATTTCATCGCATACGACCATTCTCGAATACATCACTGTAACGAAAATCACATCGAAATGTAATCCACCCAACGTTTGTAACGTGCGTAATGTAAATATGACTTGATCCGATGTATTCAAATATTGATTTATGGGTTGATCGATTGCTTGCTTAATTGATTGCGAAAATTCATTCCATACATTCATACGTATATATTCATTCATTCGTTCATTACTAGAATTTATATAGCGCCTCTTCAAGGGAACTACTCAGAGGCGCTCCCAACCCAAGCGCGGCCAAATAAGATCATTTTTAGTTGAGAGAGGAATGACTGAGAAGGGAGCGGAGTGTCAGAGGGAGGCCATTCCAGGTCGAGGGGCCAATCACAGAGAAGGCACGGCTCTGCCTGGTGGAGGTACGAGCAAAAGGGACAGAGAGAAGACCCTGTTCAGCTGAACGGAGGGAGCGCGAGCCTCGAACACTAAGGGTGGGGCTACAAAGCTCAATAAGGTATGCAGGAGCGAGACCCAGCAGGCAGCGCCAAACTAAGGCAGCTGCCCTATATTCGATACGCTGCCTAAGCGGGAGCCAGTGAAGAATGTCGCGCATATAGCTGGAGATGTGGTCGAATTTTGGTATGCGGCCAATAAGGCGGGCTGCAGAGCGTAAGACGCGAACCAGACAGACGAGTCGGGCAGCCGGGATGCCAACATAGAGAGAGCAGCAGAAGTCAAGTCTGATAGTGACAAAAGAATGGACAAGAGTAGCAGTAGCGGTAGGACTTAGCGAGCGAGCGATAGTGCGTAGTTGGCGCAGTTGATAGTAACAAGCACGGCTGAGAGAGTGAAGGTGAGAAGCAAAGGTGAGCTACTGATCCAGAGTAACGCCAAGGTCACGGACAACTGAGGAGAAGACAAAATGAGGAAAGGCGGTAGCAAGGGCAGCCATATCTAACTTAGCCAGCTGCTGAGCTTGCTCATGCGGTTTTTCTGTCTCAAAGCCAGTTCCATCTGTATATATATATATATATATATATATATATATATATATATATATATTCGTTTATTTGAACAAGAGACAAATCTGGGTGGCACACCGCACCCAGTTACATATCGAAGCATAAACCAGACAAATAAAATAATAAATGAAAAGAGTTAACAGAACTCTGTCAGTGATGACGGGCAAAGAGGATAAAGTTACTTAAGACGTGTAAACAAAACAGCCAGATGGCGCCCATCCTATCATTGCTTGCACACATACATATGTAGATACATATAAATATTATAAAGACGCGTACATATATAATATATACATAATACATACATACATGCACATATTCATTAAAAAATATATGGAGAGAGACAGAGCAAGACAGAGCAGAGACAGAGACAGACAAACAGACAGACAGACAGACAGACAGAGCGTTGAAACTGGCTTTTAGACAGAAAACCCGCATGAGCAAATAAAACTAAACGAACCAGTGCAAAGCAAGGCTAATATTCCTCGAAATATCATGCTTCCGATATACACTCTATTTTTTGACCACAGAATATATATATATACATATATATACATAATTATATACATGTACATATACATATTTATATACATATGCATATATATACATATTTATATATATACATATATATATACTATATAGGCCTACATATTTATATATATATATATATACACATTCATATATATATATTATAGGCCTACATATTTATATATATATAAGCTGAAGAGCTATATATACGTAATATCCGTGGGAGATCCAATTCATGGAGCTTAACAGCTTAACACGAAAACTCTCTTTGCAGAGACTATTAAGAAGCTTATCTTCAAAACCGTTGACAGCTTTCATCTGACACTGATACGTCACATTTTGGACAGTCTATATTTAGCAATATATATATATATTACATATATATGTGTGTATATATATATAATAATGCATCAGCACTTGTAGGCGTACATAATAAACCATTTATGCATACCTTTAACCATACATACACATATACATACATATCTCTGCCACTGCCCGTACTCGGATAGTGTCAGTCTTAAGCCTGGAAAGGAGGAGGGCGACGCTGATCATCTACGTTATGATACAGTGTCGTTAGACAGCACCGAAGTGACCGAACTGTGGAACGCTCTATTTAGACACCTTTAAAACGTACTCAACCGGTGCTATAAAAACAGGAGAAACGAAGCCCATCATTTAATTTACTTTACAAGTGTTTCTCATCTAACGTTGATGATGTAATAAATTATAATAATTATACACTTCGCCACTGCTTGTATTCCAGTAGTGCCAATCTCAAGCCTGGATAAAGGAGGCGGGCGACGCTGATCATCTACGTTATGACACAGTGTCGTTAGACAGAAATCAACCGACCAACCGGTATCGTTGAGAGCATAGTTGTTAAAAACGGTAAAATCAAAATAAAAAACGGAAAAAAACGTCGTTTTATTGGAAAAAATAAAAAACGGAAAAAAACGAGAAAAAAACGGAAGCGAAAATAATTAGACTT
This sequence comes from Aporrectodea caliginosa, assembly GCA_020284085.1. Classification (NCBI taxonomy): domain Eukaryota; kingdom Metazoa; phylum Annelida; class Clitellata; order Crassiclitellata; family Lumbricidae; genus Aporrectodea; species Aporrectodea caliginosa. The sequence continues at coordinate 278,121 of JACEVL010000868.1, forward strand.
TGCTACATCTTTATCTGCATATTAAAATTAAAAACATTGTTTACACAATTTAATTTTAATCAGCGAATAACTTAACTTTATTAGTAAACACCAAGTAGCCTAACAGTAGGCCTAATCTACAACAATTATTTTCTTTTTCATAAGTTTGGTTTAAAAAGAAATTAAGAAATTAAAAATATTGAAATCTTTTCAAATTTAAATTGTATACATAAGTCCACGTAAATCCATGCTGACTTAAGCAATTAGAAACTAAACTTTGTAAGTTTAGAGCGTACTTAATTAAAAATTGTAGGTCTACTTACAATTCTGACTTATATAAGAACTTGATATGTAGTAATATCCGTCAGTTTATCAGTCAATCAGAGATTACTGAGTATAAAAACATTTCACTTAGAAATTGAAATACTTTCATACATTTTATTTCCTGAACTGTGCTGTTTATTTCTCAACTGATAACACTAAATAGTGTCATAAATAATAGATGAATCCTTGAAAGGACGGAGACAACGTAAGGGATATCAGTCAAAAAAAAATTAAACAAATAGTAACAGATAGTACATAAATAAATAAAGTTACATACAACAAATAAAAAACGAAAAAAACGAGACGTTTTTTTTGGAGAAGAATAAAAACGAAAAAAACGTTTTTCACAACTATGGTTGAGAGCTCTCTTAAGACACCTTTAAAACGTACTCAACTGATGCTATAAAAGCGAGAGAAACAGTAGCCCATAAATGCCTTGAAAATTTTAGGTGGTCTCAATCATGTAATTATGCCGGGAAACAATAAAATATTTTGAATTGGGTCTTATCGAACGTTGATGATGTCATATGTTATAAACTTCGCCACTGCTCGTATTCCATTAGTGCCAGTCTCAAGCCTGGATCTAGGAGGAGGGCGATGCTAAGTTGTTATGACGCAGCGTCGTTAAACAGTAACTTTACATACATACATGCTCACATTATATGTGCATATATACATACATATCAAATCAAATCAAATCAATTCATATCAAGTCAAATTATATATATATATATATATATATATATATATTTACATGGGAAGGGGGATAGTATAAAGGATTGCTTGAAGTGCTCACAGACCCGGTTCCATTCACGCAAGGCCCCCTTGGGTTTAGCTCATGCCTTCATTCCTTAGGTGGCAGCAAAAGTACAATGAGCTTGCGCCTTGCATGACTGCAACTTTGTTGATTTAAGTCTTCTGTAATTTGTGTACTTGTGAATTGTTTAATCGTCATAACATGTACAGGTACAGCGCAGTGCGTTTGTCAGGCGCTTCATTGAAGAATAAATATTATCATTATTATAAACACATACATATGTACATATATGCACCTACACAGACATACACATATATACACACTCACACATACATACACATACACACACATACACACATCAATACACAAACAAACATACATACATACAGGTACACACATTCGTAAAGTCATCCGTTTTTAGCTCACACAGTCGTACAATAACGCGTGTCAACAAATCACAAATTACGTTGCGTAAGTACGTTGCGTACGATGCGCAACTACGGAAACTGGTCTTAACGCGTCAACAATTCCCGCTAAGCTTATACAAAACAAACGGAAGTTCTTAACAGATTTTATTTCCGTTTCCGGTCGCTGACTGACAGGCGCCTCGATAGGTGGCGCTAGTCGTCTGTCTTAATTGTTTTGTTGGGCTCCGTTGCCTCGCACCGTACGTCTCTTGCGCAACGCATCAGCCACGATGGAGAGTTACGACGTCGTACTTTGGACGGAATTAGACGCGGAATTATCCAACGAGAGATCGGATTAAGGACGGTGTGATGACCTGCTTTACGAGCGATGACACAGTGGTGTTATGTGCTATCACCGTGGTGTTATGTCACAGTGGTGTGCTGGTGTGCTGCTGGTGTGCTGTCCTTTCGGCATCGCGGTCGTTGTCTTTTATGTGACCATCGATTAATGTTTTGTGCAGATTAGATTAGATTTATCTAGGTAATCGGGCTGGACTAGATTATGCAATCTTTGATGAGAATAGATTGGATCGAATTTGCTTATACTAGACTCTGTTATGCTATACGAACGAATTGTCCAGAATAATTAGACACCTGTTTTAAGTTTATTATTTGCCCTATAAGAGAAAGCAGACCAGATATTTTATTGTTGCAACAGTACATTGAATCGACTCTGGTCCAAGTTATAGGGCGAATATAACATTTAAAAGAGGTGTATAATTATTTTAACAGCCTTCTGTAGTCATAGCTGAAGCCAATGTGAAATTTGTCCCGTATTAGGCACATTGACAATAATAATTACACACCTCTTTTAAGTGAAATATATATGTCCGATAAGTAAAAGCAAACAGCCAGCCCCTCAAACTCCGCCACTGTTCGCTTACTGACAGTGCCAGTCCCAAGCCTGGATAAAGGAGGAGGGCGACGCTAATGGTCTTTGTTACCAAACAGCGAGTCGTTAAAAAGGAAATACACACACCAGCCCGTCATTGAGCTATCGGTGAAGCCTTGAAACGGGGGAACGGCTAGAAGTGATGAAAATAATTACACACCTCTTTTAACGGAATGATTTGCAGTATAATAACATGCAAAGGCCAATGCTAAATACTGCAGTCGTTGTCCACAATAGGAACGGTGAGAAAAACGGCGAGAGCGAAGAATAATTTCTGAAAATAATTTCTGTCAACGGCCTCTGTTGCTATAAGCTGTCGTTAAACTCTCGATACATCCATTGTTTCTGGTTTCTCTAATCAATCGGGTTTAGGCCTGACTTGTCAAATGAATAATTGATGTTTCATTGCGATTTAACCCTTAACCACCTCTGACATCGTTTTTACCTTTTAGCAGAAGAAAATCCAACGAAAAACGATCTCGAATAAAAACCGAAATATGTAAAATCAACAGAAAAATTAGAATAATGGATTGAAACCAAACAAGTGCTTTACATCGAGAACGACCACAGAAGCCGTAAGTTGTCGTTAAAAGTTTTGAACATTGTTGGGATTTTTCGACACCCCTTTTAAGATGATTAATACTGGTATAAGTACTCGAGCTTAGTTTGCATGACAGTGATCATTTTTTTTTTTTTTATTTTATTTTTTTTTTTATTTTTTTTTTTTTTATTTTTATTTTTTAAGAGCTGTAATATGCCAAAACTAATCTTTGTCGGCGGCAACGGCCTATGTTGTCATAAGCTGCCGTTAAACTGTGGATCCATCCAGCATGACAGTGATCGATAGCTAATAGAGCTGCTTAGAGTGCAATGCAAAACTCGAGTTATTAAATTCATCGTAATCAAAAGCTCCAAACTTCGAAAGCCATGCTCAGTGTACCAGCTTATTCAGAAGCGCTGCGTCGAGTCAGAGATGTTGTCCAAAGTCAAGTGTATTTATCCATAAACGAAAGTTTGCGTCCATTTTCTCGGTGATAACGATTAATGCTTTATGCGTTTTTTGACGACGGCGCTATAGAATTAGACACCTGTTTTAAGTATATTATTCCCTTATAAGAAACAGCAGACAAGCAATCTGCGTAGCAACTCTGCAACTGAATGTACTGTTTTAGTGCCAGTCTCAAGCCTTGAGAAAGGAGGAGGGCGACGCTAATGGTTTTTGTTACAACACAGCTAGTCGCTAAACAGAAAAAACCAACCAATCTGCGTTGCTGTTCGAAATACTGTAATTACACACCTCTTTTAAGTTCGATGTTTGCTCTATAACAGTGTTAGGGCTTCATTGATCTATAAGTTAAACTGGTCAGGTGTTATTATAGGCATAGAACAGTGAGAACTAATACTATTCAAAAATAAATTTTGATGTCAACAGCTGTCGTTGAACTCTCGATCCATCCATTGGCTTCTCCTTTCTATAATCTATCGTGTTTCGATCTGACTTGTCCAATGGCTAATTTGATGTTACATTGCTTATTTGATGTGGTTCGTACCACTACGGTTGGCATGACATTGTGCTGAATTACGAGCTTGTGTGGTAGGGCTTCGCAAGAGGGCAGGAACGGGAGACCCTTGAAGGATTTATCCGGAGGCTGGTACGCCATTGGTATTTACCTCTATCTTCTCTCTCATTTGAGACTCTTTACAGCAATGCGGATACCAGACTCTGTGCCTATATTCTGCACAATCCTTGTCATGTATTGCATAAATTGCCATTGTTGATCAAGTAATATCGCTACTCCCTGCGACCACGGTCCCATAACCGTGGGCTCCCCAGGTTTGATAACCTGATTCAGACATGTTTACTTACCAGGATGCTATACAAATAAACAAGGTTTCCCTAGATCTGGTTACTTGACCTCGACATTAGAACCGGATTTTGCCAACGAGAGACCGGATTAAGGCCTCTGATGAGCTGCCTTACGACCGCTGTCACCGTTGTGTGATGCCCTGTCACCGTGATGGTGTGATGTTCTGTCACCGTGATGTTGTGATGCCCTGTCACCGTGATGGTGTGATGCCCTGTCACCGTGATGGTGTGCTGCCCTGTCACCGTGATGGTGTGATGCCCTGTCACCGTGATGGTGTGATGCCCTGTCACCGTGATGGTGTGATGCCCTGTTTTTTCGGCATCGCGTCCTGGTCTTTTATGCAACGCTGCTCGATGATACTGAATAAGTTGCTCGTGTAAAATTGTCGATGCTACCATGCGGTAATGCCTACGATTATTGCATTGTGTCGATAAGACTAGATTTGCCTAGGTAATAAGGCTGGACCAGATAATCCAATTTTAGATTAGATTAGATGAGATTGAATTCGATTAGCCTATGCGGGACTTCATTCGTATCGTATCGTATCATTCATTCATTCATTCATTCATTCATTACGAAGTTTTATATTGCGCCCCTTCCACGTTACTACTCAGGAGCGCTCCCGACCACAGCACGGCTGAAAAGGACAGTTTTGAGGCAAGTATAGAAAGATTCAGAGTGGATTCTGGGATGCAAGCGCAGCATCAAAGGAATCCCGTTCCGTTCGTATCGTATCGTATGGTATTTAAGTATTTGTAAAGCGCCTCTCGTAGGGTGAACCGTTCAGAAGCGCTCCATTATGATATACATGCACGGACGAAGAGAATTGTCCAGAAAAATTGGACACTTGTCTTCAGTTTGTTATTTGCCCTGTAACAGTAAGCAAACGAGCTATGCATATCAGAGTTATTCGAATTATTAACCGAAACAGCACTGCGGCGTGTTCTTATAGGGTGAATACCAGACTTTTAAAAGGTGTGCAAGAGTATTTTCCAGTTTAACGACACTGTGTAATAGCAAACATCGTAACCGTCGCCCTCCTCCTTCATCCTGGCTTGGGACTTGCACTGCATGATGCCTTTGTTCCACGTACTTCCAGTCCCTAGGCTGGATGAAGGAGGAGGGCGATTATGTATGTATATATATATATCCAACACTTAATATAGCGCCTTTTACGTAGTTCATAAAGTGCTATTCTCACGAATTACCCGGTAGTCTGAGCATCTGTTCGCAATCTTCCAAAAGGCTTGTTTGTTTAACAACACTATGTCATAACAACGATGGTTAGCGTAACCCTACTTATTTCTCTAGGCTTAGGACTGGCACTACTGACGCAGGTCGAGAGCTCTGCTGATTTATGAGCGGCGCTATATAAATGTTCGATTACAATTACAATTACTACAACAGGTAGTAGGATGAGTGGAGTTTCTAGCGTGTACTTATGGCACATCTTAAGCAGAGCGGCTCACAGCAATATAATACCGTACGATGCTTCCTTTAAAAAGGTGTTTTGAATGTTTGCTTCAGAATATCCGTTTCAAGTTTTTTTAAACGTGTTTTATCCCTTGCTTAATGCATCGAACTCAGGGCTGCTAGCCTACACCTGCCTCCCAAACGTTTAAGGTGGGAAAAAGCCACGGCTCCCAAATATAGCCAACGAAGTTATGTTTTATGCGTTAACATTATATATATGAAGCTCTGTTTGTTCTTTTAAAGGGTAATCTCATCTTTCTCTGCAACATTGTCCGCGTTCTTGTGACGAAGCTGCGAGCAGTCAACTCACCCGATGATACCATCCAAGCCAAGTTAGTTGCCATTAGCAACCATATACGTCATAATAGGACGAGGCCGTAAAGAGTATTGTGAAGCCAAGCTAGTTGCCATTGCCAACCATACGTCATCCGGAAACCGAACCCTAGTCTTGCACCGCTGTCACATAACAACTGCATCAAGATCCTTCATCTCAGCAGCCCCTCGAATATGGAACAATCTTCCTACGGACATTAGAAATTCTACAGCCCTCGCTGTCTTCAAGAAACATCTAAAAACTGAACTTTTCACACAGGCCCATCTTGAGTGACTTGACCCTGCTCCTCAAAGTGCTTCTGAATCGTTGCTTCGAGTCATCGACTGTTTACGAACTACGGCACTCAAATCTCTATTATTATTATTATTATTATTATTATTATTATTATTATTATTATTTTATTATTATTATTATTATTATTATTATTATTATTATTATTATTATTATTATTATTATTATTATTATTATTATTATTATTATTATTATTATTATTATTATTATTATTATTATTATTATTATTATTATTATTATTATAGGACGAGGTCGTAAAGGGTTTTGCGATTCATGAAAATCTCCAAGCTAAACTATTATTTTCACTAATTGCGTTCAAACGCGTGCAGGGCCGGCCTATCAAAAGTGGTGACCCTGTTCAGTAAAACTGTGGGCCCTCTGCCCACAGAATCACAACAAAAGGACACATAAGACGTGTTATGGCCTATTCAGCGAATCAAAATTCGTCTGTTATTATTTTTTTCGTGCCTTCTTTCTATTTGTACAGTATCAGTGGGTCTTATAATAATTATCCAATCTAGTGTTACAGTATAGCCTACATCTTTTACGGTTTAACAATATAAGAGTGACTGGTGGTAAACAGAGGTTCAACCACAGTCTAGAAGTTGGGGTCCTACTATAACATACTGTTAACTGTGACCTACGGCAGTTTGATTGCTGCATTGTTATAAACGAATAAAGCATTATGACGTCATGCGGTTAGCAACCAAACAATATTGAAAAGTTTCTAAACTTAGAAAATTAACGCCTCTGGCTGTCGTAAGGTGTCGCTGATCACTGGGAAATTCCCTGATCTCATCATGGCAGGTATAGGGGCAGTTTGACGTGTTCAACCCCACCCCCACCGAATAAATGCATTTCTGTAACTAAACACTAAATATGTCGAAAAATACGACCATGTCAAATGGAAATTCCTGAAAACTAAAAACCCCTAGAAATTGTTTGCGGACTATAATAAGATTCTGATCTTTTAAGACATCTTTTTAAAGCTCTCAATAGACTCTTTATATTCTCGTCAGCCTTCAGTCCGTTGCCGCTGAGCCTCTGGCGTGATTGAAATTATATCCGTAAGCGTAATCCAGCGGCCAGGTCCCTGGCGCGGTCTAAACACCCGCAAACCAATGAAATAAAAAATAAACAATTAGAAGCCTTAAGGTTGGCTTATCGACCGCTAGGGGTACGCCCTTATTGGCTCGCTCTACAAAGTGAGTGGTGAAATTCCTCTCGATTTTCGTCGACTGGACAACTCGCTCAAGATTTGGTTCAAAACTCCCTGGCGCCAAAGAAGTTAGGGTACGCCTTTGCCTACTTGTTAGAGCTTTGTTGTCCCTCCTCAGGTTTGACTGGCTGCAGAAATCTTTGTTTTGCATTTCGAGGCGAACTTGTTGTTCGCTTTGTGCCCCCTTCAAAGATGCAACTTCGTGTATTTTCAGGGGTTGGGCCGACCACGTGGAATAATCTTCCTTCTTATGTGCCTGTTCTTTTAGCTAGGGACTCTGCATACAGCTTACACAAGTATATGAAAACCGTTCTTTATAGCCGGAGTTGGGCTGGGAGCGCCTCTCAGTAGGTTTCTTGGAGGGTCGCTATACAAGTTCTCTGAAAGAATGAACGAATGAATGAATGAATGAACGAACGATCGAACGAACGAATGAATGAAAACAAATGGGACCACATAAATAATGACATCAAGGTGTATGGCAGCAGGTTGGAACTGGTTGACACGTTCCCATATCGTGGCTCAATTATAACTGATGACTCTGACTCTCGAAAATTAAATCACTCAAGATTTAGCCAGAGGAACGGACAATTATTATATTATGGCAGCATTTAAACAGGTGTGTAAAAGTCAGAGCGTCGTGTTTACAACAAAAATAGGACTTAATGGAAGTTCTAGCGTGGCCAGTGGCAATGTATGGCTGTTAGAGCTGGACCATTAAGAAGGAAGGATGAAGAGGCTAGAATGAACTCATTTGAAATGCGGCAGATCCTCAAGGAATACAATGGACTGGGAGACAAACGAGTGGTTGTTGGAGACTGTTGGATTAGAAAATGAGTCTACGTGGATTGATAAAACGGAGGAAGCGTTCATATTTTGGGCGCGTGCTTCGGAAGAGTGGAGATTGTCTTGCGGAGATTATCCAAGGCACAGTTCCTGGATCAAGAGCTCAGGGAAGACCTAAAATGGGATGGATTGATGACTTATAGTTATGGACTCGAATATCATTCGACCGATTATTATTGGAGACAAAAAACAGAGGTGGGTGGAAAGAAATTATTCTTTGTGCGACCAATCCTTGGATCAAGAACGGTAGACGGCAAGACTAGACTCTAAACAGAAACCACGGCATCACGTAATGATCTTCTATTTCTTACATACGGTTAGATTGATTTGAATGGCAATGCCAGCCTAAAATTGTCGTTAAACCTAAAATCAAACGAAGCTCTTTAAACACCCTTATATGCTGAGCTACGTTTTATATAAAAGTGGCGTTTACGCAATATCAAGTTTCGTCCGATTCAAAATTACGGCTACACTAATGTGAACAGCAAGGACAGCCACAAAATGTCGTTAAACGTAAGATAAATCGAAGCTCTTTTAAACACCCTTATATGTTAAACAACGCTTTTTATAAATAAAGCGGCTTTCGAAGGCGTCTTTTACACAGCATAGTACTGTGGTAAGGGTAGATCGATGTGAACGGCAATGGAAGCCACACGGTGTCGTTAAACGTAGAATTAAAGAAAGCTCCGATAAACACCTGTAAAATGGCGCTAAACGATCCTATATATAAATAAATCTCATGACTCTTAGTCTAAGGTGTATTCATATAACTATACTAATTTTGTGAAACTCTTAATATTTGATGTATGATGTGATTTTAATTGATGATGCTGTTATAAGATGTCATTAAAGTGAGGCTTAATAAATAATTACTTTAAAATTTCACAAATAGAATTTGAATACCATGTCATAATAAAATTGTATATAGGTCCTGCCAATTTTTAACTTAATCAAAGTTGTTTTAAAATTAGAATAACTAGATTAAGAATCTCTTTGATAATATTAGGAACTTTATTTCAGGTTTTTTTGTTTACTTTATTATCCAATTTGCATCACACCATTTTATTACAGTAAGTGCATCGCAGACAATGTCAGCGATATGCTTTATGTCGTTAAACAATGAATATCAGTGACATTATAAAGTTCTGTTTTGATAACTTTTAATGGTGTCTTGTGGTGTCGCTGTACGTTTTTTCGTTTTCATTGTGTTGTAGGCTAGACATAATTTCGGTAGACATAAACGGCCTTTATTGTCGTATATGTAGTTAAACTCTGATTATCCATTCGCATTGTATATATTGTCGTCAACGGCCTTTGATGTCATATGTCATTTGAGGATGCTAAAAGACATTGAGATTAAAATATCAATAGATCAGGCATTGTATTAAGTCCTCTTATATTAGTTCGCTGCCGTTAAACGCAGAATAAAGGAAAACTGCGCTAAACACCCGTAAAATGGTATTAAACGACGATATATGATCTCACGGCGTTTTATTGAAGGCGAAGTGAAGAAATCTAGCACCCTTAACCTAAAAACCAGTACTACTACTACACACCTCTTTTAAGTAATATATTCACCCTATATGTGACAGCAGACGAGCTGTAATGTACTACAGCCATTGGTGATGAATGATAATGCATAGAACGGTGAGAACTGCTGAAAACTAATTTCTCTTGACGTTTTGTCATAACCTGTTGTAAAAACTCTCGATCCATCCATTGGCTTCTGGTTTCTATAATCTATCGTCTTACCACATGACTTGTCAAAAGTATAATTATTGATGTAAAACCCATGCCGTAACTAGTTCAAAAACCATGGACTAATTAGGTCAATACGATACCGTAATTAGTCTAAAAACCATGCCATAATTAGCTCAAAAAACTTGCCGTAATTAGGTTAAAACATGCCGTAATTAGGTAAAACCATGCCGTAATTAGGTTTCATAGGATAGTACGCCTCCACTATGAAGCAATCGTCTGTTTCATCGATAGTTCAAACGTTTTAGGCTGTAGCGCCTTAGTTTCTTAGGATGTTTGTTGTAATAATAATAATAACAAAAATAATTATAATCTTTTCTATATTGAAGAGCCTGACAAACGCACTGTGCTGTACATGTACATGTTATGCAAGTGAACACAAATGACACAATACGTAAATCCTAACTACTTACAGAACAGACAGCCTGCAATACACGGCGCTAATAGCAGCCTACAAAGCATGCATGTCCGCCCTACGAGGCTCGAACTCGATACCTCTCGCTCTCTATGCCAGGCTGTTATCCAATGCGCTACCCTTGTATCTATTATATGCGGTGCTAAGCACAACAGCTGATCAACGGTACCAGTTGGATACATAAAGAATATTCTTACCTAATTACTTTACATAGCTCACTAAAAAATGACGTATTGTATTGTACTGTACAATATTATTGTCGCCAATGGTCTTTGATGTCAGATGATGACGTTAGACTTTGGAATAAAACCTATTGTACTGGATTATGTAGGCTTACCGCTTATACTTGATGCTTGCTACAATAATACATGACGAAATTATTCTTATGACGTAGAACCTACTATGACGTCATAATGCCAATCGGAAGAGAGAAACGAGCTTTCCACACGCCCAGAATGTGATATATATGAGCGCTTTGCCTGTATAGCCTGGCCGTGGACCTTGGTATAAGAGCTATTATACTATAATTATGTCCATGGCCTGGCCATAGTGTATAGCCTACTATGTGATCGCCCTGAAATATTCCTGGCAGGGGGCCTTACAATACCTGCCAGGGACCCGATGCCTCGGGCTTCTTTATCTCTCGATTCTCGAGGTATAAAGAACTCCGATGAATAGGAAGTATACTTATACGGGAGTATAAGATACACCAACGAAACACGATCGTAAATAACAAATAGAATAATACACAAAGTGAGCAGCAAAATACGAACAATGGAGTGAAATCAAAAAAGTGCTTTAAATACGTGAACGACCACAGAAGCCGTAAGATATTCGTTAAAAGATTAGAATAGAACTGTTTTTGATATTTTCAAACACCTCTTTTAAGGCAACACATAATGGTATAAATTCTCGGGTTTACGTTTGCCTGATAGTTACGCTCCTTTTTCCGACCCAGGTGTTTAGAGTGCGATGCAAAAAGCGAGTTATTATTATTACTAATACAATCGTTATTGTAATATCCAAACTTCTTAAGACCCAGAGGTAAGCCAAGCGCATGGCACCTGCTTATTCACGAGTGCTGCGTCGAATCAGAGGGGTTGTCCAAAGTCAAGTGGAACGAAAGTTTTTTATCCATGGAAAGAAAGTGTGTATAAATACATACATACATACATACATACATACATACATACAGTGGCTACATACATACATATATACAAACATACATACATACATACATACATACAAAACAAACGGAAGTGCGTAACAGATTTTATTTCCGTTTCCGGTCGCCGACTGACAGGCGCCTCGATAGGTGGCGCCAGGCGTCTGTTTAATTGTTTTGTTGGGCTCCGTTGCCTCGCACCGTACGTCTCCTGCGGAACGCATCAGCCACGATGGAGAATTACGACGTTGTACTTTGGACGGAATTAGACGCGGAATTAGCCAAACGAGAGAAGGATTAAGGAGGGTGTGATGAGCTGCTTTACGAGCGATGACACCGTGGTATTGTGTGCTATCACCGTGGTGTAGTGTTCACCGTGGTGTGGTGTGCTATCACCGTGATGTGGTGTTATGTCACCGTGGTGTGGTGTGCTATCACCGTGATGTGGTGTTATGTGTCACCGTGGTGTGGTGTCGTGATGTGGTGTTATGTCACTGTGGTGTGGTGTGCTGGTGTGCTGTCTGGTTCTGCATCGCGTTTGGGGTCGTTTATGTCACCAAGCTGTATTGCCAGCGATTAATGCTTTGAGTATTTATTATGCCGGCGCTATAAAAGTCAGTAGCTAAGATTATGTTTGTCTAGATAATACGGCTAGATTAAATTGTGCAATATTAGAATAGATTAGATTAGATTAGCCTATTCTAGACTGGATAATGCTACACGAACGGAAAGAACTGTCCTATAAAAAAAAGCAGATTAAAGGTCTGCATAGCTGCTATTTAAGATACCGCAATTACACACCTCTTTTAAGTTCGATATTTGCTCTATAAATTGTGAGCAGAAGCGCTACACTGTGTTTGAGCTTACTGTCGCCTTATACGTGAAGTGGACCTGCATTATGCATAGAACGGCGAAAACTGTTAAAAAATAATTTCTATAGACATCCACGGCCTCTGTTGCCAAAAGATGTCGTTAAACTCTCGATCCACCCAGTGGTAACTGGTTTCACTAATTCTCTAGTTTATGGCGATTTCACTCTTAACGACCATTGAATGACGTCTTGGTCGTTTTGACATATTCGTAATCGTAATCGTAATCGTAAATTTATATAGCGCCACTTCAAGAAATACTCCTCAGAGGCGCTCCCGATCTGACAACACCAAACCACGATCGAAAAGAATGGTTTTCAAACGCCTGCGGAAAGGGGGCAAGGAAAGACCAAGAAGCTCATTACGTAGGTTGCTAGGCAACCTATTCCAGAAAGATGGACCGACCACAGCAAAGCTCTTATGAAGAACCATGGAAGTTCGAGCCACAGGGACAACCAGGTCGCCTTGAGTGGCAGAGCGAAGGAATCTACGACCTGGTATGGAAAGCACTGCACACAAAGCCCCTTAAGATAGACTGCCATGGGGCTTGACCTGCAAGACAACTGCGCATAATTACCATAAGAAAAACCTGCGAAAAACAATCTCAAATGAAAACGAAATGCTTAGGCCATAAAGTCAGCAGAAAAATACGAATAATGGACTGAAACCTTACAACTACTTTAAATTCGTGAACGACCACAGAAGCCGTAAGATGTCGTTAGAAGCTAGATACTGTTTTGATATTTAGCGACACCTCTTTTAAGGCTATGAATAGGCTATCATAGGGCTGGACTAGATTTTGCAATCTTAGGTTAGATTAGAAAATATCGGATTCGATTAGCCTATACTAGACTGTATCATGATATACGAACGAAGAGGATTGTTCAGAATAATAATAGACGCTTGTCTTAAGTTTATAATTCGCCCTGTGACCTATAAGAACCTAAAATAATTATACGATACGGCGCTGCTGCTCAAGTCTTATAGCTTCGAATATCTGACTTAAAAGAGGTGTGAAGAAGTAGTAGTTTTAGTTTTACGACACTGTGTATTAACAAAGATTGTTAGCGTCGCCCTCCTCCTTCATGCAGGCTTGGGACTTGCACTGCTTGATGCCTAAGTGCTATATACTTCCAGTCCCTAGCCTGGATAACAGTGGAGGGCGACGCTCACGATCTTTGTCAATACACAATATCGTTAAACTAAAACCAGTAGTACTATTACACACCTCTTTTAAGGGTGATATTCAACCTATGAGTGACAGCAGAAGCGCTGTAATGTATTATAATCATTTTTGATGAATATAAGTTAAAGTGGTCTTGTATAATAATGCATAGAGCGGTGAGAACTGTTTAAAACTAATTTCTATTAACTGTATTCTGTACAATTCTTGGCATGCATTGCATAAATTGTTACCGCCGATCAAGCAATCTCGCTGCTCCCTGCGGCCCCGGTCTCATAACCCTGAGCTTCCCAGGTTTAACAACCTGACTGAGAAATGCTTCCTTGCCAGGATGCTATGCAAATTAACAAGGTTTCCTAGATCTGCCTATTTAAGCTCTTCATTTCCCCCTACGACTAACCTAACTCTTCCTCCCCTCTGTTCCTCTTGATATACAATAACTTCTCTCATTCAAATCTTATATTTGTATATATAATAAAATATTTGTTTCTTTGAATGTATTAAGCTTGTCATGTTCAGTGCTGTGCGTTTGCTAGCGCTTCTTATTGAAGAACATTGAAGGCATACTTACTTACTTACTTATTTCACCCTTTAACCACTGACGTGTTGGTCGCTTTGACATAATAGTGTAAGTAAAAACCAAAGAAAAACAATCTCAACTAACAAACGAAAAGTCAGCAGAAATATACGAGTAATGGACTGAAACCAAACAAGTACTTTACATACGAGAACGACCACAAAAGCCGTAAGATACCGTTAAAAGCTTAGAACTGTTTTTGATATTTACGGACACCTCTTTTAAGGCGATAATTGTTGGTATAAGTACGCAAGCTTGCGTTTACTTCACATGTGTATGTACAGTCTTTCAAGAAATGTTAGAGTGCGATGCAAATTTCGAGATAATGAAGTAATCATCTTAATATTCGAAAATCTAAAGCGAGAATTGGAAGCCAAGAGCAGGGCACCAGCTTATTCACGAGCGCTGCGTCGAGTCAAAGGGGTTGTCCAAAGTCCACTAGATTAATTATTTATCCATGGAATGTGAGGTGTCAACATGAAAAAATAATTGATTTACGGCGGGCGCTATACTGAAACAGACGTTTCCGAAAGGCCGCCAGTCTCACGTGACTCCAGAGAGAGACAGGCGGCCCTCAAATTTCGAATACTAGCGGTCCGCAAAGACGCAAAATTGACAGAAAACTTTAATTTAGGCTCGATTACGCTAAGGTGACAAACATTTAGTATCATGCTGCGTATGTCTAGTGGTGTTTTACGGTATATTTTGGTATGATGCTAGGATGGTAGGCCCTAGGCCTACTATGTTTTTTTAGCGACGACACAAACCCTAACCCTGACCCTAACCGACTCTCACGACGCCTAACTTTAACCTAACCAAGGTAACTACTCATAACTCCAGACCCAAGAAAATAGGTAAATTTTCAAATGTGCAGAAAATTAACGGGGTATAACAGAGGAAAGAATTTCTACCCTGACGGGATTCGAACCTGAAATCTTTGAATTGACATTCCAGCACGCTAACCACTCGACTACAGAACATCACACAATCGTAATGAATAATATTGGATCTAATTCTGCATGTGCAGCCTTCTTCGCCGCATACTTGTTCATAGATTCAAACGGCTTTGCATCACGCATTGTAAGATTACTTCAATTAGTTGTCTCATACACTTTTTTCAATTTTCGAACTCGTTAAAACTAAAAACACAACTTTTTCCCGACATAAATGATCTAACACGTGACTGGCGGCCCGCTAGTATTTCAAACTTGCGGGCCGCCTGGCGGTCCGCTAGTCACTTCGTTTCCGAAAACCCAATGTTGCGCGGTTCAGAATTTATTTGACGGGAAGACCATTCCCGATTCATGGATAGATCTTAAACGCCGCAACGATGGAAGAGGTCGAATTAAGATTGCAATTAGATCGTTTATGTGGTTTATTTATTTAAAAGGACAGACACGGACAACCAACCATACACAAGCAAACACGCACAGGGACAGACAGACATTAGTTTTTAGATTTGTTCTATTCATTGGCGCAAACTTTTTTTGGAGGAAATTCATACAATGCATTTTATTTTCAAATAAAAACTTCCTGATGCATATTACTCCTTTCAATTTACATATACATTTGAGTGCAAGTAATAATTACACTTGATTTTAATGTAATGTACTGTAATGTAACAAGACATTTAAATGCAGTGAGGTATCGCCTCATAAGTGGTCGCCCTCCTCCTTTCTCCGGGCTTGGGACTGACACTACCACAGTTAGTGTATATACGGTATTTGATTTGGCTATTGCACAGAACTAGAATACATTGGCTTCAAATGCCACAATAATAATCGTGAAGCTTGAGTTTGTCGAACACATACATTTTAACGCAGCTGACGTATATGTAGCGTTGGTTCAACGCGTTTTAAAGGTGTCTTAAAACAGTAGCGTTTAATTTTGTCAGTTTTAAAATTTTGACCTGAATATGTCCACAAAATTCCTAACCAAATTTGCATATTTCGGCACATAGACACAGGAGATTGGTCAAAACAAACCCCAAGTTTAAACACCTTTTAAACGTATGTTTCGTGTGCTATAAAAAAGCAATGTCGTTTCAAAATTACAATAAACTCCGCCGCTGTTCGCTTTCTGACAGTGCCAGTCCCAAGCCTGGATAAAGGAGGAGGGCGACGCTAATGGTCTTTGTTACGTACACAGCTAGTCGTTGAAAAGGAAACACAACAACAAATTACAATGAAAGTGCTGCTCTTTTATCCTTGCTTGTTAGGTTGGTTTTGAAACGTATTTTTGATACAGCAATGCACAAATAATCAGTCAATTGGATTAATGCATGGAACGAAAAGATGCGCGCGCACACACACACCCGCACATGCACAATAATAATGTTCAGACTTATATACATGCACATATAAATACATAGACATATAAAATATATATATATATAAATATTCATAATTATGCACATATATTATGTATATATACATATACCTATCTATTGATACATACGCCTTCACATGCATATAATAATAATAATAATAATAATAATAATAATAATAATAATAATAATAATAATAATAATAATAATAATAATAATAATAATAATAATAATAATCTTTATTGAAACAATCCGGTTGACAAACCGCAACCGGTTACAGTGTACAGTTATGCAATTGAAACAATTCACAAGAACACAAATGACAGAAGACATAAATCTTAGCTACTAACAAAACAGACAGCCTGCAATACACGGCGCCAATAGCAGCCTACAAAGCATATCCGCCCTACGGGACTCTGAATGTCGGTACCTCTCGCTCTCTATACCAGTTGTGTTATCCAATGCGCTATCGGGCCCCATTCAAATATATGCATATACACATACATATTATACATACATATATAAATAGAGTCAAATATACATACATGAATACATACATGCAAACATACATGCAAACCAAGGCACGTACATTTTCTTTCCCATTTTCTTTTGATTAAGCGCCTTCCAACGTCTCCGGTTTTTCGGACGCTAACGAAATTTCAGCTCTTAAAATTACGATCACAGCCAATCTCGGTCGCTTCGATCAGAAAAAGAAGCTTTGATCTGACGGCGATGAATGACCGCAATTACTAAGTCAATACATTGTTTGTGAGGCGCTTTTTTCCTACAGACGTCAACGAAAATTCTCTCATTACGTTCTGCACGTGACAGATCGTAAGGCGGCCAATAGGAAGAATGCAAAATATAGTCAGCTGATGTCAACCCACCTTTTCGTGCCAGTTGCGTTCGAAACCATGGGCCCTATAAACACCACCGGCATGGACTTCATCAAAGAGCTGGGGAAACGCATAACTCTAACCACCGGAGATTTAAAGGAAACTAGCTACCTCTTCCAGCGCTTGTCAGTAGCTATACAGCGCTTTAACGCGATCGCTTTTCGTGGTTCTTTTATGCAGCCGGATCTTGCCGAGGGATAAACCGTTCCAGAAAACCATCTTCCTTTCTCCGGATAATAGTTTTATAGCCTGAGGGATTAGTACTACCTCGGGAAAAAAAAAAATAATAATAATAATAATAATAATAATAATAAGGCCTAATAATAATAATAATAATAATAATAATAATAATAATAATAATAATAGTAATAACAATAATGGCAACAAATTAACAACAAGGAGATTATATCAACGAATCCGAATTACAAGACTTGCAACACTACTATTTTTTGCCAAAGTTTCACAATAGCATATTAATAATTTACAAATAAATTAATAACAAATAATAATAATAATCGACAAATAATAATAATAATAATAATAAATAATAATTATAATAATATAAAGATTGCTAAGTGTGATGGAAAACGGCCTTAATTAAGGGCCAAAATCTTTTTTAATAGGACCGCAAAAGTATTAAAGTTAGAATTTAATATTGGGACGTGTTGTTGCTTAGATAGCGCGTTTTTTTTATTCCATGGTTTAACGTCATCGTATGACATCAAAGGCCGTTGACGACAATTCAAAATTATGTACAATACAGCTAAAACAAAATTGATAGAGTTAAAAGCATCTAAACAGTACTTTACAATGTCACTAATATTCATCGTTTAGCAGCATAATATTATAGTTCAGATACTAATGTCAATGTTACTTGCATAAGATAACATACTGTAAGATGGTCTTTCAGGAAAATTATGGGACACTGTTTTGCAGCAATTATCACACATAAATTTTTTTAAATGTAAAATGAAAAGATTCCTGATAAACAGCAATAATGTACACGAGATTTCCAATCCAGCTATTCAATGATATAACAGCATTGGTTTCAAGTTTACAAAACCTGTAATTATGAAGTTTACAAAACCTGAAATTATGATATGAAATTTATTATCTTAATTTTTAATTTTCAAACATTTTTTTTCATTCAATGCAACCAGGCATCATAAATAAAATACATGCATAGGCATACATTGAAAACGACAGCTCCCACCACACGTTAAAGACACGAACAGAAAAGATAGTGCGTTTAATCCAATTGCGAACTTTATTCAATTGCGAACTTTATTGTGTCCGTCAAAGCCTTTTAACGGTGTCTAACTATATTTTGGCAGTGTAGTGGCTGGCCAAGTGGCTGGCTAATTCATGACTTTAATAATAGCGACTGATAACGTTAGGATGATGTAAGGGACTGAGCTCGATCTTTATCCAGGTCTTCTGATGTGACTTCTATTGTGACTTCTGTCGCTATTTGCCGAACCAGAGGTCATTCGAATGAGACAGACAGGCGAACGGACAGACAGGCACACAGACAAATAGAAAGACAGATAGATGCACAAGGGCACACAGACACACACGCACACACGCACACGCACACACAGAGAAAGAACCAGATAGGCAAGACAGACAGATAGCCCTACAGACAGACAGACAGATAGACAGACAGACACACAGGCACACAGGGAGAAAGAGACAGACATACAGACACACATAGACAAACACACAGACAGAGTCACGGATACATGCACACAATCAGACAACCAGATGTATAAGTAAAGCCAATGGTCCATCTCTCAGGATCCACAATGAGTTCATCTGTCAATGGATACAACAGCTTCTGAGGAGACCTGAGGATTCGGGCGAATACTGTTTGCTCGAAGAGGAAATCAATTGCCTCGGAAAAGCGAATATTAGGAATTGAATTGATAATGTGGCTTAAAATTGGAATTTCACAGGACGGATGCACTTATGAATACGCGGATTAACGAATAAAAAGGTAGCCTAAAGACATTGCTCAATAAATTAATATTTCAGCAATAAAACTATAATAATATAATATAGTTATACTAATATAATATGTAGAGTTATAATAGTGGAAGGATTCGTCTATTGAGATCTATCCTGTCGTCATAGCGCAACAGTTAACATAATGTCATGAAATATGTCCAGTAAAAGTTACAAATAATGATAATAGTAATAATAAGCTTTGTTTATTATTTCATAGCGACACACCACATTACAAAGTGGTTAGGGATATGATAACGGCCGTGCAGCGCCGTAATCTATTATTAATCAATGGATACCAACTTATAATCATTATTATTTGACCAGTGTCATTCGTCATCATCGTCTGAGTCGTCATCGTCATCGTCATCGTCATCGTCATCGGCATCATGCTCATCATCATCATCTTCCTGCAGCAGCATCATCATCATCATAAACAACAACAACAGCATATCATCATTATATAACTGTATTGTTCTTACTGTAGAGTAGAGCAGTCATTCGCGCGTAGGGCGGTAGTAATCCATCTTGCATCGAGACACTAACTCCCGTATCAGAGCAATTTATATAGAACAAGATCAAATTAGTTTCCCTTCCACATGTATCAGCGCCAATCGCTGGAAGCCATTGGCTCCTTCACACCTTCCAAAGTAAAAATCCTGCCACATCTTGATCCAGTCCAGGCAGGCCTAGTTGTAGTCTCACCACCAGCATAAATTAGGTCCCCACCGTGCTGGAGACTCGTACAACATATTATCATTATATATCAATCTCCTTTAATAATAGTAAAAACTAATTCGGCGTCCTAGCATTCACTATGTAAGATACGTGCATGTAATTTTGATAATACAATGCGTCAGAATATAGAAATTGGATGGCCTTTATTTCATCATTAAACACCAGGATCTGGGGAAGTAGCACCGCTGCGTTGAATTCGGGTATTGTCAGTCCCCAGAAGCCTTGATGAAAGGAGGAGGGCGATTGCCTTATACAGCGCGGTAAATAGACAGTAATTATAACCAAACAAGTGTGCAATATATTAGCGAACGTTAAATACGTTCATGCATCAACTTAGACATATTTAATACGATTTCACTTTTGCACTATAATATTAATTATTCTTCAATTAATATTATTATGTTGTTCAAACTCCGCCACTAGCTTCGAAGTTCTAACGGTGCCAGTCCCAAGCCGTGGGCTTCGGAGGATCTACGCTAATAGTCTTTGTTAACTTATTAGTCATTGTGATTGTCGGTGGACACTGTGGCTGTCATTGGTTATCGGTCGTCTTGTAACGCTGCAGCATGTTTCATTCTCAATCACCATCATCATCGTCGTCATCGTCATCGCTATCGTAATCATCATCATCATCATCATCATTCATGATCATCATCATCGAATCATCATCAGCATCATTAGACATCATAAAACGTTGTTACCCTTACTATATAAGTAGTGCAGACAGTAGCGCGTAGTAATGTAGTAATCCATCTCGCATCCAGTCACTAACTTCGGAATCACAGCAATTTATTCGATCCTCCTCCCCTGAGATTCCTTCCCTCATGTATGCTGCGACCCTTGAGCAAGTCCTTCACACACAATTGCTCAGCACCATCGATGTTCTGTCGTATGGTCGTGTGGGCTTTGGAAGGAGGGTAATATGAAAATACAGTTGTATTGTAGTGTGCTGTATAATACATGCGACTGAGATGGACTGAAATGAAAACCAAAAGTATTAAATTAGAACAAAAAGAAAGAATAAAGGCAGTTAGTGTAAGACTTGCAGAAGTGCTATCGATTATTAATTGTGTTGTAGGAGGATTGAATTGAGTTGCAGAGTCAGAGTAAATTATCTAGCGTCCAGTGGTTAATTTGGCAAATCCAATTGTAGAAACGTCATAACAGCAAGAACGCCCTGCATTATTCAAAGACATCAACGGTGATGAAGCGACTAGGTATGTGTGGCTATGTATGTGTGTGTGTGTCTCTCTCTCTCTCTCTCTCTCTCTCTGTCTCTCTCTCTCTCTCTCTCTGTCAAGGTCCAGTGTCTCTCTGTCTCTCTCTCTCTCTCTCTCTCTCTCTCTCTCTCTGGATCTCTCTCTCTCTCTCTCTCTCTCTCTCTCTCTCTCTCTCTCTCTCTCTCTCTCTCTCTCTCTCTCTCTCTCTCTCTCTCAAAATGACAATATGTGTGTTTGCGTTTTAGTGTTTGTGTGTGTGCGTTGGAATTTAGCGTCTTAGTATGTTTGCGTTTGTCTATTTGTGTATATGCATGCGTTTGCCTATCTATGTGCGTAGATGTGAATGTATGTTTCCATGAACGTGTGCAGATACGTGTAGCCTACGTACGAGTATTTTGACTAATCATCTTCCGATGTTTTATCTTTGGCGAATTCTTCTTCGTCCTAATGCGGAACCTGGGCGATAATTTTGTACACGCTCTGTCGTTTTAGACGGGTAATTAATTGTCTCAAAGCCTTTATTGCCTTTAATTCAAAGCGAATCCGAACAATCGAAAATTCCGTATGTTTTCTGCAGAGAGGTTGACAATTATTATTATTATCATCGTCATCATTATCATTATCATCATCGTCATCATCATCCATAGTGGAGAAATATGATTTCTACGCATACTAGTTGCTATGGTAACTCATGGAGTTTGATGGCATTTCCATTTTAGAATTATGCAACAATTGGTCAAAATGAATGGGGAACTATGTCTGAATCGATTGTAACTCATTTTCCCGGCTTATTATTATGCTAATTTACAATTATCCAAAACACTCGAAAATTTGGTAAATTTTCGAGAAAACCCAATCATTAGTTATTGTATCGTACTAAAATATCGACCACCTAGTGACAGCGAATAGTATGACTGAAGACGCTGATAACGCCTCTTTGCTACTACTAATACTGCTACTGCTACTGCTACTGCTACTGCTACTGCTACTGCTACTGCTACTGCTACTGCTACTGTTACTGCTACTGCTACTGCTACTGCTACTGCTACTGCTACTGCTACTGCTACTGCTACTGCTACTGCTACTGCTACTGCTACTGCTGTAATTGTGGACCGTGATCATGTTCCTCGTAAGCTTTTACAGAGCAGCCTGTTAGCAGGTAAGAAGGCAGGATTTAGTGTATCCTATAACGTGTACTCTGAAAATAGTCCGCGTTCATTTTACAACATAGCACGCTTAACGAGGCAGCGCGCCCATTATTGTTGCAGCCAATCACAACGCTGGCCAATCACAACGGTGCGTATCGGAAAAGGGGATTCCCCGATTCGAAAAGTTGAGTCCCCGATTCTATAAGCTAGCCTTTTTTTGGAGAGGTGAAATTTTGATAGAATGAAGCGTGTGCGAGGGCGAGTCTATATGCCAAGTTTCACGACGATTGAATGATTGTAAGTGATCGAACTAGTCGTCGCAAGATTTGACTATTTAGCCTGTGGCTCAATCAAGCAAGCATTCCCGCAAGTTAAACTAGATGGATAATAAAATACAGCCCGTAAAAACAAAGTTTTTTACTATATCCATCTAGTATCCTATAATGCGTCTTACGAAGCAGTTACCTCTACAAATATATAGTCCGCGTTCATTTTACGACATAGCATGCGTTTAATGAGGCAGCGCACCCGTTTCTGTTGCGGCCAATGGCAACGCTGGCCAATGGCAACGCTGCGTATCGGAAAGGGGATTCCCCGATTCGAAAAGTTGAGTCCCCGATTCTATAAGCTAGCCTTTTTGGGGGAGCTGAAATTTTGATAGAATGAAGTGTCTGCGAGGGCGAGTCTATCTGCCAAGTTTCATGACGATTGAATGATAGTAAGTGATCGAATTAGTCGTCGCAAGATTTGACTTTTTAGCCTGTGGCTCAATCAAGATTCCCGCAAGTTAAACTAGATGGATAAAAATAAGGAATGATCAAACAAGAAAAGACCTCGGAGCGGAGGAGACGGTGATAGAGAGAATTGGGAGACGAAGACTTGGATGGTACGGACACGTGAGACGGATGGCGGGAGATAGACTGCCCAATGCGGCGCTACACGGTCACGTGGAGGGAGAGAGGAACAGGGGAAGGCAACGGAAGACCTGGATGGACAACATCCAAGAAGACCTACAGAAGAGGGGTAGGCCTACAGACATAACAAAGATCGGCAGCATAGTACGGAATAGAGAACACTGGAGAGGCTTCATAAGGGCCTCATCGTCGGGAAACTGATGGAAGAGAAATAAGAAGAAGAAGAAGAAATATATATAACGTCGTTTAACACTGTTGTAAAGGTGTGCAAGGAGAACTTTGCATACATAGTCCACTCTATGATGTTATTCATGCGGCTGCTATGGCCGTTGATGTCGCCCTCACTATTATTATTTAAAAAGTGTCAAAGCACACCTTTATAATGTTTCTAATGTTGATTGTTTAATGACAAAAATGATACAGTTAAATTAATAATGTCTAAGATACATTGTGATAAGATGGCACTTGTTAATAATTAAACAATATTTTGCAGCAATGTCATAAAAAGGAGGTTTCAAATGAAAAAAGGATTCCTGATGAAGATTCTTAATGATCATCAGATTCTTAGTTTAGTTTTTGAAATTTATAAAACAGCTTTCGTTGAAAGTTTGAAATCAAACAATATTATAGATATATATAAAAATAGTGAAAATCACAGTACTTAATCATATGAACGGTTTAATAAATTATTAATTTGCGCTCGAGTATATAGATTTACATCTGCCAGTAATTGGTGGTTGTGGCAGTAACGACAGCTGGCGATTAAACGTGAATGCATTGTATATGTAGCCTCGCTTAAAACTCTTTTAAAGGTGTTTAAACAGATCAATATTATTCACATTTTAACGTCTCTGGAACAATCTGAATTCCTACTCTTTTTCGGCTCCTCCACCAACAGTGCCAATTACCCACCATCATCTGCTTCAGACTCCTCCATCCATCACTCCCAAGGCTTTCCACTCGAAACTAAAGTCTCTCCTTATCAAGAACTCTTACCCCGACTTCGAATTCTTGCCCTAAACACCACCCCTCCTTAACAGCTACTGTGCCCCCTCTGATCCTCTGGAAACCGGACGCGGACCTCCTTCGGACTACTCTTTCGGACAACCCCTCTGACTCGACCAGCGCTTGTGAATAATCCGGTATCCGGTGCCCTGCGCTTGGCTTTCGACTGGCGCTTTATGAAATGTTGCAGATTATCATCAAAACCTTGTTAATGGGCGCACGGATGCGTTTTGCATTATTATTACTGTTTCAATAAGAATTGTTAAAGAGTGTCTAAAATATTCATTTAAATAGTCTAAATAGTTGTTGTTGATGTTGTTGCTATCATTACTATTATTATTATTTTATAATAATAATAGTAATAATAATAATAATAATAATAATAATAATAATAATAATAATAATAATAATAATAATAATAATAATAATAAATAATAATAATAATAATAATAATAATAATAATAATAATAATAATAATAATAATAATAATAATAATAATAACAATAACAACAACTAATAATAATAGCTGGCGTTATTTTATATGACAACAATTATTATTATTATTATATTCTCAACATTAACATATTATTGTATTTGAGCGTTATTTTATATGACAACAATAATAACAATAATAATAGCTGGCGTAGTGGAATGATCTTCTGTGATGAAGCTAAAGAAATCACGCCATCTGTCTCACGAACTAGGAGGAATGACAAGGGCTACGATCGAAGTAAATATCTTGCGCAGGCGGTGTCTAGCAGACTCGAAGATGGCGACATCAAAGGAGCCCTTCGATTGCTGTGCTCTGATGATGTTCCTGTAGAAGATTCACCTAGGGTGATTGAAGAATTGCAGAAGAAGCACCCAAAGGCTTACGAAGACAGAAGAACACTGCCATGCCCTCAAGAAGACAGGTTCGATGCCATACAGGTTTCTGGAAAGATGGTTTGTAACGCTGTTGCTTCCTTTCCTGCAGCATCTAGCGGAGGACCAGATGGCTTCACACCACAACATCTGAAGAACCTTCTGTCCAATACAACAGACACGGATTTCGTAGAGACAATCACTGACTTAATCAATCTACTCTTGAGAGGCGGACTACCGAAACAAGTTGCAGATATCCTATACGGCGGAAGACTAATAACACTTGGGAAAAAAGATGGTGGAATAAGACCAATCACGATTGGATACACGTGGCGACGGCTTGCTGCCAAGTGTGTCTGCCATGTTGTTACTCCATACCTATCTCAAAATCTGTCACCACTTCAAATCGGCGTCGGAGTATCAGGAGGTGCCGAGGCAGCTGTCCACGCAACCAGACGATACCTGCAGTCGATGCCTGAAAACCATGTCATAGTTAAACTGGACTTCTCGAATGCCTTCAATGCTCTGAGAAGAGACTCAATGTTAGAGGCGGTGGCAGCAAAAGCTCCGGAAATATACAGATACGTATATGACAACTATGCCTACGCCCCCCAGCTACAGACCAGACAGCATACCATTCATTCCGAGGAAGGCACCCAACAAGGCGACCCCTTAGGGCCACTGGAGTTTTGCCTGGCAATACATCCACTTCTGGAGAGTTTGACAACTCCATTCACTATAGGCTATATGGACGATCTTACTCTTGCTGGACCGATCGATCAAGTTGAGTACGACGTCAGCTTGATAGAGAAAGAGGCGCCCATGTATGGTCTACAGCTAAATCAAGCAAAATGCGAAGCATCCTTTAGAACCTTCGATAAAGCAAAGAAGATTCAGACCTTCGCCGAGTTTGAAAATGTCGCCGTTGAAGATTTGACACTGCTGGGAGCACCGCTGCTGCCAGGCAGGGCTGTCGACAAATCTATCCAGAAAAGATCAAGGATTTGGAGAAAGTCACAACAAGGCTTGAGATGCTGCATCCACACGACGCATTCACCCTGCTGAGGAGCAGCTTAAGCATACCGAAGCTGCTATACACATTAAGAACATCAGCCTGCTTCTTAAACGAAGAACTTCTACACGTCTTCGACGAAGTCTTGAGAACTGGTCTGTGTAGCCTTCTTAATATCAACATGAGCGACGATCAATGGATCCAGGCATCTTTACCTGTTAGAAACGGTGGTCTGGGGATTCGTAGTGCCGTTATGCTGGCAACTTCCGCCTTTTTGGCATCAGCCGCTGGCACACGAAACCTTCAAGACCAACTGTTACTCGACGTCCCTCTAAC
>JACEVL010000868.1:307500-329827 GCA_020284085.1 Aporrectodea caliginosa
CATATTAGACATGATGTATGTACACCGGAATGCGTATTGCAGCCAGTTCAATCAAGAATATACTTACGTACTTATTTACTACTACCGTACATTACTTCTACTTTTTAAGCTAGCACTAGAAAGCAAAGCGAAATTTATGGCTGTGGATATCTTTCAAAATTCAAGCATATTTCACTTGAAATTCCGTATAATTCACCACAGTCAACGATATCCGGAAATCACGTGACGTGCGTACGAAAAGCGAATCCAGACTTGAAACCGCATATCAGTTTTTATTGAGGCGATCTCGCGGCAAGGAAAGAGACTAACTCATGGACTTTGATTGAGCACTCTTTCAGATTGCTAAAATAGAATTTCTCATCGACCTCTCCGCTCCTTGGTCAGGCATCGGGCCTACTCTTTTTGTTCCACGAGTTAAGACCACTGTCATGGCCCAAACTAGATCTTTTGCCACTTTTGTGCCCTCCTATGGAATGTCCTTCCTTCCTCTCTACGCGTTACCATTCTTTCTGGACCTCTTCCAACAGCCTTCTCCATAATACTCAAAACCTTCTTCTCTGGGGGTTCTCGCACTGGGAGCGCTGCTGAATGGCCACTGCTGTGAGCTGCGCTGTATAAATTAACAAATACAATAACAAATACAATGCAATCCTGGGAGTTATACCGTATAGTCCACCATTTTCACAGTTCTGTGGAATATTCAACGTTGCGCTAAGAATTGGACTTCATAAAAACACTTGACCTAACGCAGTTTTCTTCTTTCCGTTATATAATCGTAAGCTCGAAATATCTTTTAAAAGAGCTACTAGGTTAGCGTTTTCGTGGTGTATTTAGTAATATAATTATGAACGTGCGCTTTATAAATCTTCGTATACGGTAGCTGAGTCACTGTTGTACGACACCGTGTTATAACAAAGATGATTGAGCTACTTTCTCCTGTTTCATCCCAATAGCGCTGTTAATGTTCAATATCAGTTAAGGAAAGCTTAAATTGCTTCGACACATCCGATTTAAAGGTGTCTAAATATGGACCACCACAAGAGGTCGCGTTTGGTGAACAAACTCTATCTAGAATTATAAAACGACAGCATTATTATTTCAATAGTTTTAGTTTAACGACACTGTGTGATAGCAAAGATCATTAGCGTCGCCCTCCTCCTTTCGCCAGGCTTGTGACTGGCACTACTAGATTACGAACACTGGCTGTGTTTAATACACAGTAGTAGTTTAATATGGTCGTTGAGTAGTAGTTTCAGTCTAACGACACTGTGTGATAACAAAGATCATTAGAGTCGCCCTCCTCCGGTAACCAGGCTTGGGACTGGCACTGTCAGAATACGAACGGAGATTACATGTACATGGCCGGGTTTTAAAATACCTAAATTTAGCGTCGTTATTATGATATCAAAGACCGTAGCATTAAATGGTTGTTGAACGCTATTGGAGTTTATATTATAGCGTAAGTGGAATGCGTTAAAAAGGTGTATAACAACCATCACTCTTGGCCTCGTTTGTTTATGTAACTAAATAGACTGAAAAAGATCTGACCCAAAGCAATCTGAGTTATTGCATATTGATAATTTGATTTGATCGTTTACACAATCTCAGCAAGGGGTGAATTTTCCACTGTCCCTATTTTCAATAGCATTTGAAGGTCGATGTAATGAGGACACTTCCTATATGCGGCACTATGTCATTGGCCGCATTTGACACATTTCTGAGATTGCATATTATTACAATCTTTATATTGATGGTTGCATCGGTTGCAATATTATTTCTCTTGAGCAGTGATTCTTACTGTGGCCAAAACGTTTAAAAACATCAATCGCAGCGTTTTAGTTTAGGTGCGTAAAGGTGCTCTTTGATTTTGCGTTTATTCAATTACTAAGGGAAGTATAGTACACTTGTTTTTAGCCACTACTGTGGCCACATTCGATGCATAATTTCCCAACCTCTACATTAGGATATCCCCAATGTCCTTAGCAATTCCGTCCAGGTAGGTAGAAGTAGTTTCAGTTTAACGACACTTTTTGATTAACAGAAATTATTAGCGTCAACCTCCTCCTTCATCCAGGCTTGGGTCTGGCACTGCCTGAGTGGCGGAGTTCTTACAGGTTGGGTTGGTCTTCGAGTATATTTAATGTGTGTGTCCACAGTTTAACGGCAGCTTATGACAACATAGGCCGTTGCCGCCGACAAAGATTAGTTTTTGGCATATTACAGCTCTTTTGACATATTTAATTAACGCAATTGACTTATATGAAGCGTCGGTTAAATGCGTTTTAAAGGTGTCTTAAAACAGCAGCGTTTAGTTTCGTCAGTTTTAAAATTTTGACCTGAATCGTTCCAAAAAATTCCCTAACCAAATCTGCATACATCGGCACATAGGCACAGGGATTGGTCAAAACAAACCCCAAGTTTCGACACCTTTTAAATATATGTTTTAGTTGCTATAAAAGCGTCAAAGCCGTTTCAAAATTATGTTGATTGGCTGTGCGACTATATACCTTGTTAGTTTCGTTTTCAAACGTATTTAGAGAGTGATCCACAAATAATCGAGATATTAGTCCAGAGGATTTATGCATG
The DNA here is from genome assembly GCA_020284085.1 of Aporrectodea caliginosa. Taxonomy (NCBI): domain Eukaryota; kingdom Metazoa; phylum Annelida; class Clitellata; order Crassiclitellata; family Lumbricidae; genus Aporrectodea; species Aporrectodea caliginosa. The sequence goes on from JACEVL010000868.1 coordinate 310,087, forward strand.
GAACGAATACATGCATACATACATACATACATACATACATACATACATACATACATACATACATACATACATACATACATACATACATACATACATACATACATACATACATACATACATACACACATACATACATACATACATACATACATACATACATACATACATACATACATACATATGTATACCTATTTATTGATACGCACGCATTCACCCTCTGGCAGTCTCTCTTCTTCCTTCGCTTTTCTCAAAACCTGTTTATTTTCACGGGGCTTAGCACACTGGGAGCGCTTCTGAACGGTTCACCCTACGAGAGGCGCTTTACAAATGTTTAAATACGATACGATACGATATTTACTTATTTACTTATTTATTTCACCCTTTAACCACTGACGTGTCGGTCGCTTTGATATAATAGTATAAGTATAGAGATCCTGAGTGGCCGAGTGGGTTGGTAGCCGGCTCGCCTCGCCGTCGGCCCGGGTTCGATTCCGGGTCTGTCGGTTGATCAGAGATTAATTTCTCGGATCTTTACTGCGGGTGGCTCGGTCGCAATATAAACGTGAGTACAATACAATACAATACAACACAACACAATGCAACTGGGGCGCGGTGGTATAGGGGTATGTTCGGTGCCTTGCAGCTGGAGGGTTGCGGGTTCCAAACCACCTCAAAGCCGCCGCGTAGGTACCCTGGGCAAGTCCTTCACTCGCAATTGCTCATGCGCTTCGGCGTGAAACTCCGATTCAGCGTCCACGCAGTAGTCGGGAGCGCCTCTGAATGGGCAATCTGGTAGGGGCGCTATAACAAGTGTTCAAATACAATACAATAAGTAAAATCCAACGAAAAACAATCTCAAATAACAAACGAAAAGTCAGCAGAAAAATACGAGTAATGAACTGAAACCAAACAAGTACTTTACATGCGAGAACGACCACAGAAGCCGTAAGATGTCGTTAAAATCTTAGAACTGTTTTTGCTATTTACGGACACCTCTTTTAAGGCGATAAATTTCGGTATAAGTATGCGAGCTTACCGCTGCAAATCACGTTAATCAACATCCTGTCAAGAAATGTTACAGTGCGATGCAGACATCGAGATAATAAAGTAATCGACATCTTAATATTCGAAATTCTAAAGCGCAAATCGGAAGCCAAGGGCAGGGCACCAGCTTAGTCACGAGCGCTGCGTCGAGTCAGAGGGGTTGTCCAAAGTCCAGTAGCTTAATTTATTCATGGAATGTGAGGTGTCAACATGAAAAAATAATTTATTTACGGCGGGCGCTACACTGAAACAGGCGTTTCCGAAAATCCAATGCTACGCGGTTCAGAATTAATTTGACGGGAAGACCATTCCCGATTTGTAATAGGTCTTAAACGACGCAACGATGTAAAGACCGAATTAAGATGGCAATTAGATGGGTCGAGGTGGTTAATTTATTTAAAAGGATGGACACTGACAACCAACCATACACACGCAAACAAGCACAGGGACAGACAGACATTAGTTTTTAGATTAGTTCTATTTATTCGTAAAAAAGTTTTTCGAATCTAATAGAATGCATTTATTTTCAAAAACTTCCTTATAGCATGTTACTTCTTCAAGTTCACATATTAGTGCAAGCAATAATTATAATTATATGAGGTACACAAATCACGCTCAGCTGTTTCGAACTTGGAATCGTTGGTTAGTTGCTGTTTAACGACACTGTGTCATAAAAAAGATTATTAACGTCGCCCTCTTTCTTTCCTAGGCTTGCGACTGGCACTACCACGGTTAGTGTATTTGCGGAATTGGATGTTGCTATTGCACAGAACTAGAATACATTGGTATCAATGGTCGCTTGCATTTGTTGTGATCGAACACATATTTAATTAACGCAATTGACTTATATGAAGCGTCGGTTAAACGCGTTTTAAAGGTGTCTTAAAACAGCAGCTTTTAATTTTGTCAGTTTTAAGATTTTAACCTGATTCGGTCCTCAAAATTTCCTAACCAAATTTGCATACATCGGAAAATAGGCACAGCGATTGGTCAACACAAACCCCAAGTTTCGACACCTTTTAAATATATGTTTCGGTTGCTATAAAAGCGTCAAAGCCGTTTCAAAATTATGTTGATTGGCTGTGCGACTATATACCTTGTTAGTTTCGTTTTCAAACGTATTTAGAGAGTGATCCACAAATAATCGAGATATTAGTCCAGAGGATTTATGCATGGAACGAATACATGCATACATACATACATACATACATACATACATACATACATACATACATACATACATACATACATACATACATACATACATACATACATACATACATACATACATACATACATACATACATACATACATACATACATACATATGTATACCTATTTATTGATACGCACGCATTCACCCTCATATATACATTCAAATATATTCATATACACATACATATATACATATAAATACAGTCAGATATACAAACATAAATACATACATACAAACATACCCGCACTCCAAGGCACGTACATTTTCTTTCCCATTTTCTTTTGATTAAGCGCCTTCCAACGTTTCTGGATTTTCGGACGCTAACGAAATTTCAGCTCTTAAAATTACGATCACAGCCAATCTCGGTCGCTTCGATCAGAAAAAGAAGCTTTGATCTGACGGCGATGAATGACCGCAATTACTAAGTCAATACAGAGTTTGTGAGGCGCTTTTTCCAACAGACGTCAACGAAAATTCTCTCATTACGTTCTACGCGTGACAGATCGTCTGACGTCACAGTTACGCTACTCCAGTTGTAAATATATTATCCTGGTTTTCGCAGAGAAAAAATTCCCGAATACACACCTCTTTTAAGTTTGCCCTTCGCCTTATAATATGATCTGTTTTGCTCAAAAATTATTCCCGTCCACACCTCTTTTAAGAACGTCCATCATCCTATAAATATAAAAGGCTAGGCTTCGTAATCAAGTGAAGCTCTAAGTTGTTCATCAGTCGTTGGTATTACATGTATAACCATAGAAGCAATGTTGAGCAAAAGTTCTAATATCATTGGTTTCGTGCCTCTAAAAATTAACTGTGTACCTTGATCAACATTATTCATATTGATAACGGAACCTAACCGTACACTAATTAGTGTCTAAATTAAATACTGTATCCGTGACTTTCCGCGTTAAAAATAATAATAATAATAATATAAATAATAATAATAATAATAATAATAATAATAATAATAATAATAATAATAATAATAATAATAATAATAATAATAATAATAATAATAATAATAATAATAATAATAATAATAATAATAATAATAGTAATAATAGTAATAATAATAATAGTAATAATAGTAATAATAATAATAATAATAATAATAATAATAATAATAATAATAATAATAATAATAATAATAATAATAATAATAATAATAATAATAGTAATAATAATAACAACAACAATTTGTGATCCAACGTTTCAACACCGTTGCGTTCCACAGCACTTTTATTCTTCCAGATCTTGAGACCTTGACAAGGATGGCCACTCCAGAGTTAACATTGATTATTAATATCTGACATCTGAGGGATTATAGATACCTCGGGTAAAAAATAACAATAATAATAAAGTGGTATCCGTTAATTGATGATACATTACGGCGGCCACGCCCACTACGTCTACCATACCAAATGTAATGCTAATGGCAATTGCAAACTTGTATACCGCACCATTAGGAGCGACTCATTATCATTCAAATTACAACATGGGTCTTTTGTCGGAGTAGTAATTATTATTAATTGAGGGGCCGTATTAAGGCGGGTCCGGGTGCTGTGATTACCTACGAAAGGCCCCCTCTGACGACCATCATCACAATCATCATCATCATCATCATCATCATCATCATCATCATCATCACCATCATCATCATCATCATCATCATTATATAACAATTATCCTTACTGTAGAGTAGTGCAGTCAGTAGCGCGTAGTGTGTGTTGTAATCCATCTCGCATCCAGTCATTAACTTCCGAATCACCGCAATTTATGTAGCTCTTGAAATCCAATGCAGTTTCCTTCCCTCATGTATGCTGCGACCCTAGCGAGAAGCTCTTAGTTCCTTGACATCTTGAAACTGCGGTTGTTGTTTGCTATAAAATATAATAAATCCATCCAGGCAAGCTTAGTTGTAGCCGCACGAAGAGTGTAAAAAGAGGTGTCCAATTGATAATTCTCGTCGAGAGAGATTGATCAATTATAAATTCACTTTTCTTGCACACCTTTTTAAAGACTCTGCATCGTGCTACATCTGAGTACGTTCGCCGCGCGTGACTTATGTAACAGATGGCACGCAGACGAATGCGTCAGAGCATTGGATGGCTTCTTACCAGCTGCATCGATGCATTGACTTGTGCTGGGCAAGTATTATATTAGGTCGGGTGGGATTGGATGTGCGCTATTTTACGTCGCTATAGAAGTCGATAGATGAAAATGGATTATGTGGTATATAGAGTAAGAGTAGACATTGGATTTAACAAAATTAATCCATATGCACAAGTATGCATATATATATAAACACATACAAGTGCATACGTACGGCTGGACAAGGTGGCTGATTTGTTAGAGCGGTCGTCTTGTAACGCTGAGAGTACGGGTTCGATTCTTAGAAACCTTTAAAACGTTGCAACCCGATGCTATATAAATGAATTGGACACGATTAGCGATTAATGTGAATCTATCCTCGATTGGTTAAAGCGGTGCTTTAAACACCTTTAAAACGTTGCTACCCGATCCTATATAAGCATGGGACACGATTTGAGAGTAATACTTCCTTGAACGAGTCCTTCACTCACAACTGCTCAGCACCATCGATGTTCTGTCGTATGGTCGTGTGGGCGTTGGTAAGTAAGTAAGTAAAGTAAGTAAGTAAGTAAGTATTTCCTTTATTGAGAAGCACTAGCAAACGCACAGCACTGTACATAGCAAGATTAATACATTCAAACAAATAAACAAAAATTTCTATATACAACCATAGAATTGAATGAGAGGCTTTATTGTACAGAGGAAGAAGAGCTAGAGCTAGTCATAGGGGAAAAAGAAGGGTTTAAATAGCCAGATCTAGGGAAAACATATCGTTTATTTGTATAGCATCCGGGCAAGGAAGCATTTCTGAGACAGGTTGTCAAACATGGGAAGCTCACGGTTATGGGGCCGTGGCCGCAGGGAGTAGCGCGATTGCTTGATCGGTGACAACAATTTATGCAGAACATGACAAGGATTGTGCAGAATACAGGCAAAGAGTCTAGTATCCGCATTGCTGCAGAGAGTCTCAAATGAGGGAGAAGATGGAGGTAAGTACCCCTGGCGTACCAACCTTCGGATAATTCCCTCAAGGGCCTCCCGTTCCTGCACTCTCACAAAGCCCCACCACACAGGCGAGCAATACAGCATCATACCAACCGTAGTGGCACGAACTACATCAAATAAACTGTCCCCGAGAGCCCATGCGACCTCAGGATCCGAAGTGCATAAAAGGACTGCCTTGCTTTTATGGTCAGACGTTTAACCTTCGCAGGACGAAGACATTTTACGATACACGGAGGTCGAAGAGGGGTAAATATTTACCCCAAAACAATATTTAATATCGCAGCTCATAGGTAAGATACAATAAAAAATGAAGTATCAATTCTAATAGTTCTAAGGTCAAGGAATCCATCTAGCCTAGTGAGAATAGTCTGTCAATACCACTTTCCAAGATGGCGGCCAAGATGGCCGCCAAAACACAGAAATATGCATATTTCCGCTCATCGGTAAGCTACAATGATAAATGAACCCTCCACTTTCATAGATCCGAGGTCAAGGCATCCATTTATTGTAGTTAGAATAGTCTGTCAATACCACTTTCCAAGATGGCGGCCAAGATGGCCGCCAAAACACAGAAATATGCATATTTCCGCTCATAGGTAAGCTACAATGACAAATGAACCCTCCACTTTCATAGTTCCGAGGTCAAGGAATCCATTTATTGTAGTGAGAATAGTCTGTCAATACTAATTTCCAAGATGGCGGCCAAGATGGCCGCCAAACATAAAAATATGCATATTTCAGCTCATATGTATGCTACAATGACAAAGGAACCCTCCAATTTCATAGTTCCAAGGTCAAGGAATCCATTTGTCGTAGTGAGAATAGTCTGTCAATACCATTTTCCAAGATGGCGGCCAAGATGGCCGCCAAACACAAAAATATGCATATTTCGGCTCATATGTATGCTACAATGACAAATGAACCCTCCAATTTCATAGTTCCGAGGTCAAGGAATCCATTTATCGTAGTGAGAATGGTCTGTCAATACCACTTTCCAAGATGGCGGCCAAGATGGCCGCCAAACACAGAAATATGCATATTTCAGCTCATAGGTATGCTTCAATAACAAACGAACCCTCCAATTTCATAGTTCCGAGGTCGATGAATCCATTTATCGTAGTTAGAATAGTCTGTCAATACCACTTTCCAAGATGGCGGTCAAGATGGCCGCCAAACACAGAAATATGCATATTTCAGCTCATAAGTATGCTACAATGACAAACGAACCCTCCAATTTCATAGTTCCGAGGTCGATGAATCCATTTATCGTAGTTAGAATAGTCTGTCAATACCACTTTCCAAGATGGCGGTCAAGATGGCCGACAAACACAGAAATATGCATATTTCAAAACAGAGGTACATGTATGCTACAATGACAAATGAACCCTCCACTATCATAGTTTCGGGGTCAATGAATCCATTTTTCGTAGTGAGAATAGTCTGCCAATACTAATTTACCTCTAAGGGATGGCCGCCATCTTGGAAAGTGGTATTGACAGACTATTCTCACTACGATAAATGGATTCCTTGACCTCGGAACTATGAAAGTGGAGGGTTCATTTGTCATTGTAGCATACATATGAGCTGAAATATGCATATTTCTGCGTTTGGCCATCTTGGCCGCCATCTTGGCCGCCATCTTGGAAATTAGTATTGACAGACTCTTCTCACTACGATAAATGGATTCCTTGACCTCGGAACTATGAAATTGGAGGGTTCGTTTGTCATTGTAGCTTACCTATGAGCTGAAATATGCATATTTCTGGTTGTTGGCGGCCATTTTGGCCGCCATCTTGAAAGTGGTATTGACAGACTATTCTAACTACGATAAATGGATTCCTTGAGCTCGGAACTATGAAAGTGGAGGGTTCATTTGTCATTGTAGCATACCTATGAGCGGAAATATGCATATTTTTGTGTTTGGCGGCCATCTTGGCCGCCATCTTGGAAAGTAGTATTGACAGACTATTCTCACTACGATAAATGGATTCCTTGACCTCGAAACTACGAAATTGGAGAGTTTATTTGTCATTTTAGCATACCTATGAGCTGAAATATGCATATTTCTGTGTTTTGGCGGCCATCTTGGCCGCCATCTTGGAAATTGCACTCCCAAAATTATTGCAACTATTGAAATCGAATTCCGCGGTAAATTCAGTACTTTATTTCTGATTACAGGTTAGTTATGAAAAATATCTTTGAAAAATGCATATTCACCATGAACGAATTATTAACGACGTCGAGGACGAAGAGGGGTAAATTTTTACCCCAGGACACTTTGAACTCAAAAATCTTCTTCCCCAACATGACATTTTCCTGGCTTTGGTGTCAGAATATGTCAGAGGTATTAACTTGTAAACACATGGAACGTCAAATTATAACTGCCAACGGTTGCTCCGCAATCAGCATTCAAACACCCCTGGGGTAATTATTTACCCCTCTTCGTCCTGCGAAGGTTAATGTGACTAGAGAACCCAAATTTCGCTGTAAGCTAAACACCAAGAATAATTAGGGTTTGCACTCTTGCGATACCTTTTAGAGGAGGGGGGAACATACCGATGGTACCCCGGGGACGCGTGAAAATTATCTCACAGGATTTGCTTGAGTTAAGCTTGAGGTTGCAACTCTGTGCCCATACACTAATATGCTCAAGCTCAATCTCAGTTGTAGTGATACTTGATGCAGGGACAGCGAGATAGCAATCATCTGCATATTTAAAAATGCGATTGCATTTATTAACAGGTTTTAAGTCAGAGATTGCAACTACGAAATCCATCGGGCCCAAACCGGAACCTTGAATAATACTTGCATTAATTCGTGCCAGAGAAGATATTACACCGTTAAACCTAGTGCAATGACTTCGATTATGAAGTAAATTCAAAATCCAATTAAAAATGTGATCAGGAATTGGGAGAGAAGCAAGTTGTTCGGCTAGATATGAATGTCTGACAGTGTCAAAGGCTTTGGAAAAATCCAATGAGACCAAACGTACATAGGGTTCATAGCATAAGGTTTCAAGGATGTGGTTAGATACAGCCATCAAAGCAGCAGCCGTTGAGCCCGTAGGTCTAAAGGCATACTGATCATCAAATTTGTCATTAGTGTCTGTGTTGGTGATTACCGGATACATATATATACGGGTAACGATTTTTTCAAGAATTCTACAAAGGATGGAAGTAATGGAGATGGGGCGGTAATCCGATTCCATTCTTGGGCATGCCAATTTGGGGATTGGTGTAATACAACTTAACTTCCACTGTGGAGGAACATATAATTAGGCCTTTTAAACGGTAATCAACATTCAGCCTGCAAGGCGGTATACTGGCTTATTGGTATCAGGTTTTGTTTGAGCTTGTTGTATTTCTGTGTGTGGAATTGTGGAGGTCATCTTCATTAAGTTTATTTGCTTCCACTGTTTCTTCGTTCTTGTCATGTGGCCTTGAGGCGGATTGAGATCCTATTTCCAAAGCGCCATAGCACCTGGTCTGCATTAGCTTTGCCTTTCGCGGATTCCTCGGCGAGCTCTAAGCGAAGTTACTCAAATTATTGGAATCTGAGTCTGAAATTTCACCTTCTTCGGCTTCAGAGGTTATATCACCAGCGGCAGAATTGTATCCTACAGTCTTTGTAGTATTGAGAGAGGAATCAGCAGAACTATAATAGCAGCTGGATTATAATATGGTCGTTGAACGTTACTGGAGTTTATATATAGCCTCAATTGTATGCGTTGAAAAGGTGTTTAGCAACAACGATTAATTAAGCTTCTAATTGACGTTTGCAGTTTCCGCTCATATATATGGTTTTTTATCATTGTTTTCATGTTTCCTCGTCTTTTTTCCGTCATCCTGTTTTATCTAGTAATCTCTCATATTTTTGTGCTCTTGATTTCGTATTTTCTCAACTTTTCTCGGTTTCATCGACAGGCCAATACTGCCCTGCCATGGCAAAAGGAAGCAAGTCCAGTTTAAGGTTAAAATTACATATCGGTATCATTTTGGTTCAAGAAGCAAGTCCAACACAATCATCTATATAAATAGTTATTATTGCATGTGGTAGAAAGAGGCAGAGAGAAGCATGTCCAAGTAGTACTGGAAAATTGCAAGGCAGAAAGAAGCATGTCCATCAACCAACTGTACGCGTAAATTCAGACCGATGGGTGATGCCTGAGTTGTTTTTCGCATTTTTCTCAGAAGCTAAAATTGGTGACTTACTTCCTTTTGCCATGGCAGGGCAGTATAGCTTTCTTCAACACTGTCGACTTCTGTTTCTTCGCTCCCTCAGACGCCAGTTTCAGTGGCATTTCGAAAGTTTCTGAGAATTTCCTAGAATTTTCTAAAGTTTTTCTTATTTTTGATTACTTTAATTACTTTAATTATTCACAGAATCTATGATTCGATTAATCTCGATAATCACAAATGTCCTCGATTCGAATATTTCGATTATTCTCGATTTTTCTAATTATTTTTTATTATTTCAATGTATCAGAAACACAACGGCAATTTCTTACGATCAACTTTTTCGAATTTAATAGGTCGCTATTTGAGTTTATATATAGCACCAGTTGAATGCGTTAAAACGGTGTTTACCAACAAACCCTTAATCATGAACTTATTGAAATGTCATGAAGGCCTGATATCCTGAAGTGAATATTTTTACGCTTTAGAATCATTTCGTTTCTGTAGATGGCGCTGCTAAAATCCAATACTTTATGAAGAACGTAATAAACTGGACTCATTTCATTTCAGTAGGTTCCGCTGCTATCGCACTACGCGCTAACCGTCGCGCAGATTCAAATATCTGTATAATCATAGTTTGGTTGTGCGATAGCAGTCTATTACTAGCTGTCCACAATGCCCCGCGGGCATGATTTCTCAAATTCTTCTCAACCGTCTTAGGACGGGCAAACATCTAGTTATTACTAACGAGTGTGACTTATATTTGCGTTTCTGTAACATTTCTTTAGACGCTGGTAAACCATTGCACACAGCCTTACTGTAACAAGGGCGATAAAGAATATACTTACTGACTTACATATGAATAATGGCTTATGCAGCTTATGCTAAACACCTTTTTAACGCATTGCAGTGAAGCTATATATAAACATTCAAAGCTTATAATATATCTGCAGGTTGGTGTCGAATCTAAACCGAAGTCTGTTGTAACGAATATTGTGTTGCACACGTTTTATTTAATAAAATGGCGTAGATTGGAAAAATAAGGTTATCTGAATATACTCACATTAATTGTAGACGTTCCGGACTTGTACTTGCAATTGGTTTCTTTTGACAACCCCTCTGTCATGACGCAGCGCATGAGGATATGCGGGTGCTTTTAGGTTATTATTATTATTATTATTATTATTATTATTATTATTATTATTATTATTATTATTATTATTATTATTATTATTATTATTATTATTATTATTATTATTATTATTATTATTATTATTATTATTATTATTATTATTATTATTATTATTATTATTTTTGTTTTTTTTTTTTTATTGCCCGAGGTATAAATGATCCCTCAGGCTTCTAAAAGCAATTCCGAAGAATAATCACGCCTAGTATGGCTCGTGGTCCTCGTCCCCGGTGTTGTGCATAAAAGTCCCTCTGAATGCTATGGCGTTATACCGCTGCGTGCAGATTGACAAACGCTGGAACAGATATTTGGTTTCCAAAGGATCGCCGGTGGCGGCAGTCACCCGACGTCCTAGTTCCGAAATGAACTCTCGTCCTGACCTATTTATTGGGCCCAGTGATTCTAGGGCAATGGGAACGAAGTTGTGAGTTGCGGGGAGATCTGCATATTTCGTGATTTTGCGCGAGGCTGCCAGTTCAGCTGCGCTCCCAGGTGTTGTCGACGTCATTTGAATGTAAGATGCTGCGCAAGTATGGATGCTGGTTACGTCCCAGGTCATGTACTTTCCCCCTGCCCACGGTACGAGCGTCGCTCCATCCGGTCTCTTTCCGTCGGTGCGCAGGAGCCCTGGGGGTTCTTTCGAGCTGGGGATGTCTGCTCTCTGAAGGGCTCTCCATATGGCATCATTCATTGCGAAGTGTCGGCTTGCTCTTCCTCCAGATTGCTTGCACACCAGTCCGTGGTGACCTCCAGGGTCCGCAATCTGACCACATTGGCATTGATGTGAAGCGCATAGGTTGAGGCCCAGGCGTAGGCCAATCGCCACTCGGATCGCTTCGTTGCTCAGACCCAGTCCGCAGGAAGCTATTGGCACAGTTGAAAGCCAGTCTCCGGCGTGGGGCGATGAAACTGCTCCCAGTCTTGCTCGGTTTAGTGGGTCGATGTTCGCAGACCACACCGTCGCCTTGTCTTGATCAATCAAGGGTCTGTCCCAGGTCTTCTGTCTGTTCCAAGCTGGCGCCTCGCCTACTGGCAACGTCGATCTTCGAGATTCTTGTATTTCCTTCTCGAAATCATCCATCAGTTCCTCACGGTCGAGGATGGCCGCCCCGAGTTATTATTATTATTATTATTTTTATTATTATTATTATTATTATTATTATTATTATTATTATTATTATTATTATAATTATTATTATTATTTTTATTATTACTATTATTTTTATTATTATTATTACTATTATTATTATTATTATTATTATTATTATTATTATTATTATTATTATTATTATTATTATTATTATTATTATTATTATTATTATTATTATTTTTTATTATTTTTATTTATTTATTATTATTATTATTATTTTTATTATTATTTTTATTATTATTATTATTATTATTATTATTATTATTATTATTATTATTATTATTATTATTATTATTATTATTATTATTATTATTATTATTATTATTATTATTATCTGGAGTTAGCGGTCATCCTCACCGGTCAATTGCATAAAGGTGCTTCAAAATGCAACAGCATTAAACCGCTGCATGCAAATAGAAAGTCGCTGAAACAAGCGTGCTGTCTCCTGCGGTTCCCCCGAAACAATGGTCAAACGCCGACCTAGTTCTGATAGGAACTCCCTGCCCTTATTATTATTATTATTACATGTCTACGAGTACTTCAGCCAAACAGATGAAACAACCCTGCCATACATTCAGAACTATTCAAGTAATTTTCTTGTCAATATATCACCCAACAAATAAACATGGCGTGCTGGTTTTCTTGTCAGTCTATCACCGTCAATGCCGTCTACGTGACCAGAGTCACTCCACAAAGGCAACCTCCTCCCACGTGCCTTGTTTCCATGCGTGTCACGTAGGCGCTCCTAAGCTCCTCAGCCCCCATTCCATATATTTCTCACGTGGCACGTCACGCGGACCGCGTAGGCGACGCCGTCCAGATTGAGAGTAATCAATCAATCACCAGATGTCGCCAGCGTACGATTCGCTTTGTTTTCCGATGAACATCCGGGTCATAGTTCAATGAGACGTCAGTACGGATCTGAACCCCGAATGAGACGAATTGATATTGAGCGTTAGCGTAATGTTGGAAGTGATCGTCATCTTGGATATTTCTAAAGAGTTAACTAAACGCCAAGAGCGGGTCACCAGCTGTTTGCAATACCATTAGATGACTTCAGATTAGATTAGATTAGATTGAATTAGATAGGATAGGATATGATCAGGTTTCTTCTTCTTGTGGTTCTCTGCCTCTTAGGCAGGTTCAAATGTCCGACGTCGTCACTTCTCTCTTTGTTGGGCCTCTTATTTCAGCTTCCTGTAATCGTTTGTCATCATCCAATCCAGCATCATCTGTCTTGGTCTTCCTCTTGTCTTCCTCCCCTTCATTTTTCCTTCGATGACCGTTCTTAGTAGTGAGTCTCCTCTCAGCGTGTGCCCGATCCATTTCCTTTGCCTGTCTCTTATTGTGTGTAGAGAGGCAAAGATTAAATTAAATTAGGATCGGATAGAATTCGATAAGGAAGGATAGGATAGGCTAGGAACAGATTGTAATAGACTATAAAGTGAGAGCGCCACATTATACTGCGGAGTCCAAGACAAGGTGATTGGAATGCGATTCTTGTTGAACGAGGCAAGGACATAGGGAAGTACATAGGCATGATCTTCCCTTATACGGAATTAAGATTCAATGGATGGGTGGATGGATGGATGAATTCCACTATTTGAACGATATCTTATGGCGTCATACGTAGTAATAGTTTTCATTGTTTTACTACATCTTATGGCTGCCAGAGGAACTACATCACCCTCCTTTCTTTCTGACCTTGTGACTGGCGCTACCATTGGCGGGTTTCTGGCTGTACATCGAAACTCACAGTGTTTGTAATTTTAAATAACTTATTCGAGGTTTTAGAGTCACCGGCAGTGAATTTACTTTGGCATGATAAAGCAAAAGAATTTATAACCACAATACACAACTTAAAACAGGTGTCGAAAGCACAAAAATATTCGTATTTATAATTATCATGGGCTTATGACATCGGGTAGATAATTTCTGTTAAAAAACGCTGTATTGTAACAAAATTGATTAATGTCGCCCTCCTCTTTTATCTAAATGTGAGACTGACACCTCGAGTATGTAAATTGTCGATTTAAATCGATGATTGAGCGTGACCTGCTTGACCTTTCCTACCGCTCACAGTAAAACGCTCAGTAACCCACTTCTTTCTCTAGTTGTGGCGCTATATAAATGTTGTGATTATTCTTAGGATGAAAAGAACCAGATCATTACGACGAACTGTTGGCTGAATCAGATGTGGATCGACTTCAAACTGCGATGGGATCCGAAAAACTACGGAGGCGTCAAGGTCATCCGGATTCCCATAGACGCCATCTGGCGACCAGATATATTGCTCTACAACAAGTAAGTAAATAAATTTTTTTAAATTAAAAAAAATAAAATTAAATATATCTTCGCTACCGTGGTGTAGCTATTAACGTTTATTTATTATTTTAGTTATAACCAAGTTAATATATGGATATACAGGGCTGCCGACAGAAATTCCGGGCCCCTAGGCAGAGCAGTCACGGGCCCCTATTTATCCTTAGACTTTATGAGAATTTTTTTAAAACAAACTGAAATAATTATAGTGCAGATACGACCCTACAAAATTATATTTATAATGTGCAACTATTGTAGTTACGTGTCCGTAATATTATATTTTATAAGGCATAAAATCATAAACTTTGTATATCTGATTATAATATATTTCATAAATTGATTGCGGGCCCAGCCCGGGCCCCTAAAAGTCGCCGGGCTTCTGGGCATTTGCCCCCCTGCCCCCCTCTCGGCGGGCCTGTGGATATATAAGGATCCTGAGTGGCCGAGTGGGTTGTTGCCCGCTCTCCGCGCCGGCGCCCCGGGTTCGCTTCCCGGTCGGGTCGGTTTATCAGAGATTAATTTCTCGGATCTTTACTGCGGGTGGCTCGGTCGCATTATAAACGTGGAGTACAATACAACACACAACACAACACAATATACTGGGGCGCGGTGGTTTGGGGTATGTTCGGTGCCTTGCAGCTGGAGGGTTGCGGGTTCGAATCCACCTCAAAGCCGTCGCGTAGGGACCCTGGGCAAGTCCTTCACTCGCAATTGCTCATGCGCTTCGGCGTGAAACTCCGACTACAGCAGTAGTCGGGAGCGCCTCTGAATAGGAAATCTGGTAGAGGCGCTATAACAAGTGTTCAAATACAATACAATACAATACAATATGACGGAAGTCAATAACCCAGGCGGCCACAAAATGTCGTTTACACCGGGTGACAATTTGTTTCGCTTAGACACCTTTAAAATGCAACCAACAGACTATATATATAATCCGAATGCGTAACTTTATGTTACTGACGCCAATCATCGTCGATATGACGGCGTCGTTAAATAAACGTATTTCAGTCAGACTTTATGTTACTGGAAGCAGGCAGAACATGAACTAATCAATCCGGGAGTAAGGTATAAATATTGCCATTATTACCAAAATGTTTGAGCTGTAATATGCCAAAACTAATCTTTGGCGGCGGAAACGGCCAATGTTGTCATATGCGCTGTTAAACTGAGGATCCAATGGAGAAAGGAGGAAAGTATTATTTCAACGATGTAACATCCTCCAAGAAAAAGATACCTTTAAAATAATATAATTATTTACTTTTTCAACTTGTCGTCAATGGTCTTTGATGTCATTTGACGACGTTTAACCCTGGAAGAAGCAATAATAATAATAATAATAATAATAAAAAAAATAATAATAATAATATTCTGGGGGAATGAAGTACCTCAGGGCAAAAAAAAATAATAATAATAATAATAATCTGGAAAAAAAATAATAATAATAATAATAACAATAATAATAATAATCGCAAAATTATGCGAGCTAATTTGCTGTAGGGCTTTTTATACCCTCAAATGTTGCAAATTTTGCTGAATAATAACACACCTGTTTTAGAGCTACTATTCTTCATAAATTATAAGTTTAAGGTACTAACGACGATAGTACAATCCATCGTATGGCCTTTGAAAACGCAATGATAAAACCTTCGTAATCTATCCAATGAAATCTCAAAATTTAATATTGCCTTCGCCACTGCATATCCGTGCGACTAATGCCAGGCAGTGCCAGATCAAAGCCAGGATGAAGTAATAAACGGTGATTGTGGTAATTATCCTCAAAGTTATCACACAATGTCATTAAACAGAATCTATTCTATTCTATTCTATTTACGGACTTATAAGGCGCCTCTCGCAGTACAAACTAATCAGAGGCGCTTCCAGTGCGAAGGGCCCCTCGGAAAAAGAAAAGTTTTATGAGAACGAGCAGAAACAGTGGTGCCCCCAGATAACATCACAGCACGAGTTAAAGCAGGAAGGTCATTCCATAGCAAAGGTCCAACAGAGGCGTAGGCACGATGCTGTGCTGTGGCAGTCCGAGACCGAGGAACTAGAAGGTCATGATGGTCAAAAGAGCGGAGAGGACGTCCAAAGGTAGCTGAGATATGCCGTCTCATAAGATCACAGAGGTAGCGTGGAGCTTGACCCAAAAACGTTTTACAAGTAAGAAAGAGAATTTTAAACTAACTGCTACAATCGTAAACTGAAACTAATAGAAAGTCTCTGGGAAGCCGCGTGGAATTAATGTATTCTCTGATGCCACATATTCGCAAATATGCCATAATTATATGGATATTTGCATAAAAAATACTTGGTAGTCGATATCGTGCGCATACAAGATGTTGCCAATACATCTTAACTTAAAAATTCTGTTTAAAGCGTCTTGTACACTTCGCGTATGTTATTTGCTTTGAATTGTTTTTAAATGACCATGTTAGCCACCTGTAATTGACTCATGTTCGAAAACCAGAACATAATTATTTAATTCTATTGCAATTTGTAGGCACATACTCAAAGACAACTTGTCCATATTACTGACAGATTATTTAGAAACTTCCAACTGTTGAACCCATGCAGCTAACCTTCTTATATATCACCATATATAATTTAATAGAGGTGTGTAAAACTAATTATAAATAACTGTGTTTCAATAAATGAGGTGATCAAGCAAGGGGTGCGGGTAGAATTTTGTCCGTAACCATTTTGTGACATTGCAACTCATAATTATGGGTATTTATTAATTGTAGTTAATTGTTATTTGTACTATGACAATAATTGACTATCAATCAATTACTATCGCTTTTCCTGGATTTTGAAATGCGCTGTATCATGTCCAGGTTAACCAAATACGTATAGTTATTTAAAAAAAATTAATTGATAATTACAATTAGCCAGATTCGGTAATTTTAAACGATCACGTATATCGATCGATTTTAATACAGATCGATATAAACGAAGATTCGAACAAAAGCTGGATAAAAATTTTGAAAAATTTTAATATTAGCAACGATTTGTGCAGATTTATTCCATACAATACAATACAATTTGAAATGTATAGGGCGCTTTAACAAGACAAGTCTTTCATGAAAGCTCTTTTGCGCTGTGTTCTTAGCCGTAGTGTAATGTGAATAGATGAGTTTTTAATTTTGATTTCAATTCCAAGGCTTCAATAATTAATTTAAGAGCGGAAGCAAAATGCACGGAATGTACGTATGAAGAATGATGTCGCGCTGTTCATAAGATAAGTGTGTAAATATGGTAATGAAATTGACCACTAGCAGCCGTAGACACACGGCAAACGAGTCACTCAACAAGTGATTATTGTTATCATTCCATGTTTATGACTCCAGAGTGCAGACTGTCGACCTTAGTAAAAAAAATACTGTGATTGCTATGCAAAATCCCCAAATCCGAAGAAGATCTTGGGAAAAATCCCAAGTGGAGTGGATGCACAGATTGACTGTTTAGTAATACCCGGTTTTAGCGACATATCTTATGGAATCAAAGACCCTCTCTTTGATAGAGAATTGTTTCAAGCGCAACGTTCAACCACGTGAATCCAATGATAGTAGTAGTAGTAGTTTCAGTTTAACGACACTGTATGATAACATAGATCATTAACGTCGCCCTCCTCCTTCATCCACGCTTGGGACTGGCACTGTCAGAAAGCGAACAGTGGCGGAGGTTTTCAATCCATTCCATTGACGGCACACAAAAGACATATATAAGTTGAGATAACACAATTAACTTATATATATCGTCGATTAACACTGTTTAAAAGGTGTGTAAAGGAAGCATTGTATAATCAACTTTAACAACATAAAGCGGCTGCCAGGACAGTTCATGTCGACCCTCCCGTATTATTATTGTTATTGTTATTATGGTTATTGTCATTGTCAATGTAATTCTCATTATCATTATCATTATCATTATCATTATCATCTTCAATATTGTTATCATTATCATTATCATTATCATGATCGTGATCATCATCATCGTCATCGTCATCGTCATCGTCATCGTCATCGTCATTGTCATCGTCATCGTCATCATCATCATCATCGTCATCGTCATCATTATGAAGCGTTGCGCAATAGAAAAACGACTGTTAGCATAAGCATGTTGTTGTGACCATTGCTCCTCCCCGTCGGGCAGTCTCAAAATGTATCTAACACTCGAATATGAATTTCATTAACTAGCAAAGCATAATGTGTAACAATTGTTTAAAGTTTGCTTTCAATATTTTAAAATCATGATAGCAAAATACATCCAATCCCATTTGCGGTGGTTTTTCTGTTTAACGACTAGCTGTGTGGTAACAAAGACCATTAGCGTCCCCCTCCTCCTTTATCCAGGCTTGGGACTGGCACTGTCAGAAAGCGAACAGTGGCGGAGTTAATCCCATTTGCGGTATATTGGCTCCTTCTCATATAACATAACATAGCATAACATAAGGGTTTTAAGTGGTTCAGAAGACGTTTAGTCTCGTGTTAGAACCACTGTAATTAACCTGGAACATGGTTAACCCTTACGCTGCCATTATGACGTGTTAAGACGTCATGTACACACCGGGCTGTAAGTGCCATTATGACGTCTAAAGTCGTCAACTGGCATAAGCTGTGGGCACTGCAGAATTACTGGCTGTAGCAACGAATGCGGCACTGATGGTAAGCAAATAATGTAGTAGGCTATGTTTGGACTGAAAAATTTGTGCGAAGGTCTGTATTTGTGATGAATCATTAGTTGGTTTGTTATATCCTTGTGTAGTAAAGTGAATCGTGAAATTAGTAAAATGTCCCGTAAAAAGTATACGAAAGAAGAAGTTTATAAAATGTTACTGGAATCCGATTCGGACAATGATGAGGATGAAAGTGATGTAGAATTGGATGATTCAAGTTCAGATGAGAGTTTTGTTGCTTTGCCGGACGATGACACTGAAATACATGACATGGACATTTCTGATAATCTGCCAACTTTTCTATGAAGATTCCACTATGTGAGGGTCAGAAGAAGGCAATGAAGCGCTGCAAAGTGTGTTACAAGAAAAAATACGACGTGAGAGTCGCTACACCTGTGACCAGTGCCCTTCCAAACCCGTAAATAAAGGTGTGCAGTTATAATACATTACAACATGAAACTCACATTTTCCTCAATTTGTCCGATTTGGTTGTGGCACAGGGGTTCAAATTAATCTATTAGGACCTCGGGCAGCGAAAGGGTTAATAGCCCAATTTTCCTAGCTTCTTCTTTAAAGCTGTGATAGTGTCCACTGAAACAGTACTATCATCCAAACTATTCCACAAATCTACAACTCTTGCACTGAAGCATTTCTGCCCTAATGTCCCTTTTGGTTTCTTAAATAATTTATGCGTACCTATGATATAGAGTGGACGTAAACTGTGCTTTAAAAGGTGTTTAAAGTTAACAGACTTCACTTCGAACAAAAACGCAGCGACTCGAGCTTTGGTTAAACACATGCCATATGGTTCGCTTTTTTTAAAGTAGTAAGATCGCGCTATATAAATGTCAATTTTCTCTTTTATGAC
>JACEVL010000869.1:2500-132500 GCA_020284085.1 Aporrectodea caliginosa
TATTGTAGTTAGAAATTTATAAAGCGCTTCTCACAGTAATACATAGACCTGTTCTGTTCTCAGCCACCCTCGTTTCGAGGGTCGGCCGCATCACGAACAATATTCCTCCAGCGTCTCCTGTCTTCCGTCAGTCTTATCAATTCCTCCATTGTCAGTCCATTACTTCATGTTGATAAACCACGAATATCATTGACGTTGTCCCATTGTGACCAGAATGTCTCAGGCAGTTCCTTATTACAAAAAGGCACGAAACAACTGCAAGAACATTCTACGTCATATTCTGTGAGCACCTTTCGAAATTCTAAATTTCGACTACAATTTTAGAAGTTGCAAGCGTTTGGAATGTAAAAGAATCCTGAATAAGATAGTTTGTCAAAAGAGGGCACTAAAGATCGTGAACCTCAACCAAGGCGCCATTTGCATGGATAAACCAGCATCCTACCCCTTTCGTTCAGGTTCCTATTGAAGGCAAATTTTTTAATAAATTTTGCTCACAACCAAGAATCTCCCACCTAAAAATATTCCCACCACAAGAATTGTTCCCACCCACAATGCTCCACACCCCGAAAATATTCACCACCCCAAATATATTCTCCGCCACCCAAATATTCCCCAGCCCAAAAGCTATTTACCAACCCCAACATTTCCTTCCGCAAATTCCCCGAGGGCTTGACCCGGCCCGGTTCAAACTTCGGCTTCTCCTCGAGGGTGGTGAAGTTGACGCTATCGTAATACCAGAACCAGGGCAAATAGCCTTGTATAAAAGCCATATCTATGATCGTTGCCCTGCCTTAAGGCTACCAGAATGTTTGCCCTGTCGAGAATTTATTTAGTTGCCCCTGAAGAATACCTTGCGGACCCTTTCAGCGAAGCGACGCCTACAGAGCAGGTATTATTAGGACCACGATGACGATCAGAGCAGTCACGCCGACGTTACGAGCTGAAAAATACAATCATCGTTTAATCAAATCTTATCTAATGACTTCTATATGGAGACGATTTCATAAAGCACATCCCAATTGAGACCGTAGTAAAGAAAAATTATTAAAATCTTTGTTGTTTAAACACCTCTTTTAAGGGTTTTGTCAATGAATAGGAGAAGGAGGTGAAAGAGTAGGAGAAGGAGGTGGAAGAGTAGGAGGCTGATGAAGAGAGGCAGAAATAGGAGGAGGAATCGGGGTGGAAGAAATTGAGGAGTAGGAGGAGTAGGAGAAGGAGGAAGAGGAAGAAAACAAGAGGAGGAATAGTATGCCTGGGCAGAATCGCAGGTATAGAGGAGGTAGGAGATAATTTTTTCATGCCCTGAGGTACTTCATTCCCCCAGGGGCTTAAATATTATGTAAAATGAATCATCTGGAACGGATACTCATCCATGTCGCTTACGGGCTAAACAAGCGTTCCACTACAAGCTACGGCATTGAAGCGCTGTATTATCACTGAAAGATGCTGAAACAAGAATCTGGCCTCACGGGGTTCGCTCGTGACCTGTGTGAGGTGGCGACCCAAGTCTGAGGTGAAAGCGAGCACGGTAGATTCAATCTTTGAGGACACAGTGGCGGGCCACTCGATCAAAACTAAGCGAGCAAGACACGCAATGCTCTTCTCTGGCAGCGACCAAATCTTGGGGAGTGCGGACTGAATTCTCTGAATGAGTTGTGCGTGATATGTTGAAGATCACTGGCTGTAACTTGGCATTTCGCTCTATTTAAGACGAGGCCGAAGTCTGCACATTCTGTCTCCAAAGATACCAAGTCTGCCGCTACCTTTGACATGGTTCACAATTATCTCTTAGTGTACTGGAGATATTTTCTTTCTTACATTATAATTATGTATAATAATTATGATATCTACTTTCTGATACCTGACACTAACACTGTAGATTTTAGTCTTCTACTTTTACTTATACCGTTAACTTTCATTTAAAAGAGGGGTTTAACAGACGTTCTCTATTTATTTGTCCACAGTTTAACGTCGCCTTATGACATCAAAGGCCGTTGACGTTCTCTTATTTATTTAGAACAAGGGTTAACGTCGTCATATGACATCAAAGGCCGTTGACGACAATTTAAACATATACAGTGCAGTGAAAATGAATTCATAGCGTCCAAAAGACACCATTTAAGACTGTCCAAACATAACCTTGAAATGTTATTAGTGTTCATTGTTTAACGACATAAAAAAATTACAATTCATAAATATACAATTTGATACATGCAATTTGGTATTTGATGCAAATTCAACAATATTTAGCAGCAATTGTCGTATACAAGAAATGTTTCTTAAAAGTAATTCTTGATCACCATTCCTAATGCACATTTACTTCTTAATCTATTTATTTCAATAACATTTCTTTTACAAATTTAAATGACACGAAAGTTTAACATGAAGTTCTTATTCCACTTTTGAATTTTTAAGAAGTCATCAATCAGTAAAATCAAGCATTATTAAAGAAATATATTCAAACAGTGAATATGACAATTCTTTATAATTTATTATGCTACTACGTTGATAATAAAAGAGAACCGAAACTTCATCAGATTTTTCTGAGATTTTGACGTTCTTATAATTATAACCACAGTTTAACGTCGTCTTATGACATCAAAGGCCGTTGACGACAATGCAGAAAATATACAATACAATCATAACCAGAAACTTATAGCATCCGAACGACACTATTAAAGGTGTCAGACGGAGCTTTACAATTTCACTAATATTCAATATTTTTGCAACATAAAGTAGCTCATCTCATACTGTCAATGATAATTAGGCCTATGTACTGACAAATTTCATTAACTAACAAAGCATATATGTATTATAATTGATTAAGGTATTCTTTTAAACTGTTCATGTATCTTACAAAAACACTATAATAAAAATGTTCATTATCCAAAGAAGTATACATGTATTATAATTGTTTAAAGTATTCTTTTAAACTGTTCATGTATCTAACACACATAATAAAAATTCCATTAACCAACAAAGCATACATGTATTATAATTGTTAAAAGTACTCTTTTACATTGCAACACAGTATATAATTGCATAATAACAATGTTTTAGTAAAAGACCAATCAAATATTTACAGATTTGAGTAAGATACAAAACCATTCACCATTTACAAAATTTTACCTTTATTAATTATCTTAACTAACCTATACACTTCATTCTGAAATAAATTTACTGTCAAAAGGGTTTTAATAGAAATTTCATGTTTATATAATTGACATTTATTTCTTAAAACCTCTGAAATATCTTCTTTTTTACATTCAATTAAGAGATGATGAATTGTCTCTTTGACATTACAAGTATCACACAGACCGTTTGCATGCCTTTTTATAACGAATAGTCTTTGATTAGTATTGGCCACTCCTAAACGCAATCTAGAAATTTGGACTTCCTTATGCCTATAAGGTTCTAAATATTTTTTATCTGTACTAGCAATTGGACAAATAGATTTATAAAAATGACCTTTATTATCATTACTATATTCTAGTTGCCATTTATTTACTATATAAAGTTTTATTAAAGTAAAAATTTCCTGAAGTTCAAGATAATTAGTAGAATTTATGTGATCAATAGTTAGACCTTCTTTAGCCAAAGTATCTGCTCTATCATTGCCTGCCAGATCAATGTGACTTGGGATCCAAATAAATCTTATTTGATTAGAATTTAGTTTGCTAATGTGGTACAGTAAATCATTTAATAAAGTAGGTCTAGATTGACAGTAAGATCTCTTAATTGATGTAAGAGCACTCAATGAATCAGAGAAAATCGCAAATTTACAGTAATTGTAACACTCATTGTTTAATATCCATAAAACAGTTTCAATAATTGCAGTTAATTCAGCTGCATAAACACTGGAATTATTACACAATCTAAATTTCTTATCTACATTTAAACTAGGTACTGTGAAAGCAGCAGCAACAAGATCATCTACTTTTGACCCATCAGTATAGATATGTACGTAAGAGTCATATTTCGAAATTAATTCTAGAGCATATTGTTTTAGAAATTCAGGTTGATCGTTTTTCTTATTTACACATTTCTTCAGAGTTAAGTCAACTTCTATTTTCTTGTTGCACCAAGGAGGGGAAGTAGGAAAGGAGGGGCTAATGAAAGATGTACTAAGTGAAGAAAAGAAGTCAGAGGTACGAGTATAGATTGAATGTTCCCTACTGTCAGATGTCCTAAAAACATTTGTCCAGTGGTTTTCCATAACTCTAGTAAAAGGGTGAAATTTACTACCCAAAATTTTAGCTCCAAATTTTATTGAATTTTGATGTCGCCTTAAATGAAGTGGTAATTCTCCACATTCATTGTGAAGTGCTGATGCTGCAGTACCCTTTGGAACTCCACAACATAATCTAAGAGCCTCAGTTTGAATACCTGTTAGTTTATCCAAGTAAGACTTGCAGGCTGAAGAATAGGCAACATCACCATAATCAAAAATAGACCTGATTAGTGCTCTATATATGGTGAGAAGTGTTTTTTACAAGCTCCCCAACCATAGCCACTTATTGCTCTTAAAAGGTTTAACCTCTTTTTACATTTTTCAATAATATAATCAATATGTGGCTTCCAGCTCATTTTACTATCAAAAATTACACCCAAAAATTTTGCTTTATTTTCTATCTTAATTTGTTTTTGATCAATCTTTATCGTAATCCTTGATAAATTATTTCTTTTGGAAAAGAGGACTCCAGTCGTTTTATTAATAGATATTTTGAAACCATTTTCATTACACCAATTTTGTATTAAATTGATAGATAATTGAATTTTATTTTCTAAGGTTTTAATATTTCTATGTCCTAGGTAAATGGCACTATCATCAGCAAAAAGGGACATTTCTACACCATCCACACCTGTGGGAATGTCATTTATCATTATTAGGAATAAAATAGGAGAAATTATTGAACCTTGCGGAGTACCATTCTGTTGTATAAATTTATCAGAAAGTTCTGCCCCCACCTTAACTTGAAACGTTCTATTAGACAGAAAGTTTTCAACCCAGTTATATGTATTACCGACTATTCCCAATTTCTGAAATTTGTTTAAAAGGGTAGGGACATGCAACATTTATAAGGTGGTGAAAAATGTAAAAGAGGTGTGTAAGAGACTTGATATGATATAGCGTCGGTGAATATGCTGGTCTTCCTGTGGATGCAACTTAATATATACATTACATTAAATTGCACATCAGATGGATAAGGCCTTGTACTGTATTCGATGAAGTGTTGTCGTAGGCGATGCTGCCATAATCGATAATGGATCGAATCATTGCCAATTACACCACGCATCAGCATGAGCTTCGGCGAGGTTTGCACTAATCCAGTTGCAGGCTGTCTATTCTGTTAGTAGTTAAGATTTAAATTGCATAACATGTAAATGTACAGCGCAGTGCGTTTGTCAGGCGCTTCAATAAAGAAAAGATTATTATTTTTATTATTATTATTATTATTATTATTATTATTATTAATATTATTATTATTATTATTATAATTATTATTATTATTATTATTATTACTACTACTACTACTACTACTATTATTATTATTATTATTATTATTATTATTATTATTATTATTATTATTACTATTATTATTTATTATTATTATTACTATTATTATTATTATTATTATTACAGCCAAAAAAGAGCTGAAATAGACAAAAAGAGCTGAAACAGACAGAAAAAAACACAAAAAAAACAGAAAAAATGTCACTCGTAGTTAGGATGTAGTTTGAGTCGTGTTTGAGCTTGACTACAGACAATACTAGCAAACCAGACATTTATTGAAATTAATATAAATCTAGAAAACAGGGCCTACGTTCAATTTCCAAGAACGCCATAAGCATTTTGTAAACGAATTGCTGACTATAAGACACAATTATAAATATAATTATCTTCGTTTATTATTTCAAACTGACACACCACAGTATGATTACAATTCATAGTAGGATATGATCGGATTATCACAAGTTATTAAATAAATCGAATTTAACTGTTTGGCAGCCATGGACGGCGCCCATCACGTCCTACTGCTCATTTTACGAACGCCATATATTATGGCGAATGAAAGGCTGAGTAGACCTTTGGAGGGTAGCGGGAATTTATCCCGCGTCCATGCTGATCTTCTACTCGTTGTGCCAAAGTGTTACCATTTATCCTAAACTCCCTTCCATGGTGTACCACAAGTAATCAATTTTAATTATTTTAAATTTGCTAAAACTTTAGTCAACGTAACAGGAAGGGTGCATACCGTACATATAGATTAAGGAGTCGTGATGCTATCTGTTTTTATCTCAAAAACTGCTTTCCCGCGAGTTTGCTTTTAGTAGCTTCAGCCATCGCGATACTATTTACAATTATATCCAATTTATCACAATTAAAGTTAATGTTACTTATTTCAAGAACGTGAATTGATTTTATGAATACCAAATAGTCTTTGTTTCATGGCAGTTTAATTCATAGCAGTTTAAAATGCAGATCGCCAACCCGAAAGCCATTAGTAGGCTACTGAGCGATTTGCAATTTCTTAAAATGCATGCCTATCCAAAACGCTGTATGACTTGGGTTTAGATGCACTAGAAATTTGATTTAATTATATTACAGTGTTGGAGAATGAACTGCATGTGCTAATTTGACTATGGATATGCTTAAGCCTGCAAGATGATCAGATGGAATATCGTATCAAGGATGACTCATTCACTGTGATGCGTTTGTGAATGGATGACTCACACTTTGGAACTTTTGGCCTAAATTCTGAGAGAGAGGACACTTTGTTCACTCGGAAAATGAGGGTAAATTTAGGGTCATGCTAATCTTCCGTGGCATGTCGATGCTGTATGTCTTCCCATCCGGCCCATCCCTACTTACATACCTTAAGATAGACAGAACAACAATACTTGGGGAAGCACATTATCTGGGTTAAGAAAAGAACTAAACCTCGCCCATGCCAAAACCGTTGCCTGTTATAGCAGCGCACCATGACGCGCGGGTCTAATCGTGAGGGGCGCCGGCATACAACCAGGAGAGGTGCGAGGGCGATTCGCCCCAGGCCTATATGACAATACTGCCGATATTGCATAGATCGTAATAAAGTAGTCTTTACATGTGCGCCAATTCACTGAAAGCTGCACTGAGGGGTTAACTTAACCCCACAGGTAATTTTATGGAATTAATTGGAGGGTTTGAAAATGAATTCGGGGGTTGAACACTCCCAACCCCGACAATTCAATCACCATATATATATATCTTCTGTCTTACAACTCTTACACGTAGTATGCATGTAAATCAGAGGACCCTTTCGATCTTCTCTCATTCCTATCTGTCTATTCAATCTATATATCAGTCATTCAATCCATCCATCCATCCATCCATCCATTCATCCATCCATCCATCCATCCCACCAAAACCATCCATCAATCTATCCATCGATCCCATCATCCGTCTGCTGTCTGCCTGTGTCTCTCTGTCTCTGTATGTCTGTCTGTCTCTGTCTGGCTGTCTCTGTCTGGCTGTCTCTGTCTGGCTGTCTCTGTCTGGCTGTCTCTGTCTGGCTGTCTCTGTCTGGCTGTCTCGGTCTGGCTGTCTCTGTCTGGCTGTCTCTGTCATTGCCCACTGAAGTAACAATTTATCGTGAAATCATGCAAAACATGAAAATTGCAACAAACACTTAAACACGTCACCGTGGCATCGGCGGCGCGCCGAGGAATTATCGGCGGCGGCGGCGGCGGCGTCGGCGCGCCGATCCACAAAAATCGGCGGCGGCGGCGCCCAAAAACTGTCGGCGGCGGCGGGCGGCGCAGGGCGGCGGAGTAAGCCGGCGCAGGGCTCTAGAGGAGGAGGAGGGATGGGGTGTCAACGGTATGAGTCGCCATCTAGGGAACAACAGCTGCAACAGCGGACTCTGGCGAATGCAACGGGAAACTATTCGCTGTGAAACTATATGTCTGACTTTCGTTAATTAAGAGAAGTGCAGAAGAAGAGCAGTCCCTTATACACCTTTTTATATGTGACATTTATCTTTTATATAAGAGAAGAAGAGCAATCCGTTAATCATTTACGATAAAACGCGGTCGTAAAATAAATGCATTAATCATTTGTACGTTAAACGTTAGGCTAAGCCAGTCGTGAAACAGCCATGAGTATGGAGTGCTAGTGACTTCATTTCCTTAGCCTTTGGTTTGGAGGAAATGTGGCCAGTCCTCTCCCTCGCCGTCTCATCTTCCCAGATACAGTGTACGGTCAGTGTAGCCATTACAGCTGAGTTGGATAGGGGTGCAGGTGGAGCAGAACTCTATAATTATTCCTGCATTGGAGGGGATTTGATTTTGAACCACCCCCACGTGTCGATTGACAGTCCAGTACACTAACCACTACACTATCGAGCACCTCTGACATTCGTTATACGGTAATGGAAATTAAATTCGTGGATCCCAACGTCAGATCAGATGCCGAGGTTGAGAAAATGAAGGCGATATTCAGTTGATACTCGCTGCTATGAATGGCTGCAAGACAATGACTTGTCTGATTGCGATTCTTCTTGTACTTGTAGGGTCATTTGATACTTAAAAGAGGTGTGCAAATGGCTGCTCTTAATTTCGTTATTATAAAATGAGATTTACCTTAAAAGAGGTACGCTGGGAAATAAAATGTATAAAACTTACCCAGGGTACATTTGTAAGTACATGGTTGGTTAGTTGCTTAACGACGCTGTTTCATAACAAAGATGATTGGGGTCACCCCTCCTCCTTTGTCCAGTCTTGGGACTGGCGATACAGAGTACGGGCAGTGGCGGAATTACGGGAAAGTAGATTATTAGTCGATTGGTTTAGTTAGTTGCTGTTTAACGACACTGTGTTCGCTAAGCTGTAAAGAAACTTGATGCCATGGATCTCAAATACAGATGCCGAGGCTGAGAAAATGAAGGCGATAGCACTCTTCGTACCCCCGATGCTGATCATGTCATATTTTGCTTGACGACATCATAATGGTTGCTAATGGGTGGATCGAGAGTTTAACGGCATCTTATGACAACAAAAAACGTTGATTTCAACATTAATTAATTATTTTGGCTTATGGCAGCCAACCTTTACTGTTACAAAGAAAGTATTAGAATTCAAACCCGCAGAACTTAATTGATTGCGATTCTTCACTTACTTGTAGGGCCATTTTATCCTTAAAAGGGGTGTTCAAAAACCTGCTCTAATTCTTTTTTAATAGGACGAGATAATCAATAAAAGAGGTACACATTTATCGAATTGCTGTTGAAGGACAAAGTGTCATAACAAAGATGATTGGCGTCACCCTCCTTCTTCTTCCAGGCATGGGACTGGCACTATCAGTGAACGAGCAGTGGCGGAATTACAAAAAGTAGATTATTTATCGATTGATTTGGTTAGTTGCTGTTAAACGACACTTTGTTCGCTAAACTGTAATGGACGTGGAAGTCGTGGCTCTCAACTAAAGATGCCGAGGCCGAGAAAAACGAAGGCGTTAGCACTTACGGAATAACCCGCTGCAAATATATTATTAGCACAAATGATTGTTGTATGGCCATACATTGCTACTAAATAAAACTGAGACTCAAATATGAAAGCTACTTGAACAATGTATAGAAAATCATGATAAGTACATGTATAGTCGAAATGTTAAATGTGCATGCTGTTTGTAATATTGCCAATGTACAATGTTTGATATGACGTCAGCGGCAGATGTTGTCATGAGATGTGATTAAACTGATGATTAATCAAAATAAAAAAGTATCTATATTAGCCTTCATAAGCGTCTGATTAGTATACTACATCATCCCTCAAGTCTGCAATTGATTTTCTTTGATCTACTAGAACACATGCCTTGGTCCGTCTCAAACTCAAGTGAGCCATGGCTGGCGCCACCTGGGGTGCCTCAAAAGAGACTTTGCTGATGGTGTTCCTAGCAATGATTCGATCCTTTATCGCCTACGAAAACACTTCATCGTCAAACCGAGTAAATCTAGACGGCATGCAGTAGAAGACCCTTTCCATCTGCTGTGGCGCACTGCGAGGCACCAGCATATAGCGGTTATCACAAGAGTTTCACCTCTTTTAATCGATTTAATTCCCGATAAGTAAAACTCCGCCACTGTCCGTACACTGACAGTGCCAGTCCCAAGTCTCGATAGAGGTGGAGGGCGACGCTAATGATCTTTGTCATCGTATACAGTGTCGTTAAACTGAAACTGCTACTGTCAGTAAAAGTGAAAAGTCGGCGCTAAGTATAGTCTCTACTCTCTTACACACCTCTTCTAAGTGCAGCAATCACCTTATATGTTACAAAAGTAGAACAACGTTGTCGAATTAGAGCTGTAATATGCCAGAAAATAATCTTTGCCGGCGGCAACGGCCAATGTTGTCATAAGCTGCCGTTAAACTGGGAAACCAACGTTGTCGAATTCATTGGCATTTTGATTTTATCTTATCACAAATTTTTCCCTCATATCTGCAAATGGTTTTCTTTGAGTGACGCATCAATGGGAGTGATGGCTGGTGCCACCTAGGGGGCATAAAAAACCTTTCTGATAGTGTATGGGGCAATGATTCGATCCATTATCGCCAATGACTAATTACCGCATCGAGGGAAACGAACAGGCGGGCATCCTTGTCAAATAAACGTATAATAGCACCACAAGACTTAGAGTACCGCAAAGCGCTAACTATATATCGTGATCACTTTCGCAGAAAATATTGATAAATAATAATATTAGTTTATTAATTCAAACTGACAAGTACGCAGTAAGACTACATGATATAGTAGTAACAGATGCTATAGCAAGTTTAATCTTATGGAGTCGGCGAAGAGCAAGCTATTTATCGTGATCACTTTCTCAGAAAAATAATAATGAATAATGATATTCGTTTAATTATTCAAACTGACAAGTACGCAGTCAGGATACATGATAAAATAGTAACAGATGATACGACAGCGGCATTCGTTCGGATGTAGCGCTCTCTTTAGACACTTTTAAAAGGATCTCTTTTGATGATATATAAAAGTCGGACATAGTAGGCTTTTAGTAACATGTTTAAAAAATATTGAATATTATAGTGAAATTGTAAAGCTCCGTCTGACACCTTTAATGGTGTCGTTCGGATGCTATAAGTTTATGGTTCTGATTGTATTGTATATTTTCCGTATTGTCGTCAACGGCCTTTGATGTCATAAGACGACGTTAAACTGTGGTGAAATAAAATAAATTTTAGTAACAGCGCATTCTTTACACACCTTTAAAATAGATTCATTTGCGGCTATATAAATATGGGACACCGCATCCGACGTAGATTGTGAGAAATGTTGTCCTTGCTAACACATTGAACATTCAAGATTTCGTAAAAATTGTATTTATCGTATCGTATTTAAGCATTTGTAAAGCGCCTCTCGTAGGGTGAACCGTTCAGAAGCGCTCCCAGTGTGCTAAGCCCCGCGAAAATAAACAGGTTTTGAGAAAAGCGAAGGAAGAAGAGAGACTGCCAGAGAGAATTTTAGAGCGAACAGAAGGAGAAAGAGCATTCCAAAGAGAGGGACCAATTGAAGCAAAGGAACGAGCCTGAGCCATAGCAGTTCTACTAAGGGGAACCAAGAGGTCAAGTCTATTGCAGGAACGAAGTGGACGGTGGGAGGAAGCTGAGTGTGGCCGAAGTAGTACGCCAACCAGATATTGCGGGGCAAGACCCCTCTGAGCCTTGAAGATCAGAGAGAGGATTTTAAATTGTATGCGAGCATGCAGAGGGAGCCAATGAAGTTCATCAAACATAAAGGAAGAGATGTGAGAGTACCTGGGAAGGCGCGCTATAAGTCTAGCAGCTGTGTTGAGGACCGACTGAAGAGGAGAGAGACGAATCTTAGGAAGACCAACAAGAAGGGAATTGCAGTAGTCAATCCGAGAAAATACAAAAGCATGAACTAAAGTTGTGAATATGGAGGAGGAGACAGAACGACGAATGACCCTGAGACGCCTTAAGTGAAAATAGGAGGAGCGTGAGAGATTAGAGATGTGATCGGTAAAGGTAAGTGAACTATCAAGGGTAACACCCAGATCACGTACACTTGACGAGAAAGAGAAGAGTGGGAACTTTTCAGAGAGGAGAGCAAAATCAAGTTTATGGAGCTGCTGAGGGGTACCAAACCAGATGAATTGAGTCTTAGAAGCATTAAGGGAGAGGCGATTAGA
The DNA here is from genome assembly GCA_020284085.1 of Aporrectodea caliginosa. Taxonomy (NCBI): domain Eukaryota; kingdom Metazoa; phylum Annelida; class Clitellata; order Crassiclitellata; family Lumbricidae; genus Aporrectodea; species Aporrectodea caliginosa. Next base: position 14,710 of record JACEVL010000869.1, read on the forward strand.
TGACATCCAAAAGTGGAGATGATTAGAGAGAGATTGAATACTCCCGACCAAAAGCAACTGCGATGACGAAGGACCATGAACAAATGCTTGCACATCATCAGCGAAGAGATGACCAGCAGCACCACAGATCGGAAAAAGAGAGGAGATGTCAGCCGTATATAAAATAAATAAGAGAGGGCCGAGAACGGAGCCTTGAGGGACACCCAGTTTAACGTGGACCCATTGGGTTCTGGAGGCACCAGTAACAATCATTTGGGTTCGTTCAGATAGGTATGAGCGAAACCAACAAAGGGGGAGGCCCTTAAGCCCATAAGAGGTCTCAAGACGCTGGAAGAAGAATCTCATGATCAACCATATCGAAAGCTGCTGAGACATCATAGAGAGCCAGAAGAGTCAGTTCAGACCTATCAACAGCAGAATAGATTTCAGAAAGTAGGGAAAGGAGGGCAGTCTCGGTGGAATGGTTAGCCCTAAAGCCAGACTGGTTAGTAGGAAGTAGACCAGATTGATCAAGATAAGGGAGAAACTGGAGAGAGACAAGACGTTCTAGAGTCTTAGAAAGAAAGGATAGATTTGAGATAGGCCGGTAATTATTGCAAAGGTTGGTGTCAAGGTTAGGCTTTTTGAGCGAAGGAAAGACAAGGGCCCGCTTCTGCGAGGGAGGAATGCAGCCTTCAGAGAGCGACCTATTAAACAGATATACCAAGAAAGGGGCAAGATCATCCAAAATGTCATTAATGATAAAAGGGGGTAGTGGATCTAATTCACATGATTTTAAGTTAACAGACGATAAAACTTAACGAAGGTCCGACTCAGAGATAGGTCGAAAACCATCGAAGACAGCTGACGTTGAGGTAAACGTTGGAGGAGGAGCGTCAGCGGTTGAAGCACGAAGACGGTCGATCTTGGCTGTCAGCATTTCAAGGAATTCATTTGCTGTGAAGGAAGGGGTTTCAGTTGAGCGAGAAGACCGGCCAAGAAGCCCCGAGACAGACGACCACAGACGTCTGGGATTCTTCGCGTTTCGGGAGACCAGCTTTTCCCAGTAAGCTGCCTCCTTTTGATGGTAGAGACGATGGAGGGCACGAAGCTGGGCAATCCAAGCTAATCGATCTTTGGGCTCCTTAGTCCGGCGATAACGTCGCTCTAGGCATCGAGTTTGACGACGAAGTCGATGACAGTCGGCGTCAAACCAGACTGCCAGTGGACGAATACGTGTCCAAACTTTGCGACGAGGAAGCATATTGTCAAGGATATTCGTAACGGTAGAAGTGTAGAGGTCAAATAGCTGTGCGACTGTAAGCGTGTCGAGAGTGGAACTGGGTGAGGAGAGAAGAGTGTCACGTATGGCAGCGCTGAAGGCCTGGTGGTCAAGCGACTTCCACCCCCGCATCATGCGAATGGAATGAATTGGTTGTAGATGAATGGATGGAAGAGTGAAGCTGATGACTGAGTGATCCGAGAGCGTAGGAGGAGTAACTGTGAGATCATCCACTTGATCGTCATCAGTGGTGATGACACGATCAAGATGGCCACCCAATACGTGGGTGGGTTGATTGATATGCTGGCGAAGGCCAAACTGTGACAGAAGGTCATGCCAAAGACGACCTGGACCGAATATAGAATTGCAATAAAGAAAATTTACTAATATGCAATTAGTTTTTTTACGACGTCATTGACGAATGGAGGAGGTCCAACTTCTCAATAACGCATTCGTGCGATATATTCTATACTTTTACATCCTTTGGAGATCCAGTATTTCGATAGAATCACCTCGAAAGTTTGTGATATGGAAGCTGTTAAAAAAATGCCACTTTTATATTAAGAGTATAACTGTAAAAAGAGGTATAAGAAATTACTTCTTCTTCTTATTATTATTATTATTATTATTATTATTATTATTATTATTATTATTATTATTATTATTATTATTATTATTATTATTATTATTATTATTACTAGTATTAGTACTAAAACCAAAATAAAGTAAAAATAATAGTAATAGTAATATTATTATGATTATTACTATGATTATTTATTCCAAAATACGCTTCAGTCTCCGCTTACATGCGCGATGTTCTGCACTGGCTTCCTGCCTCGCAGCGCATCTCTTACAGGATAGCAGCCTTAGTTTGGCGGTGCCTTGCTGGCTGTGCTCCATCATACCTTTCTGACCTCTGTCGTCCTGTCTCTGACCTAGCCCCCCGTCGGGCTCTATGTTCCTCGGCCAAGGGAGAGCTCCTTGTCCTCCGGGCCCGTTTATGTCTCAAGCAGCGCCGAGCCTTTTCGGTTGTTGGACCTCAACCTGGAATGGGCTGCCACTTGAGCTGCGCTTGATGCCTCGCAGCAATTTGCCTGCTTACTGCCGCCTTCTCAAGTCTTCTCTGTTTAGCCGTGGCTGGGCTGGGAGCTCCTCTGAGTAGGTTCCTTGAAGGCGCGCTATATAAATGCTCGGAATGAATGAATGAATTATTATTCTTAGTATTATTATCATTATTATCATCGTCGTCGTCGTCATCATCATCATCATCATCATCATCATCATCATCATCATCATCATCATCATCATCATCATCATCATCATTATCATCATCATCATCATCATCAACAACATCAACATCAACATCAACATCATACGAGGTCCCCTGCGCTAAATAATCTATCACGCATTTAAAGGCTAGTTACTGCGCTGACGTGTGAGTTAGCGCGCTCTTTTAGACACCTTTTAAACCGTGCAAACAAACGCTATATAAATGTGAAACGCGGTAGCTAATTGACTTACTGAAATGTACCATTTAAATGGTATCATAGACAATGAAACGAGCCTTAATGGGCGTTGGGGACTATCGTTAACGAACAAATTAGACACACACATGCTTGTCGTAAATTTTAATTGGGGAGCTCATTGTGAATATAATAATAATAATGATTATCAGGATAATCATGATGATAATTATGAGGCAAGATAATGATAGCATAATTACAGAAATCAAAATATCTTTGGAATGCGCTGTCTCCATCTACTCGCTTTCTCCACCGTTGCTTTTCTCAAAACCTTTTTCTTCTCTTTGGCCTTGCGCACTGGGAGCGCCTCTGAATGGTTCACCCTATGAGAGACACTTTATAAATGTTTGAATACAATACAATACAATACAATACAATACAATACAATACAATACAATACAATACATTGAGAGTAAAATACTAATGATAGTAAAAATAACAATGATGATGATGATTAAAATAAACCTGTAATAATTCCATTTTCAGGCGTCTCAAACAAGAGTACACGGTTCGTTATCCAGTCACCGAACTGACGGCCGCCACCCAGGAAGATTACGACTACGGCCAACCAGCCGAGGAGAAGCTCCACCTTCCATCAGGGGGACCAACCACCCTACTTGCCCTCCAGTCACCCCAGTCCGTTCTCTCAGAGGCCTCCACGAACGAGTACGCCACGATGCGCCTGCTCCAGCGCTCGGTCGTGTGTCCGCCCGGGTACTGCACGGATCAGAACTCGATAGCACCCAGCTCTCAATTATATACATACGCAGCCGATCACATCTACGAAAGCCCGGAGACGATGCGCCGTTCGGTGGAGCAGTCCCAGGGATGCTTCTTCGGAGGGGGGCCTGCGGGGGTGCCCTGCGGCGGCGAGGGATTCGGTGGGATCATGGAGGGTGGTCAGGGAGGAGGAGGAGTGAGGATGTGTCGCGGAGGAGGAGGAGGAGGGATGGGGTGTCAACGGTATGAGTCGCCATCTAGGGAACAACAGCTGCAACAGCGGACTCTGGCGAATGCAACGGGAAACTATTCCCTGTGAAACTATGTATGACGTTCGTTAAGAGAAGAAGAGCAGTCTCTTAAAACCTTTTTATAGTCTTGCATTCATCTTATATATATAGGAGAAGAAATACAGTCCGTTAATCCGCTTTGACGGGTCGTAAAATAAATGTATTAATCATCAGTACGTTAAGCCAGTCGTGAGAGAACCATGGGTCTGAAGTATCAGTGAATTGATATTCTTAGCCTCGGTACATGAGGTAGGGTGGCCAGTCCTCTCCCTCACAGTGTCATCTTCTCACCGACAGTGTACGGTCGGTGTACTGATTGTGCCTTGGTTGGCTAGGGGCACCGGTGGAAGAGAAATCTCCATTCATATCTCTGTCATGGAGGGATATGAACCCCCTACCTATCGACTGACAATCCAGCACGCTAACCACTACACTATCGAGCACCCCTGATGTTTCTTATACTGTAATGGAAATAGAATTCCTTGTTCCCAAGGTCAGATCAGATGCCGAGGTTGAGAAAATGAAGGCAATATTCACTTGATACTCGTTACTATGGAGAGAAACGCCAGAGAACTTATTTCGCTGCGATTCTTCTTTTACTTGTAGGGACATTTGCTGTTTAAAAGAGGTGTGCAAATGGATGCTCTTAATTCTTTTTATCCATCTAGTTTAACTTGCGGGAATCTTGCTTGCTTGCTTGCTTGGTTGCTTGATTGATTGAGCCACAGGCTAAAAAGTCAAATCTTGCGACGACTAGTTCGATCACTTACAATCATTCAATCGTCGTGAAACTTGGCAGATAGACTCGCCCTCGCACACACTTCATTCTATCAAAATTTCAGCTCCCCAAAAAAAGGCTAGCTTATAGAATCGGGGACTCAACTTTTCGAATCGGGGAATCCCCTTTTCCGAAACGCAGCGTTGCCATTGGCCAGCGTTGCCATTGGCTGCAACAGAAACGGGCGCGCTGCATCATTAAACGGACGCTATGTTGTAAAATGACCGCGGACTATATATTTGTAGAGGTAACTGCTTCGTAAGACGCATTATAGGATACTAGATGGATATAGTAAAAAACTTTGTTTTTACGGGCTGTATTTTATTTATCCATCTAGTTTAACTTGCAGGAATCTTGATTGCTTGCTTGCTTGGTTGAGCCACAGGCTAAAAAGTCAAATCTTGCGATGACTAGTTCGATCACTTACAATCATTCAATCGTCGTGAAACTTGGCATATAGACTCGCCCTCGCACACACTTCATTCTGTCAAAATTTCAGCTCCCCATAAAAAGGCTAGCTTATAGAATCGGGGACTCAACTTTTCGAATCGGGGAATCCCCTTTTCCGAAACGCAGCGTTGCCATTGGCCAGCGTTGCCATTGGTCGCAACAGAAACGGGTGCGCTGCCTCATTAAACGCATGCTATGTTGTAAAATGAACGCGGACTAAATATTTGTAGAGGTAACTGCTTCGTAAGACGCATTATAGGATACTAGATGGATATAGTAAAAAACTTTGTTTTTACGGGCTGTATTTTATTATGATTTAATGAGATATTTCCTAAAAGAGGTTCGCTGGGAATTCCTTTATTTATAGGACGAAATCAAATGTATAAAACTTGCCTAAGGTAATTACATGGTTGGTTAGTTGCTGTTTAACGACACAAAAATGATTAACTTCGCCTTCCCCTTTATCCAGGCCTGGGACTGGCAATACCAGAGTATGGGCAGTGGCGGAATTACAGGAATTTAGATTATTTGTCGATTGGTTTGGTTGATTGCTGTTAAACGACACTGTTTTCGCTAAACTGTAATTGAAATGGATGACATGGATCTCAGCTACAGATGCCGAAACTGAGAAAATGAAGGCGATAGCACTCTTCGACCCCCGTTGCTGATCTAAATCTTTTGCTTGACGACATCTTATGGCTGCTAATGGATGGAGAACTTAATGGATGGATCCAGAGTTTAACGGCATCTTATGGCAGCAAAGGCCGTTTACTTCTACATTAATTATTTTTGGCTTAATACAACCAACCTCTACTAAACTTTGTAAAATAGCCTTGGGGTGTGTCATACCCCACCTCACCTCCAAAGGGTTAACAAACACGACATTATGATCTGAACTGATATGTAAAGCGAAGTCCCAAGTTTATATTACATTAGTTGACAATGTTTCAGAGGTGTCTAACGACAGCTCTCTAAAGACGCCGCTACAGTGGCCAAATTTATATAGCATCGGTAAGCAACGTTTTTAAGGTGTCTAAATGGAGCGCTCTAACCATAAGATTACACTGGCCATAGCTATTATAATATTAGCATAGGTTGACAACGTTGTAAACGTTTCAAAATGGAGCGATTTAATCAAACGCCTACTGCTACAAAATGTTATCCGCATGGTGGCGCTGCAATCGACGAATGACGGCGTCGTTAAATAAACGTTATTAAGTAAAGCCCGTTAATGATAATCAATAATATGACGGGGTCGTAAAATAAATGTATTAATCAGCATTACGTTAAGTCTGCCGTGAGACAGCCATGGGTATGAAGTGTTAGTGACTTCATTTCCTTAGTCTTGTGTTTGGAGGAAAGGTGGCCAGTCCTCTCCCTCGCCGTCTCATCTTCCCACCTACAGTGTACGGCCAATGTACTCATCGTAGCTGAGTTGTCTAGGGGGCGCAGGTGGAGCAGAAATCTCCATTCATGTTTCTGTCCTGGCGGGGATTTGAACCTCTGACCTCTCCAGTCCAACTAGCTAACCACAACACTATCGAGCACCTCTGACGGTCCTTGTACTCTAATGGAAATTAAATTCGTGGGTTCCAACGTCAGATTGGATGCCGAGGTTGAGAAAATGAAGGCGTTATTCACTTGATACTTGCTACTATAAGAGTACACAACGACCACTTATCTGACTGCCATTCTTCTAATACTTGTAGGGACATTTGCTGCTTAAAAGAGGTGTGCAAATGGCTGCTCTTAATTTTTAATAATAATTATGATGAGGTATTTCTTAAAAGAGGTTTGCTGGGAGGTCTTTTATTCATAGGACGAATAAAATGTATAAAACTTACCCAAGGTAAGTACATAGTTGATTAGATGCTATTTAACGACGCTGTATAATAACAAAGATGATTAGCGTCACCCTCCTTCTTTGTCCAATGCTGGGACTGGCAATACCAGAGTATGGGTAGTGGCGGATTTACAGGAAAGTAGATTATTAGTCGATTGGTTTGGTTGATTGCTGTTTAACGACACTGTTTTCGCCAAACTGTATAGAAAATGTATGACTACAGATGCCGAGTCTGAGAAAAGTGAAGGCGTTAGCACTCATCATGACCACGTTGCTGATCTACAACATGGTTTGCTGGAAAACATCTTATGGCTGCTAGTAGTACTGTCTGTTTAACGACACTGTGTATAACAAAGATCATTAGACTCGCCCTCCTCCTTCTTCCAGGCTTGGGGTTTTATGACATTGGCTGCAAATGGAAGGAGGACTGATGGATGAATAGAGAGTTTGACGGCATCATATGGCAGCAAAGGTCGTTGACTTCAACCATAGTTGTTAAAAACGGTCAAATCAAAATAAAAAACGGAAAAAAGTCGTTTTATTGAAAAAAAATAAAAAACGGAAAAAACGAGAAAAAACGGACAAGAAAATAATTTGACTTTTCTACATCTTTTACTGCATTTTAAAATTAAAAACCTTGATTACACAATTTAATTTTAATCAACAAATAACATAACTTTATTAGTAAACACCAAGTAACAGTAATGTACAACAATTATTTTCTTTTTCCTAAGTTTGGTTTAAAAAGAAATTGAGAAATTCCAAATATTGAAATCTTTTCAAATTTAAATTGTATACATAAGTCCACATAAATCCAAGCTGATATAAGCAATTAAAAACTAAACTTTGTAAGTATAGAGTGTACTTAATTAAAAATTGTAGGTCTACTAACAATTGTGACTTATAAATAAGAACTTGATATGGAGTAATATCCGTCAGTTTATCAGTCAATCAGAGATTACTGAGTACAAAGACAACATTTTGGATAACTTGGAAATTCAAATAACTTTTATAAATTTTATTTCCTGTACAGTGCTGTTTATTTCTCAACTGATGACACTAAATAGTGACGTAAATAAGATGAATCCTTGAAAGGAAGGAGACAACGTAAGGGATATCAGACAAATATTATAAAATTAAACAAATAGTAACAGACAGTTAATAAATAAATAAAGTTACATACAAAAAATAAAAAACGGAAAAAAACGATACGAGAAATAAAAAACGAAAAAAACGACGTTTTGGGGAAAATAATAAAAAACGAAAAAACGTTTTTTACAACTATGACTTCAACATTAATTATTTTGGCTTAATACGGCCAATATTTACTGTTATAAATTGTTGCAATCCAACAAGAAATTAATTGATTGCGATTCTTCTTTTACTTGTAGGGTCATTTCATGCTTAAAAGAGGTGTACAAGAGGCTGCTCTAATTCTTTTTTTATAGGATGAGATAAACCTTAAAAGAGGTACGCAGTAATCTGGCTGCTGTTTAACCACAATGAATGTCATAATGAAGATGATTAGCGTTGCCCTCCTCCTTCCTCCAGGCGTGAGACTGGCACTACCGGAGTACGAGCAGTGGCGGATTTACAGAAAGTAGATTATCTTTCTTACCTTGGTTTGGTTAGTTGTTGCTTAACTAAGTAAGTAAGTAAGTAAGTAAGTAAGTATATTCTTTATTTATCCAACTGCATAACCGCACTTTGGTTTACATGAAATTACACATTATAAAGCATTCTTGTTAAAAACATTTTTCTCATTAAGTTGTCAGCCTGTGGGACAATTCGGTCATGTGGTCTGGGACGCAGGGAATAGGGGATCGAGTGTCTTTACAGGAGGGAGGAGCGGGTTCAGAACATGGCCGGGGTCCGCCAAGGCAGCAGTAAAGAGGTTCCTATCTGCCGTTCTATACAACTGTTCTAATGTTGGGTTACTCTCTGGAAGGTAGCGTTGTCGGACCAGACGGTCCATCACGGACTGTAGTCTATTGCGTTCCTGCTGCCCCGCAAAACCCCACCATGCCCATGACGCGTATAACAAGCGGGACACAGTGGTCATTCGAACAACATCATGTAGCATTGGTCCTGCAAGACCATGTGTCGTCATGATGCGCAGAGCATACATCGACTGTCTAGCTTGGACACATATGCGTTTTATATGCATTTCAAAGCCAAAACTGTAGGCCTAATGGACGTAGAAGTCGTGGATCTCAACTACAGATGCCGAGGCTGAGAAAAGTGAAGGAGTTAGCACTGTTCATAACCGCTGCCAATAATTGTTATACAGCATCTTTTGTTTGACGACATTCTACATGCACACAGTGCAGAGAGCTAATGAATTGCGACTCTTCCTTTATTTGTAGGGCTATTTGATCATTAAAAGAGGTGTGCAACGGACTTTAATTATATTCTATTATTAATGATAGGATTAGATAAACTTTGATAGAGGTACGCAGTAAGTTAGTTGCTGTTTAACGACAATGTATCATAACAAAGATGATTAGCGTTGCCCTCCTCGTTAGTCAAGGCTTGGGACTGGCAATACCAGAGTATGGACAGTGTCGGATTTACAGGAAAGTAGATTATTTTTCGATTGATTTGGTTAGTTGTTTAATGACACGCTGTTCGCTAAACTGTTATGGAAATTAAAGTCGTTGATCTCAACTACAGACGCCGAGGCTGAGGAAAATGAAGGCGTAAGCACTGTTCCTACCCACTGCTATTAATACAACATCTTTTGTCTTACCACATCTTACGGCTCAAAATGCGACAGTACTTAATAAACTACGACTCTAGTTTTACTTGTAAAGGCCATTTCATCAGTAAAAGAGGTGTGCAACGGACTACGCTATTATCATTTATAAAACGAGATAAACTTTTAAAGAGGTATGCAGTTAATTACTTGCTGTTTAACTACACTGTCCCATAACAAAGATGATTAGCATCGCACTCCTACTTTTTCCAGGCTTGGGACTGGCACTACCATAGTTACTGGAGTGGCGGAGTTACAATTATTCTATATTTTAACTTATGGGAATTACAAAAATGATTAGCATCGATTAGAAAATAAATCTCTTTCGTTTAATTATTTTTTCATTTTAATTTAAGAGATTTATATTGCGCCCCTTCCAGATTATCTACTCAGAAGCGCTCCCGACTCAACCCCGGCTAAAGAGAACATTTTTCAGGTTAGAGAAGAATGTGGCCGCAAGGGCTCTATGCATTAGGCGTAGATCCACAGGGAGCTCATTCCAGATTGTAGTGCCAGCAACAATTATCCCCCAAAACCACACTTTGCGGGCGGAGTACGCATTTCTAATATTGGAATTCGCTAAGATGCGGTAGTGGCACCGACATGTTAAAAGAGTTTTCTCACTTCGAAATCAAACTAGAGCAACGTAGACATTCTCTCAATTAGACATTTATTATTTAATTTATCTATTTTATCAATTAAAAGCGCTATTTGAACTTAGTATATGTGAATCTAAGGAACGTGTCTGATATTAATTATTACATTTAAAACCACGACAAAGAAGGCTTTAACAAGTTTCTACTATTATATGAAATCAAAATAGTATTTAGACAATTATTCAACAATTTGATGCCGTATTGAAAATAGGAGCTTTCGAAACATTTGGAAACGAGAATCAGAATGTCCAGCTGATAACAGAGCAACGAGATCGCTTATTAACCTCAGATCAACAGTTTGTCTTAACCGTTTCAATGAAATACACCGCAAATAAAACTGATAAGTCGCAACTGTGTAGGCCTACATATCGCAAGTGTGTACAAGTCGTATCACAACCGCACCCTTCCAAAATATTTTAAGATGATGAAAACACAAGGAATCTTCACAGAGAAATAGTTCGGAGACGCTAAACTGAACCCAGGCTTGTGGTAACAGAGGATAAGGCTTCTAAAGCGTATATCAATGACGCTTTATAATTTCCACATCAATTCAACTCCTCTGGATATAATATATTAATAATGATTATATTATTTTAAATAATTCAAACTATGTTCATGGTCTTGACAGAGACAATATGCAAGAGCTCACTAATACACGGAACTGAGTCCCAGATTTATATAACATCAGTTTGCAAGGTGTTAAAGGTGTCTAAAGACAGCGCTCAAACCACATGGCTAAACTGGCCATAACTATAATTATATCGGTTGACAACGTTTTAAAGGCGTTTAAATGAAGCGATTTAATGAAACGCCTGTTGCTACAAAATATTATCCGCATGGTGGCGCTGTAATCGACGAATCAGCGACGTCGTATTTTTTATATATAGTAGTGATGACAGACAAATTCATTTGAAAGAAATTCTCCTGTTATTCCGGTGGGTTGGATTGGATCCACAGTTTAACGGCAGCTTATGACAACATTAGACGTCGCCGCCGACAAAGATTATTTTTTAGGGGGCGGGGGGTGCGATAGCGCATTGGATAACACACTGGCATAGAGAGCGAGAGGTACCGAGTTCGAGTTCCGTAGGGCGGACATGATTTGTAGGCTGATATATTAGCGCCGTGCATTGCAGGCTGTCTGTTCTTTTAGTAGTTAAGATTTATGTCTTCTGTCATTTGTGTTCTTGTGAATTGTTTGTTTGTCTTTTCTTTAATTAAGCGCCTGAAAAACGCACTGCGCTGTACATGTACATGTTATGCAATTGAAACAATCTTAACTACTAACAGAACAGACAGCCTGCAATACACGGCGCTAATAGCAGCCTACAAAGCATGTCCGCCCTACGGGCCTCGAACTCGGTACCTCTCGCTCTCTACGCAAGTGTGTTATCCAATGCGCATTGGATTTGAACCCCGAACTCTCGATGGACAGTCCAGCACACTAACCACTACACTATCAACCACCTCTGACGTTCATTACACTATAATGGAAATGGAATTCGTGGATCCGAGTTTGAGAGAATTGAAGCTGTTATTCACTTGATACTCGCTGCTATGAAGGAACAGTGGAACACAGACCATGACTTATCTGATTGCGATTCTTCTTTTACTTGTATACGGCCATTTGATGCTTAAAACGGGTGTGCAAATGGCTGCTCTTCATTTTTTTATAATATGATGAGATATTTCCTAAAAGAGGTACGCTGGGAGGTCTTTTATTCATAGGACGAATAAAATGTATAAAACTTACCCAAGGTAATTACATAGTTGGTTAGATGCTATTTAACGACGCTATTTCATTACTCATTGCAAAGATGATCGGGGTCGCCCCTTCTCATTTGTTCAGACTTGGGACTGGCAAAACCACAGGAGTTACAGGAAAGTAGACTAATAGTCCGTTGATCTGGTTAGTTGTTGTTAAACTGTAAAGGGAATAGATGACTACAGGCGCCGAGGCTGAGCAAAGTGAAGGCGTTAGCTGTTGCTGATCTCTACTACATATTTTGCTTGACGACATTGTATGGCTGGTAATGAACGGAGGACTCAATGGACTGATTAATGGATCGAGAGTTTAACGGCTTCTTATGGCAACAAAGGCCGTTGACTTCAACGTTAATTAATTTTGGCTTAAAACACCCGACGTTTACTTTTACAAATTAATTAAGAAACAGCCTTCTATAAACTTAACGGACTGGTATTCTTCGCCTACTTGTAGGGCTATTGTAGCCCTAAAAGAGGTGTACAACGCGCTGCTAAATCGTTCTTGAAAGGACGAGATATACCTTAAAAGAGGTACGCAGTTAGGTAGTTGCTGTTTAACGACACTGTATCATAACAGAGATGATTAGCGTTGCCCTCCTCCTTCCTCCAGGCGTGAGACTGGCACTACCGGAGAACGAGCAGTGGCGGATTTACAGGAAGTATTATCTGTCCATTGATTTGGTTAGTTATTGTTTAACGACACTGTGTTCGCTTAACTGTAATGGACGTAGAAGTCGTGGATCTTAACTAATACACGGAACTGAGTCCCAGATTTATATAACATCAGTTGACAAAATGTTAGAGGTGTCTAAAGACAGCGCTCAAACCACATGGCTAAACTGGCCATAACTATAATATCCTTTTGACAACATTGGGTTGGTTAGTTGTTGTTTAACGACACTGTGTTCGCTTAACTGTAATGGACGTAGAAGTCGTGGATCTCAACTACAGATGCCGAGGCTGAGAAAAGTGAAGGAGTTAGCACTGTTCATACCCGCTGCCAATAATTATTATACACCATCTTTTGTTTGACGACATTTTACATAAACAAGGCGCAAACAGCTAATGAACTGCGACTCTTCCTATATTTGTAGGGCTATTTGATCATTAAAAGAGGTGTGCAAGGGACTATATTATTAATTATAGGATTAGATAAACTTTGATAGAGGTACGCAGTAAGTTAGTTGCTGTTTAACGACACTCTGTCATAACAAAGATGATTAGCGTCGCCCTCCTCCGTTCACAGGATAGGGACTGGCAGTACCACAGTTACTGAAACGCAGAGGATATTTACACCCTCAGACATAAGTGCGCGTCTGACCTATCACTAGTGGCAGACAGACGTTTGTTCGGTGCCATTTCCTCTAGCCAACATCATGTTCTATATCCGCTGTTCCCCTCCGATTCGTCCTACTGGAAACTTGCTTCAACCCGGTCCCCATGGCTTTTGCCTTCCTATAATAAAGATGACTGTAAATTCATATCCAGAGTACTATCAAAATATATATTGATTCTCTTTCCTCAATTACAACACTAATAGTTCAATATTTTCAATAACTCTTCAAGTTTGTCGGAGTTAATGCAGCTTTACTTACAGCAGACTTAGAGCTTACCAGTTTTAAGATATGGCTCAGTTACTGTGAGATTTTCTCAATCTCAGCTGAGTAAACTAAATGCTTGTTGGAATAATGTTTATGGTAAAATATTTGGTTTTCACAAATGGGAATCAGTAAGAGAATTTATTGCAGGTTTAGGCAGTTTGGACTTTAACCTTCGCAGGACGGAGAGGGGTAAATAATTACCCCAGGGGTGTTTGAATGCTGATTGCGGAGCAACCGTTGGCAGTTATAATTTGACGTTCCATGTGTTTACAAGTTAATACCTCTGACATATTCTGACACCAAAGCCACGAAAATGTCATGTTGGGGGAAGAAGATTTTTGAGTTCAAAGTGTCCTGGGGTAAAAATTTACCCCTCTTCGTCCTCGACGTCGTTAATTATTCGTTCATGGTGAATATGCATTTTTCAAAGATATTTTTCATAAGTAACCTGCAATCAGAAATAAAGTACTGAATCTACCGTAGAATTCGGTTTCAATAGTTGCAATAATTTTGGGAGTGCACTTTCCAAGATGTCGGCCAAGATGGCCGCCAAAACACAGAAATATGCATATTTCAGCTCATAGGTAGGCTACAATGACAAATGAACCCTCCAATTTCATAGTTCCGAGGTCAAGGAATCCATTTATCGTAGTGAGAATAGTCTGTCAGTACCACTTTCCAAGATGGCGGCCAAGATGGCCGCCAAAAACACAAAAATATGCATATTTCCGCTCATAGGTAAGCTACAATGACAAATGAACCCTCCAATTTCATAGTTCCGAGGTCAAGGAATCCATTTATCGTAGTGAGAATAGTCTGTCAATACCACTTCCAAGATGGCAGCCAAGATGGCCGCCAAAACACAGAAATATGCATATTTCCGCTCATAGGTAAGCTACAATGACAAATGAACCCTCCAATTTCATAGTTCCGAGGTCAAGGAATCCATTTATCGTAGTGAGAATAGTCTGCCAATACCACTTTCCAAGATGGCGGCCAAGATGGCCGACAAAACACAGAAATATGCATATTTCCGCTCATAGGTAAGCTACAATGACAAATGAACCCTCCAGTTTCATAGTTCCGAGTTCATTGAATCCATTTATCGTAGTGAGAATAGTCTGTCAGTACCACTTTCCAAGATGGCGGCCAAGATGGCCGCCAAAACTAAAAAATATGCATATTTCAAAACAGAGGTACATGTAGGCTACAATGACAACTGAACCCTCCACTTTCATAGTTCCGGGGTCAAGGAATCCATTTATTGTAGTGAGAATAGTCCGCCAATACTAATTTACCTCTAAGGGATGGCCGCAATCTTGGAAAGTGGTATTGACAGACTATTATCACTACGATAAATGGATTCCTCGGAACAATCAAAGTGGAGGGTTCATTTGTCATTGTAGCATACCTATGAGCTGAAATATGCATATTTTTCTGTTTGGCCGGCCATCTTGGCCGCCATCTTGGAAAGTGGTATTGACAGACTATTCTCACTACGATATATGGATTCCTTGACCTCGGAACTATGAAAGTGCAGGGTTCATTTGTCATTGTAGCATACCTATGAGCTGAAATATGCATATTTCTGTGTTTGGCGGCCATCTTGATCGCCATCTTGGAAAGTGGTATTGACAGACTATTCTCACTACGATATATGGATTCCTTGACCTCGGAACTATGAAAGTGGAGGGTTCATATGTCATTGTAGCATACATATGAGGTGAAATATGCTTATTTTTGTGTTTGGCGGCCATCTTGGCCGTCATTTTGGAAAGTGGTACTGACAGACTATTCTCACTACGATAGATGGATTCCTTGACCTCGGAACTATGAAATTGAAGGGTTCGTTTGTCATTGTACCATACATATGAGCTGAAATATGCTTATTTTTGTGTTTGGCGGCCATCTTGGCCGCCATCTTGGAAAGTGGTATTGACAGACTATTCTCACTACGATAAATGGATTCCTTGACCTCGGAACTATGAAATTGGAGGGTTCATTTGTCATTGTAGCATACATATGAGCTGAAATATGCTTATTTTTATGTTTGGCGGCCATCTTGGCCGCCATCTTAGAAAGTGGTATTGACAGACTATTCTCACTACGATAAATGGATTCCTTGACCTCGGAACTATGAAATTGGAGGGTTCATTTGTCATTGTAGCATACATATGAGCTGAAATATGCATATTGTTTAGTTTTGGCGGACATCTTGGCCGCCATCTTGGAAAGTGGTATTGACAGACTATTCTCACTACGATTAATGGATTCCGTGACCTCGGAACTATGAAATTGGAGGGTTCATTTGTAATTGTAGCTTACCTATGAGCGGAAATATGCATATTTCTGTGTTTTGGCGGCCATCTTGGCCGCCATCTTGGAAAGTGGTATTGACAGACTATTCTCACTAGGATAGATCGATTCCTCGACCTTAGTACTATTAGAATTGATACTTCATTTTGTATTGTACCTTACCTATGAGCTGAGATATTAAAAATTGCTTTGGGGTAAAAAATTACCCCTCTTCGTCCTCCGTTTATCGTAAAATGTCTTCGTCCTGCGAAGGTTAAATCTATGAGAGTTATTGCTATGTTTAAATTTCTTAAAGACATGCTAACGGTGGATAATAGTACACTAAATATGCTGTCATTGACATTCAGTTATGGCCATGGGTTCTAGGACTGTTCATCAAAGGACGATTCATCAAGGGACTATTCATCACGGACGATTCATCAAGGGACTGTTCATCAAAGGTCTTTTCATCAAGGGACTGTTCATCACAAGAACATTTATCGTTTTAGCGTTCTTTAATATGTGCGCAATATAACATATCGCTTCACCGTTTCATATTATATGACATTTTAATACCAATGTCCATGATAACACTCATCAATCCAGCTTCTATGTACACAAGTATTATTTTCATCAAGGCACCTTCTAGTTTCAAAGCTTTCCGTCGACGCCTTGAGCGCACTTACAAACGAACCCGTGATCCTCAACTTCTATCTACCCTAAAATCAGCCACAAATAAATACCATCACCTTCTGGCTACGGCTAAAAAGAGGTTTTACTCCTCACTAGTTCAATCCCGTTCTTCTAATCCTCGCCTTCTCTGGAAAACTATTAACCAACTCCTCCACCGGAACTCCTCAAGCCCACTTCCAAACTCTCTTCCACCTTCCTCAATAGCTGAGTCGTTTTGTTCCTTCTTCTCTGGCAAAATTACTACCCTCCGTCTCTCTCTTCAATCACTACTCTCAAAAACCACCATCGATTCACCTCCAGATACTCCTCCCACCACTCACGACCGTCCACCCTCCCCACCTCGATCATCATTATCTGTCTTCCAACCAACGTCAGAGATTGAAATATCCCATCTGTTACAATCTCTTCCAAATAAGCAGTGTGAACTTGACCCTATACCTACCTCCTTACTGAAAGACTGCTAATCTATTCTCGTTCCCATCATCACCAAAATAATCAACCTCTCCTTGTCTACTGGCAATTTTCCCCTCCTCTTCAAACATTCTTTAGTCACTCCACTTCTCAAGAAACCATCACTTGATAAAGAAATCCTTTCAAACTACCGACCTGTCTCCAACCTGTCATTCATCTCTAAACTAACCGAACGCATAGTCCTGTCTCGGATAAATGATTACCTGACTTCAAACTCACTCCTTAACCCACACCAGTCTGGTTTTACCAAGCGGCACTCAACCGAAACCCTTCTCACTTGCCTCTACAATAAACTTGTTTCTGCCATTTCTCATCAACAAGTCTCCTGTCTGTGCCTCCTTGATATTTCTGCAGCTTTCGACACCATTGACCACAACATATTACTCCAAAGACTGTCTACCTGGTTCGGTTTTACCGACACTGCTCTCCTCTGGATTCAGACCTATCTCTCTTCCCGCTCTTTCTCTGTTAAAACACCAGAAACCTCATCGCAATCATGCCCTCTCACCTGTGGTGTTCCGCAAGGTTCTGTTCTTGGGCCCCTATTGTTCATCCTTTACACTACTCCACTCAGCTCACTCATCAAAGCATCCTCAGTTGACCATCACCTATACGCTGACGACACCCAATTATTCATTTCATTCTCTCCCAGCAGCTTCGCCGACTCCATAGATCATCTCCTTGGTGTGGTAAAACAAATCTCCTCCTGGATGACTTCAAACATGTTGTGCCTCAACCCCTCTAAAACTGAATTCATTCTTATAGGCCTCCGTGAGCAACTCAAGAAAATCCCAGATCCCTCTATTTCCCTCAGCCTTGACTCTGTATCCACTCACACATTCATAGCAAATTCTCCTGTCCGCAACCTAGGTGTGACTTTTGACCAGAATCTTAGCTTTTCCGATCACATCACCCATCTTTCACGTTCTTGTTTCATGCACATCCGTGACCTGCGTAGAATCCGCCCTATGCTTGACTTCAAAACCTCATCAACAATCGCCACATCAATAGTTCACGCTAAATTAGATTACTGCAATGCTCTCTTTCTCAACATAGATACCACTCAAATTAATCGCATCCAAGCCATTCAGAATGCCCTCGCCCGTGCTGTCACCAAAACCCCCAAACACCACCACATCACACCTGTCTTGAAATCACTCCACTGGCTCAAAATTCCTGAACGAATAGAATATAAAGTCCTATCCCTCACCTACAATGCACTTCAATCCTCTCAGCCCTCGTATCTCCGTCAGTTGTTCTCGGTCCAACCTCTTCGTTCAACCCGTTCATCTTCCACCCTCACACTGCTCCGCCCTTCCGTCACCTCATCGCTTAAATTTGCAAATCGTTCCATAGCCATAGCTGTCCCGCCTCTTTGGAACAAACTCCCGCCTGTGCTACGACAAATATCCGATCCATCCTATGTACTCACCAAAACCTCACCTCTTGCTATCTCTCCACAGGTCTTCCACTCAAAACTGAAAACACTGCTTTTTCACAAATCCTATCCCGATTCCTTCTCTTCCCCTCACCTTCCTCGCCATTTCAACTCTAAGCATCATCCACCTTAGCCGTCTGACTGTCTGCCTGCCTGACTCTCTGGATTTTGACCCCCTGCCTATCGATTCTGTTTTGGTTAAGCGCCTGTGAATAAGCTGGTTCCCGCGACTTCGCTTTTGTGGGCGCTGTAGAAATATCGAGTTTACGATTACGATTACGATTAGTTTCATAAGAAATTATTTTCATCAATCCAACTTTCACTTTCCCATAAAAATTATTTTAATCATTCCAACTTCTATTTAAGCAATGATTATTTTCATCAATCCAGCCTCCATTTAAGCAAAAATTCCTTTCATCAATCCAGCTTCTATTTAAGCAAGAATTCTTTTCATCATTCCAACTTCTATTTAAACATTAATTCTCTTAATCAATCCAGCTTCGATTTAAGCAAAATAATTTTCATCACATTCCAACTTCTATTTAAGCAGTAATTATTTTCATCAATCCAGCCTCCATTTAAGCAAAAACTCCTTTCATCAATCTAACTTCAATTTTAGCAAGAATTCTTTCATCAATTCAATAAGCATCTTGATGAACAGTCCCTTGATGAATAGTCCGTGATGAATAGTCCCTTGATGAATCGTCCTTTGATGAACAGTCCGCATACCATGGCCATGAGCATATTAATTTAGTTTCTGGTTATGGTTTGTCTGTAAAAGACAACATGTATTATGTAAGATCGCGGGTCCACTACGTTTATGCTTCGAGAGGAGCAATAGTTTGAGTTGTCTCCCAGTCTGTTTGGGAAGGAGTTTTTGTATTTTTGTATTTCTGTTCTAGTCTTTGCTAAGTTTGCTTAGTTTCTCTGTTCTGCTTTGTGCGAAATAAAGTATATATATATATATATATATATATATATATATATATATATATAATATGTATAACATGCATATAGTTCTAATTTGATCTAAACATTGCCTTATTCTAATCTTCAAACATCCAATAAGACCTTAGTTTATCATTGCATAAGTTGCGTACTTGTCAGATTATTTTTAATAATCGAAAATTGATTATTATTATTGCTGTTGCTGTTGCTGTCCTACATACATCATACTCTACACTGGCTTCCCATCCGGCAGCGTATTCTGTATCGGCTCTGCTATCTCGTTTGGCAAAGCGTCTTGGGTACTTATGTTCCACCTTTGCTCTCTCTTCCTCTCTTACTGGTCGCTCAGCCCACCGTTCCTCATCTCGGGGTGACTTTTTGTTCCGTTTGCCCGCACTGCTACTATGCAGCGCCGAGCATTCTCTGTCGTTGGCCCAACAGCGTGGAATGACTTGCCATCTTTCATTCGCCTTTCTCCTCGTGTTCACTCGACTTCCTTTTACGCCCTATTAAAGACTTTCCTCTATGATCAGGCCTGGCTCGGGAGCGCTTCTGAGTAGAGCCCCTTGAAGAGGTGCTATATAAATTCTATGATTGAATGCTTGATTGATTGATTGATTGATTGATTGATTGATTGATAGTCATACGCTTTCCGCGTTTCAATGCAAGCAATTTGTCCAATGACCTCTTGCATTAAAAGAAACTGCGTATCCCGTTCTTATTTAGCATCGATTGACAACGTTTAAAAGGTGTCTAACCATGCGATTACCGTGTCCCGGACGCGTATTTGTAGATCCTACAGTGCTACGGGTCCAATGCTGTGAGAAGCCAATAGAAACACGAGTTATAAATAGCGTGACCTAGTTTCTGGCTTCCGTAGAAGTAAGTAAGATAAACACTAGATCGGGAACGTGCAAATTCGTTCTGTTGAGAAAACCAATCTGACAAAAATGCAGAAATGCTTACATGAGTGATAATGGATAATATAATTAGAAACTTTTAAAATTGTAAATATTTCATATAAGTATCTGGGAATAAATTGAGAGTTGTCTTTGGCGTTGTGTAATGGAGAATAGTTCGGCTAAATTAGCAAGTTCAGAGACTGCTGGAAAGGATTGTTCTAGGTAACCAAAGCGTTTGCTCTTTTTATGAGCTTTTCCAGGAGTTCTTTATCAGAGCCCAATTCGTTTGTGGGAACTTGAAGATCTTTCAAATATCTGCATTTTACTGGTAAATGATCTAATAAATTAATGGCATTTTAACTAATTTTGTACTCCATTATTCTTGCATAAGGCTATTTACCCATATAAATGTGGTCATTCCAGGAGTGTTTTCCAGTCGTGAATAAGCTGGTGTCCTGCGCTTGGCTTTTGAGTGGCGCTTTAGAAGTTTGGAGATTACGTTTCTTGAGAGTAGTCATATTTGTCTTTATCTGAATAATATCCCTTTCCATTAATACAGTTACAATTATTTAGCCACGCTTTGGAACAGTTGGTAACCATGATTATCGAGTCTGCATTCAAAATTCATCTCCCAGAAGTACCAGTCCATCTGCTTCATCAGTCTGAATATAACTGTATGAACAATGAAACAGTAACTTCAAGTGTACTGGATGACAGTGTATACTATGTTCCTTGGTTGATCAATCCAGTCCACATGCTTTACCATTTTAAAGAATCTATGGCTCATTTTGATGTCATCAAACACATTGGTTTCCAGTTACACTGTACCTAGATAACTGAAATATGAAAAGTTTATCTCCACTGGCATGATATTCAGAAAGCAACCTATGCCAAAACTTAATAACCCTGTCATTGTCCTCATATGTATGAGACTTATTAAATCATTTGTGTAAAATGAAATCATTTGTGTAAAGCATTTGCAAGTAAGTCTCATATTTAAATGGCATACTGACGGGTTTGGTCAGATGCAGACAGTGTGGAGGGGTGTAAAGGGCTTCTATGGAATAATAACTCTCATAGACAACCACTCCAAATAACCTCATATGAACAGCCTTGCTGTCCCTAAAACTCCCTCATTTCAATAAAGCTATAAACGATAACTTTAAGAACTTTCCATTCATAATCTCTATTTTGCAACAAGTGTCATCTTTGTATTTTTAAAACAGTGAAATGATTATATAAAACAGCACCTTTGTAACAGTACAAGGACTCAAACAAAACAATTAAAAAAGCCAATTGGCAATAAGTCTTTAAGCTCAACAAGAATCATAAATGCAATGAGTTTTCAAAACATGTAGAAATCAAAACAAACACTGATATAGCACAGCAGCATCAATACTGAATATCAATCAATTCAATCAATCAATCAGCCGTTTATTGATAAAAGAATTGCCACTCAACTGAGTCAGGCTCCAAAAAGCCAACAAAAGAACATATCACCCCCTAGGCCTAGGGGCTAAAATCTTAAAACATACAACCCATGTGCTTAATCTGTGCCTCAACGTTTGAAGTCTAATACCAGGGTCAAGTCACTGAAATCAGCCGATCACCTGAATTGCATAAACTATAAAGAAATTAAATATTTCAGTCATTATGAAATCTTCTAAATGATTCGAAAATTTAAACCAACAAAATTCCATATAGGCCTATTAGCGATTTAGTTCGTATGAGAACTTTGGAGACCGCTTCTACAAGACAACAAGACTTTCGCTTCGAGACAGTTTCCAAAAGTCAAGAAATGATCTCGAGACCGAGACAGTAGGGTCCGAGACCGAGACATCAAAAAACCTGTCTCGAGACATCTCGAGACAGTGTCTCAAGACAATCCAACTCTGCTTTGTATCCTGTTCCGAAGAGGATTTGTTTAAAATTGAGGTTGCAATTAAGTCTTCAGTGGCCTTTTCCATGCTGTTTTGCATTGGGCTGGTTTAAAGCAACATTCAGGTTCAGTCCATGCCGACGCTTCTGACGATGACGCTGCAGTGCAGTCAGCGGTGGCCTCCCTGCAGCAATACGTCTGCTTCCTCGTGTGACAGCAGGTCGACGACGGCTAAGTGATGTTGGCTGAACACGTATGGTTGAACCACTGCGGTAGACGCAACTCACACCAGCGCCTTGTGTTTGCAAGAAGGTTTCCCACTGAGTTGCTGTTGTGATGTGGTTCAGACGCTTTAAAATCTTTGTTGTTGCAGCAGGAGTTGACTGAAAGCGTTCATTCAACTGACACATCTTTTCAATTACTTCTCTGAAATTGCTGTTGTTGGCTTCTGGGGTCGGATTATCTTCAACCTCAGGTGGTGCTTCTACTGACAAGTGAGTAGCTGTCGAACAACTTGCTGTGGTATTAACGGATTGAGTTTCCATGGGCTGCTGGAAGTCTGCGTAAAACGAAACATCTTCTGCATGCTCGCCGAGTGCAAGGACAGCCATTTGGTGGCGATCCTCTGATGATATTGGTGGCATCGATGGCATCGAAGCTCCAGTGTGCTTCCAAACAGCGGCTTGGTGCTTACAGAACTGTCCTGATTTAGCGGCATTACAGGTACATGTGCCCAGGCTGCAGTTTACCATGTAGAACACATGGTCTTCAATTGGCACACTGGTGTTATTTTCGCTGGGTACCGAGTACAAGTCATCAATGCTAACAATGTCACCAGGACTGATGTAAGCCGCCTTTCGCACTAGACTCTCCAGGATCAATCGAGGCTTGTGGACACGAGCTTGAGAAAACAGACGCAGCCTGCCGCGGTAGTAGTCTTCCATGATGGTGCACGTGAAGTCAACTAGTGTGACAATGTTGTAAGCTTTGCACCTTCCAAGAACAATGTCTTTGTAGAGTCGTATTGTGGACTCGCAGTAATTATTTGTGTTGTGGCCCAACATTGTACTGTCCCTCCAAGCCATACACCACAACTGCCGACGTTCCCAGTATGACACCATGTACTGCTTCCACTGCGGGTACTTTGTCCACAAACCGCTGTCCATTTCCTGTGCATATGCATTGTTGACATCATTGACATTTGTGGCACGAACCAAATGCTGAAAGGACTGCATAAGTAATTTCCGATCCAACTTCAGTATGTTGTGCTTGACATCCCAAAGCCAACGCCAGACAGCCTGCTGGACGTGAAACAGACACAGTCTCGTTTGACTTTCAGGCCACACTTCATGCAAAGCGCATTGCTCAGCTTCACTGTCGTCGGTAACAAATGTCAGCGGGTGACCCTTACCACCAAACGAATCTGGTTCAGTGACTGCTTTGAAAAGACTGAAGGCTAGACTATAGTCAGCAGTGGATTGGCTGGCAGTGATAATGATGCCCAGTGGAACCGCTCCAGCAGCACAGGGCGCCAAGATGAATGTGAGTGAGTGATTCTCACAGTCGCAACTGGCCGTTGAGTCGACGAATGCAATCTGCGAAGCTTCTTTAAGTGTGTGGGCACGTTGCATGATTGGGGTCACGATGACAACTGCCAAAGGATCCTTATGGAGTGCGACGTGATGACCGAGTTCTCTGTAGGACTCCAGCTTCTCCTCCAACACCTACAGTGTACAAAAAGCCAGTAATGACACCTCTAGGTTTTGTTTTCAGTTCTAACATGTTTCTCACTGGCCTGTAAATAGTATTTAATTTAATAGTATGTAATTAGCATTTGTAAGACATCAAAATCTGTTCATTCGTGACATAATTAGGCATTAGGTTCCCATGTCTACAAGGCTATCTCTGGCAAACACATTGGTTTCCAGTTACCTACATGTAAATAAGTGAGTAAGTAAGTATATTCTTTATTAACCAATTGCTAATTGCACTTTGGTGTACAGACATCTCATAAACACAGTTAAAAAGTATAAAGTATCCTGACAATAAACGTTTCTCGCATCAAGTAAGTTAGTGGCAATATCCTTAATAAACCAACTGCCAATCGCAGATAACTGTAAAGTCTGTCTTGTTACTGGTATCAATAAGTCAAACATGCTGAAGCTGCACAGAGTTTAGTGAAATTTCAGTTCTGAAAACAATTCCTATTTCTATTCATATTTCCGTTCTCTGTAGCATATTTTTGTTCTTGTTCTATTCTCGTTTTCAAAATAATTCCTAATTTTCGTTCTTATTGTAGTTAACAGAAATTGATAATTTAACTTCTAATTCCTATTTCCATTAACGAAAAATCACTGGCTACAATCATAACTATATCCATCCAAATATGAACATAGTACCCATGCTTTTAAATATTTACATCAGCCTCCTGTTCAGCAAAGAATTAATTTCAAATTGGGGCTCATATTTTATAGAATTTTGAACTCAATCCAGCCACAATATTTAAAATCAGTACTTATTACCCATACTTATAAAGACCTACTGAAGTACCGATTGGAATGTGCAAAGAAAGAGCCCTAACCTCCAACACAGCTGTGCCAGTCCGTGGTCCAAGATTGCATCGTCGCCACTCATCATGCCACCAGCGAACTGTGGTGTTCTTTGGGTTGATTGACCCATCAGCCAGCAGCGCCTCACTAACGTCACTCCGCAGCTCAAGAACACTCGTGTGGTACCTTGTCGCTTCAGCAACACCCATGCCATTGGCAAAGTACTCGTTGAACTGATCACGAGTTTTAGCAGTGGGCGGAAGATGCAAAAGGGCTGTTGCGGTTTTCAACGAGTGATTGTGGATATTTACAAGTTCAATGACTCCTGGCAAACCATCCTGCAACAGAATCAGTTAACCTACCAATTAATAGAAAAAACAGTGACCTATCATAACATGTCGTCTTAAATTGTTCATTTACTAACCATAACCATCAAGTGGAAACTTGCTGAATGCTAAGTCTGTTGAAAGATACATGGAGAAGTAATGCGATTGGTTGGTGTAAACCGTTTAGGTATTACAGACTGGCTATAAGCGAACAAAAAGAGGATATGGCGCAGTGGCTTCACATCCCATACTCATACTCATAGGCAGAAATCTCATTAAGAACACAATTTCAATTCACATCTCATAACCAATATTAATAGGCACAAATTTTGAACTGAGTTGAGAACTGTAGTTCTTAAAGATAATCTGGCAAGTTTATAGAATCGGGGGCTCAACTTTTCCGATATACTGCAACAATTCGCAAAATGTAATCAAAGATAATGGATTAGACACAATGTCCTATTAATGTGCATACACATGCCCAAATTGAATATACAATATTTATGTAATCATGATAAAAGTCCAAAAAATATCAACAGAAGTCTAACAGGGCAACTCTGATTGACCATTCTCTGCTTTCTGTTTCATATACATTACTGTTAGCCTGGTATTAGAAATTAAACCAGTTTATCTAATGATCGATGTCTCCATCTAACCAGATTACAGAACCGAAACTTGTGTAGACTGAACTGAACTGACAACTTTTATTTCCAGAAGCACAATGCATATAACAATTAACAACAATTATAACTTGACTATTACATATCGGTGCATTGGCTAGGGAACAGGGGAGACCCAAAAGGGGCACAAGCCCCGCTTAATTAGGGTAACCCTTTTTAATAATAATCAATTATGGCTGGCTAGTCAGTTGAAAGAAAGAAAGGGTCAACTTGATAATGTTCTTAACTAAATAATAACATTGTAATTTACTAAGAAGATCAACATGTAAGAAAGAAGGTTCAACTCAATAATGTTCTTAACTAAATAATAACATTGCAATTTACTAAGAAGATCAATATCTAAACAATTCGATGAAACAGTGTTAAATGAAGTAGGCCTATGGTTAATCCTTCAAGTAACTATTCCACAGCTTCTTAAATTTGGTGTATGTGGGTGCATTCCGAAGACTTACCTTGACATGTGGATTACCCTGCCTCGTCCGCTTCGTGACTAGGTTCACCTTCTGAGTGAGCTTTGCCGAACAACTGCAGTTCTTTGAAGCTCGTTTTGTGTCGCTTTTGTTGAACGAACTGTGTTGGCAGACGTAGTCGATGCGGTAAGACAGTCGCTGTAGATTAGGGTAGGTTGATCGCACCAGCCACTTCGTCTTCGTAAGGAGTTCGAAATCGAACAGCCACTGCGCCATATCCTCTTTCGTTGCTGCGTTCGTTCGCACTGTCGCTTCGAAACCGCCATCGTCGTTTGTGTTGTATTCAACGACGCAATTACGAAAATTTCCTGGCAGCCATTCGAAACGAGCGCCCTCGGTAGCCATTTTGTTACCAGTGACGACGGAAGCCAGAAACTAGGTCACGCTATTTATAACTCGTGTTTCTACTGGCTTCTCACAGCATTGGACCCGTAGCACTGTAGGATCTACAAATACGCGTCCCGGACATTAATGAAGGTCGGTCAGCCATTCAAAGGATTTGTTGACACACTCCGATAATATTATGTATCCAATGCGAGTGGTTTGCGACGCGAGAAACAAATCGCGAATAAAAGATTAATTGCAGCTTAAGAAACTTTTATCATTTTAGGCCCTATATATATATTTCCAACCTCCCTTCTTCTTTTTTGACAAATCGGACCCTGATCTTAGTGAAGAAGTCTTTAACAAGTGTCTACTATTATATGAAATCAAAATAGTATTTAAACAATTATTCAACAATTTCGATCCCGTATTGAAAATATATAAGCTTTCGATACACGAAAACAAAATTAACTAAAATTCCACATAATTATGTTACAACAAAACAGTAAAACTAGAACCGTAGGAATCGCACGTTTAATATGTACACGCTGATGTGTCCCACTCTTATATAGCATCGGTAACAAACTTTTAACGGTGTCTAAATGTACATCAGAGCTGGTTGGTAAGTTGCTGTTTGACCATATATATCTTCGTTTAATAGAACAAACTGACAAACCGCAGTGAGTTACATAATGGAAAGGAAAACAGATCTAATATATGTGGTATAGTTGCTGAGTTTACAGTTTATTGAAAAGCCTAAATTAGAGTATATAGGTTATATACTACCGCGCCTCTGAATGGGCAATCTGGTAGAGGCGCTATAACAAGTGTTCAAATACAATATACAATACAATTTGCTGTGGTTGGTCCATCTACTTGGAATGACCTTCCCCCTCATTAAGGGCTAAACTAATGACTAATTTATCCTCTTTGGTCTCTCGTTCTTTAAAGACGTTTCTTTTCCCCGGGGTTTTCGTGCTGAGAGCGCTTCTGAATAGTTATTCTGAGAGAGGCGCTATATAAATCTTTAGATACAATACAATACAATACAATACAATACCGTATTTTATATATGCTGCAGCATAAAAACTGAAATTTTGGAACACTAGCCGTATTTAATATAAAAAGTTAACAGGTTTAAACGGTGTCTAAGTAGAGTGCTTTAAACAATCGGCCGCTAGGTCCAATCCTAATATAGCATCGCCTGATACCTTTTAAAGGTGTCTAAGTCGAGTGCTTTAAATAATCGTAGGCCTATACATGATTGTCTCCACATGCACAACGAATATCAACGACGCTTTATAATTTCCATCAATGCAACTCGTCTGCATATAACATATTAATATTTTTAATAATAATATTCTTCTTTAATAATTCTAACTGACAAGTACGTTTTATGTTAGGAAATCATAATAAAATTAATGATTAGAAGTTATTAGAGGAGTAGAATTTAGCTGTATGGCAGTCATGCAAGGCTCTCAGCTGTCCTACAGCTCATTTTGCCACCTAGCAAGTGTAGCGGGTATCGCTCCCACTTCCTACTTGATTATCAGCTCTTCACGCTAGTGGTGTTCATTCGTCTATCGCCCCTCCCCCATATTGTTTATCCATAATTATGTATAAATTTTGCACAGACATATTCTTGCCTATTGTTATTGCTATTAAGTTTAATGACATTTCATGGTTGCTGTGACCGTTGACGTCTTAAAGAATTAATTGTGCATCAGTTCATTTGTTTAATTGCAGATCATTCGTTTAAGTTCTTTCATTGCTTTGTATTCCTATATTTAATAGGCTTTTGTGTTCATGGTCTTAGCAGAGGCACTGTAATAGGAATCATGGTGATATCTACAACAGAGAAGTGCCCCGCTTTTATATAGCATTACTTTGCATGGCTTTAGAGGTGTCTAAAGGCAGCGTTCTAACCACGAGGTAAGAGTGGCCATATTTATATAACATTGTTTAACGACATTTTAAAGGTGTCTAAAGGAAGCGCTCTAACCATTCTCTTACAATGGCCATATTAATATGCCAATCGGTTGACTTAAGTAAGTAAGTAAGTAAGTATTTCCTTTATTGAGAAGCACTAGCAAACGCACAGCACTGTACATAGCAAGATTAATACATTCAAACAAATAAACAAAAATTTCTATATACAACCATGGAATTGAATGAGAGGCTTTATTGTACAGAGGAAGAAGAGCTAGAGCTAGTCATAGGGGAAAAAGAAGGGTTTAAATAGCCAGATCTAGGGAAAACATATCGTTTATTTGTATAGCATCCTGGCAAGGAAGCATTTCTGAGACAGGTTGTCAAACATGGGAAGCTCACGGTTATGGGACCGTGGCCGCAGGGAGTAGCGAGTTGAAAATGCAATCATCCGTTAATTAAATAAAATCTAATTACCTCAATTACCTCAAAAGCACATCCCAAGGCATCCGAGAGACCGTTGTAAAAACAAACAATTCAAATATTTGTCCTTTAAACACCTCTTTTTAGCGTTTGTTCAAAGATGAACATGTAAATGACGATCGAAACCTCTTTTAAGTGCTACATTCACCCTATAAATAAGATCAGAAGCGCATCAAGATAATTAGCTTTTTTGTTGCGTACCAAAAAGAGTTGTGGGTATTGGCTGTAATTATGCCACAGTTCAGGAACTGTGAGAAGTGTTCAAAAAAGGAGGAAGAGGAGGAGTTCGAAGAGTAAGAGGAAAAGCAGGAGGAGGAAGAGGAGGAGGAGGAGAAGGAGGAGGAGGAGGAGGAGGAGGAGGAAGCAGAGCCAGAGGAGGTAGACGAGAAGGAGGAGGAACAGGAGGCGGGGAGGAAGAGGAACCTGGGAGGAAGTAGAGGCAGAAGATTTTGCAGACCAGGACGAGGAGGAGAAAGGAGATGGGAAGAAGAGGAAGAGGAAGAAAAGAAGGAAATGGAGGAAGCGAAGAGGAAGAGGGGAAAAAGAGGGGAAAGAGTAGACGGAGGTGGAAGAGTAAAGGAAGAGGAAGATAAGTAGAAAAAGGAGCAGGAGAAGGAGGACGTGGAGAAGGAGTAGGAGGAGGAGGAGGAGGAGGAAGAGGAGAAAGCGGGTAGGAATAACAGGATTAGGTAGAGGATGACAAGAGGAGGAAGAGTAGCAAGGGCAGAATAGCAGGTAGAAGAGTTTTATTATTATTATTTTTTACCCGAGGTATCTAAAATCCCTCAGGTGTCAGGTATTAATAATCAATGTTAACTCTGGAGTGGCCATCCTTGTCAAGATCTGGGAGTGAAAATGCGCAAATGTGTTATGTAACGCAACGGCGTTGAAACGTTGGATCACGATTGACAGGCGCTAGAACAAGTAAATGGCTTCTCTTGGGTCGCCCGATATTATGTGCCTCTGTCTATTTTATAGATGTCAGCACCTGGTGATTTTGCCGGGGCCAGACTAAAGAGCGTTGGTGTGGTGGTCAGCGTGCTGGACTGTCAACCGGGAGGTCCGGGGTTCAAATCCCCACTAGGGCAGAGATTTATTTCGAGATTTCTACTTGACCTGCGCCCCCTATATCCGTCTGAGCAGTGGTGAGTACACAGATCGTACACTGTCGGTGGGAAGATGAGACGGTGAGGGAGAAGGCTGACCACCCGCGTTCACATTGCTTACAAAATCTTTTCAATTATCAAGAATTGTTTAAGCGCATTTTTAAAGAATAATTGGGCGCAGTGACAATAGCGTCAACTATGTTAAAATATTTAATTGTGTTAATTAATTAAACCATTAGTCGCACAAGAACGCGTTAGATGTCCAGTCCTAATTACGACCGATTGTGTCTTCGACTTGACCTATAGGACGAATGCTACATATAGAGTAAGTACATAATTATCTGACTGAACGTCTTATTATTATAACCACAGTTTAACGTCGTCTTATGACATCAAAGGCCGTTGACGACAATGCAGAAAATATACAAGACAATCATAACCAGAAACTTATAGCATCCGAACGACACCATTAAAGGTGTCAGACGGAGCTTTACAATTATTTCACTAATATTCAATATTTTTGCAACATAAAGTAGCTCATCTCATACTATCTATGATTATTATGTACTGATAAATTTCATTAACTAACAAAGCATATATGTATTATAATTGATTAAGGTATTCTTTTAAACTGTTCATGTATCTTACAAAAACACTATAATAAAAATGTTCATTAACCAAAGAAGTATACATGTATTATAATTGTTTAAAGTAGGCCTATTCTTTTAAACTGTTCATGTATCTAACATACATAATAAAATTCCATTAACCAATAAAGCATACATTGATTATAATTGTTAAAAGTACTCTTTTACATTGCAACACAGTATATAATTGCATAATAACAATGTATTAGTAAAAGACCAATCAAACATCTACAGATCCGTGCAAGATACAAAACCATTCACATAAAGAAACCCAAAATATCCATTTACGAAATTTTACCTTTATTAATTATCTTAACTAACCTATACACTTCATTCTGGAATAAATTTACTGTCAAAAGGGTTTTAATGACTGAACGTCATATTCTTCGACTTTTATTTATAGGGCGATTATAAAACTTTAAAGAGGTGTGTGAAATCGTTGTTATTCGCCGTCTTCTACTTTTACTTATAGGAGATGATAATCCTTTAGAAAGGTGTGTAAGAGACTGCTCTTGGATGCAACTCATTCATTATTCCAAAGTTTAGCTTCGTTTTATGGCATCAAATACCGTTGACCATTCATAGAACAGCAATGTACACCTTATAATTAAAACGAGGAACTTATGGGTCCAGAAGAAACCGTTGACCGATGTCAAAAGAAATCCTTATAATAATGCCACTAATATTCATTGTTTATCAACATAAAGCAATGCATCAGACACTGTCTATATGGCAATGAATCAGGAAATGAAGCACGGTTTCAGGCACCTCATAGGTGTCGCCAGTTTCCACTAACGTACGTATACGTCGTTGATTAGGCAATGGCCGAAACGGAGCCATGGAGACAGCAACGTGACGGTTGCTATCCTTGAACTTGACCGAGAGTTTTACTTATGGTTTGATTTGTCGATATGACGCTCTATATAGTGTTTGACTTTGAATGGTAATACGATGGCACGAAGATCAGAGGGACGCGGGTTTGATGCACGCTAACCGCATAAGGTTGACTCATCCTTCAACTCCCTAGGAGGCGACTGTAAACTGAGCAAAAGGACAGATGGGCGCCTTGCAGGCTGCCATACAGTTTAATTCGACTCCTGTGTTAAACTTGTAATCACCTGTTACTACTTTATCATGTAATCTTACTTCGTACTTTTCAGTTGGAATCAATAAACGAATATTATTTTTTTATTGTTATTTTCTGAGAACGTGGTCACGATAAATAGTTCGCGCTTCGCCGTACTCAAAGTTCGGTGGCATTCCTACATCGCTGATTAGACAATCCTGTTTCGTTTCTATCGATGCCCAGATGCTCAGGTATCCAGACGAATGTGATCCTTAAACTGGACGAATTCAACGACGCTAGGCTTCTACTTTTACTTATAATGCGATTCCTGCAATTAGAAGAGGTGTGTTACAGAGTGCTTTGCGACTTCTTTCACTTTTAGGCCTACTTAAAGGGGTTTAATGAAATTAAATGGTGACCAATGATAACTGTACTGTTCTTCATCGATTTCCACGTTTATTTACGGGCAAATAAAAAACTTAAAACAGGTGTGTAAGAGATTGCTATATTTCGACGTCCTTCACTTTTACTTGTAGCAGTTTTTGAAAACTTAACAGTGGTTTGTAAATGGCTGCTGTTCGTTTTTTGATCATCAGTTTAACGGCAGCTTATGACAACATAGACCGTTACCGCGTCTGCTCCAGCGCTAGGTCGTGTGTCCGCCCGGGTGCTGCACCGATCAGAACTCGATGGCATCCAGCTCGCAGTTATACACGTACGCAGCTGATCACATCTACGAAAGCCCTGAGGAGACAATGCGACGATCGACCGAGCAGTCTCAGGGATGCTTCTTCGAAGGGGGGCCTGCGGGGGTGCCCTGCGGTGAGGGATTCGGTGGGATCATGGAGGGTGGTAAGGGAGGAGGAGTAAGGATGTGTCGAGTAGGAGGAGGAGGAGGAGGAGGGATGGGGTGTCAACGGTATGAGTCGCCATCTAGGGAACAACAGCTGCAACAGCGGACTCTGGCGAATGCAACGGGAAACTATTCACTGTGAAACTATGTATGACTTTTGTTCAGAAAAGAAGAGCAGAAGAAGAACAGTCCCTTATACACCTTTTTATATGTGACATTTATCTTTTATATAAGAGAAGAAGAGCAGTCCGTTAATCATTTACGATAAAACATGGTCGGAAAATAAATGTATTAATCATTTGTACGTTAAACGTTAAGCCAGTCGTGAAACAGCCATGAGTATGGAGTGCTAGTGACTTCATTTCCTTAGCCTTTGGTTTGGAGGAAATGTGGCCAGTTCTCTCCCTCGCCCTCTCATCTTCCCAGATACAGTGTACGGTCAGTGTAGCGATTACAGCTGAGTTGGATAGGGATGGAGCAGAACTCTATAATTATTCCTGCATTGGAGGGGATTTGATTTTGAACCACCCCCACGTGTCGATTGACAGTCCAGTACACTGACCACTACACAGGGTTCGAATCGGACCGGAACGCACCGGAACGGCGTTCCGGTTCTTTTTTTGACGACCGGAACGCCGTTCCGGTTCCTTTCTGAAAAAATCTCGTTCATTTTCATAATTTTGTCAAGGAATATTATGAGCTCAGATGAATATTATTTTAAGTTCATTAGCCTCGAGGGTTTCTGAATAGTCACTTTCGAGAAGCGCTATATAAGTTCCCGAATGAACGATCACAGAAAAACTAGTCCGTGTTTACTTACATGCAGCTCACCCGCTTTTGTCTAGCACGAGCCTATCAAATCATCAATCGCACAGTGCGTGCACTGGAGAAGATGAAAGAACAGTCTCCTGAGCACATAACTGAAAGTGTCAGTGGTGTTGCTGAACACAGATATCGCAATGTCCATGTAATTGCACACAAGACAGGCAGCCGCAAACAAGCTGCTATTGAGCGCAATCAGTTTCTTCAGAGTCTGGCTGATAATCTGCGCAGTCGCCTTTACACAGTCATTGCCTCCAACGTTTCAGCAGAAAACTCCGTTCAGAAATCTGACAACATATCGGAATTTGAAGAGCTCATTTCACAGGTAAATATAAATGCGACTACTGGCAACTGAACTGTTCATTTACACATGCAGCCATTAATTTCGACATGATGCGCTGAATATGTATTATTTTACTGGTCTAGTCTCACCTCAGCCATAATGCAGTTTAAATGTGCCTAAATTTATTTCTGTTACATTGATATTGCTAATTACAAAACTATGTGTTGCTTGTTTCTTTTTGGTTCCTTAATGGTAATGCCAACTTTCCATTATTGTGTCATCAGCTGCAGGTGCTGAAAAACATTCGTGGCCAATGGACGTGACAACACGTACGTACCGTGGAGTGACGGTGAACAACGACTTGCCAAGCTGTGTAGGCGACTTCATGTCGACTTCAATAAGACGCAGAGAGGTTTCCGAGACTTTGTCGACAATGGAGGTACACGTGTACCTGATGACATGATGGAACTTAATTTTGCTGTCGACACAATCCTTGTGACATCAGCATCCGCTGATTCAGCGGATGCTGAACGCGGCTTCAGTGCGATGAACATGATGTGTACGCCCCTTCGAAATAGGCTTGGTGTTGAGCGGCTTTCCACCTTGATTTTTGTTAAACTTGTTGGACCGTCCCTGCAGGACTTCAACCCACTTCCGTACGTGAAGAAGTGGCTAGCCATGGGTCACCGCGGCGCATTCGAAAACAAGTCAAGGAAATGCGAGCACCGTGAAGAGCCACGTTACAATCACATGCGAAAAATCTTTGAATGAATTTGTCGTAGATTTTGCCTGTTATACTTTCATTTCTTTGTTATTGATATCACTGTGGTATTGTTGCTCGACATGAGCACTTTGTTTAGTTATTTTCATAAAATAACAATTTCTTTTAAAATTTGTTAATGACTTCATCGTTCAGAAAAAGCTGCAAGAGAGGCCAAAACGTGCCTCGTGTGATACCACCTGCTGCAAAATGCGTTTGTTTCTGGGGCTCCGCCCCAGACCCCGCTGGGGGAGCTCACGACGCTCCCTCAGACCCCCTAGTCGCTATGTCTTAGTCAGCGTTCCGGTCCTTTTTCGTTTAGGACTCGAACACTGCCACTACACTATCGAGCACCTCTGACATTCGTTGTATACGGTAATGGAAATTAAATTCGTGGATCCCAACGTCAGATCAGATGCCGAGGTTGAGAAAATGAAGGCGATATTCAGTTGATACTCGCTGCTATGAATGGCTGCAAGACGATGACTTGTCTGATTGGATTGGATCCACAGTTTAACGGCAGCTTATGACATCATAGGCCGTTGCCGCCGACAAAGATTAGTTTTGGCATATTACAGCTCTGCCATTGATCTCAAATACAGATGCCGAGGCTGAGAAAATGAAGGCGATAGCACTCTTCGTACCCCCGATGCTGATCATGTCATATTTTGCTTGACGACATCATAATGGTTGCTAATGGGTGGATCGAGAATTTAACGGCATCTTATGACAACAAAGGCCGTTGATTTCAACATTAATTAATTATTTTGGCTTATGACAGCCAACGTTTACTGTTACAAAGAAAGTATTAGTTGTCAAACCTGTCAGCACTTAATGGATTGCGATTTTTCGCCTACTTGTAGGGCCATTTTATCCTTAAAAGGGGTGTACAAAGGGCTGCCCTAATTCTTTCTTCTTTAATAGGATCATATAATCCATAAAAGACGTACACATTTATCTAGTTGCTGTTGAAGGACAAAGTGTCATAACAAAGACGATTGGCGTCGCCCTCCTCCTTCCTCCAGGCATGGGACTGGCACTATCGGTGATCGAGCAGTGGCGGATTTACAGCAAGTAGATTATTAGTCGATTGGCTTTTTAGTTGTTAAAACTGTAATGGACGTAGAAGTCGTGGAACTAAACTACAGATGCCTTGTCTAAGAAAAGTGAAGGCGTTAGTACTATTCATACCAGATGCTAATGTACAGCATCTTTTGTTTGACGAATGCCCGAGAACCTAATGAATTACGACTCTTCTTTTATTTGTAAAGCCATTTGATTAGTAAAAGAGGTGTGCAATGGACTACGCAATTCTTATTTATGAAACGAGATAAACTTTTAAAGAGGTATGCAGTAGTTACTTGCTGTTTAACTACACTGCGTCATAACAAAGATGATTAGCGTTGCACTCATCCTTTACCCAGGCTTGGGACTGGCACTAGCACAGTTATTGTAGTGGCGGAGTTAACATTATTGTTATATTTTAACATCTCGGCTGAATTATTCCTATTATCCATATTATTCATAATATTCATCTTATTCATATTCATATTCATAAACATATTCATATTTATATTCATATTCATATTCATATTCATATTCATATTCATATTATTATTATTATTATTATTATTATTATTATTATTATTATTATTATTATTATTATTATTATTATTATTAACAATCTAGCATGGTAATGTCGAAGAAAAGCAGATGGCGTTTCCGCGTTGGAGAGCTACCGAGAGTCTTTGAAACAGGTAGCTTGTCTCGAGCGTGTCATGTGTTGCATGGGTTAACCTTCGTCCTAATTTGAGGACAAAATCCAGTCCTTCAGAACTCCAAGAACCGCTGGACTCTAATGCAACCGCCACAAAAGCATGCGTTCGGGTGATTGTGGCGTATTTCAATGTCTTGGCGGCGGCTGCCCGGTTTGCGGCCTCGCCCGCTTCAGTTGATGTTGTTGCCAGATGTGACTTTGCGAATGTGTCCGAAACTGTCACATCCCAAGTGAGGCATCTTCCGCATGACCACGGGATGAGTGTCACGCCGTCCGGTCGTTTACCATCTTCTCTGGTGAGGCCCAACGGTTCTTTCTGAGAAGGGATGTTCGCTCTTCCAAACGATCTCCATATGATGTCGTTCAGCATGTTGTGCCGTTGATGTCTGCCAGCGTTTTTTCTGCAGGCCAGACCGTGGAGTCCTCTGGCGTCGACTCTCTCACCACAGTGACACACATGAGGTTCGCACAGTGTCGTCCCGAGTCGCATTCCAACCGCGATCCGTATAACTTCGTCAGTTAAGCGGAGTCCCAATGCAGTAACCGGAGGCGCTAGCAGCCAATCTCCCGCGTGAGGTGCCTGAGAGGCCAAGAGACGAGCCCGGTCTAGTGCGTTGTTCGCCGATTCGTGCAGAGTTGTCAATGCATTACTTATCCAGCGGCTGTCCCATTCTCTTTGACGACGAGCTGCTGGTCCTGTTGGTGGTTCTGAACCCGTGAGTAGTGTCCATGCTTTCAGAGCTGTATCTACGAGATCGTCTGAGGTATCAGCTGATTCCGGTGGCAGCATGTTTGCCTGGAGTTCGCTGGTGCTCGCAGCTGATGCCAAGAAGGCGGAAAGTGCCAGCGTAGCAGCACAGCGTATCCCAAGGCCACCATCCTTCACCGGAAGGGATGCCTGAAGCCAATTCTCATCAGATAGTTCCACATTCAAAATACTGGACAATCCATTTCTTAACAGTGTGTCGAATCTTGTAAGACTAGGGCAGTCGACGCATAAGGCTGTGCGCATTGTGTAGAGGAGCTTTGGTACGCTCAATCCATTTCGCAACAGGATTAGAGCGTCATGCGAGTGAAACATGGAGAGCCTTCCTACCGCTCGTTCCAGGTCATCCGCCTTTTTACTAACCACCTTATCGACGGCTGGCCCCGGCATCAGAGGTGAACCCAACAGCGTCGCCTCTTCTAATGGAGTGTGTTTGAAGCCAGAGAATGAGGGATCGTCGACTTTATTCTCGCAATTCTGGAAGATAACTTCGCATTTCGCGCGGTTGAGTTGGAGCCCAAGGTTAGCTGACTCCTGAGCGATCAGCTGAATATCGTGGGCCACCACATCCACCTTGCCTCCCAGTGTCAGATCGTCTAGGAATGCCACTCTTAACTCAGATTTAAGATTTAACAGAATCGGCTGTACTGTGATACAGAATTCCAATGGACCCAACGGATCGCCCTGCTGGGTTATTATTATTATTATTATTATTATTATTATTATTATTATTATTATTATTATTATTATTATTATTATTATAATTATTATTATTTCAAAGTTTAACGACGTCTTATGGCTGCTGTTGATATTTGACGTCTTTAAAAAATTAAATTAAAAATTGTATATGGGTTCATTTTCTTGATTGTTGGTCATTCTTTTAAGTTCGTTCATTCATTTTCATTCGTATACTTCAGAGGCTCTCTGTTCAAGGTTCATAAAATAGACAACATACTGGACGTGAACTAATACCAGGAGCGGAGTCCCAAGTTTATATATCACGTGTAGAAGTGGCTTAACAGGTGTCTAAAGACACGCTCTAATGACTGACCATAATTATATAGCATTGTTAAACATCGTTTTAAGGTGTTTAAATGGAGCGCTATAGCCGTACGATTACAGTGGCCGTATTTATATAGCAGTAGACCAGAAAATACGTTTTAAAGAGATTTAACAACGTAAGTAAGTAAAGCAAAAGGAAGCTGACATTTATCATATTGCTTCGCATGTCACAGATGCTTATCCACCATCTGTCTTACGAACTGGTCTTCTGGTTATAGACCTTATTACTGCCTGGGTTTTGGTGTGCCATCGGTTGATGCATTGAGCATGTCGACACATGCGCAATAGAAGTTACTAATTATAATATAATTTTAGAGAAGAATTTCGTTCACCTCAAAGGTATTCACTACACGAATCTTGAGGTCAAATTTTCAAAGGGTAGAACAAGAATTCAACTCCAGTCAATACCATTTCTATCATAGCGTTACAAATGCGTTTAACGGAACTTAACGGATCTTAATGTTAACAGCAATTATAACTTAAAACGAGACCATTCCAATTATAGCGTAATTGATACCGTTAAAAGAGGTGTGGAAAATAACGACAAGCTAGCGTCACGTGGTCGTAATTCAACTTATGGAAGAAATTAACAACTTTAAATAGGTGTCATAAACAATAATTATTCTAGTTTATATATGTTCGTATTGTGGTTACCCAAGTTGTAGGTCGCCGCAGCAAATAAAGGAACACAAAGAAGACACACCGGGGGGGTCCGGTGGCGCGTTGGATAACATCTGGCCAAGAGAGCGAGAGGTACCGAGTTCGAGCCCCGTTAGGGCGGATATGCTTTGTAGGCTGCTATTAGCGCCGTGTATTACAGGCTGTCTGTTCTGTTAGTAGTTAACTAGTTAAGATTGTTTCAATTGCATAACATGATTGTAAATGTACAGCGCAGTGCGTTTGTCAGGCGCTCAATTAAAGAAAAGATATTATTATTATTATTATTATTACAATGAATCCCGGATTCAAGCAATTTTACTTATAACAGTATATGTAAACATTAAAAAGGTGTCTAAAAATTGTGACCACAATGTCTGAGAAATTATAAGGAGTTTATAACAAAAAAGACACGAAGCAATCACAAAAACATTCTGCATCGTATTCGGTGAGCAGCTGTCGAAATTCTCAATTTCTACGACATCTTGAGAAGTTGCAGCTTTTGGAATGTAAAAGAAAGCTCAATAAGACAGTTTGCCAAAAGAAGGCACTCTGGATCGTGAACTCCAAGCTGGGCGCCATTTGTAGGGAAAACTAACACCCTACCCCACTCGTTCATTACATGGGGAACTTTACCCTATGTAAAGGTTCCTATTGAAGACGCATTTCCCCATAACCACAACCAAGGATCTTCCCACCATAAAATTTGCCCCACCCCAAAATACTCCACACCCCGAAAATATTTTCCGCCCCAAAAATATTCTTTACCCCAAAAATATTCTCCACTCCAAAAAAATATTCCGAACCCCAAAAAACTATTCCCCACCCCCAAAATTCCCATCCACAACTCGTCCCCGAACCTCACCCCATTGACCAGTCTCAAACAATGAGGGTCTTGACCTTGCCCGGTTCAAACTCCGGCTACTCCTATGGGGTGGTGAAATTGACCTTTGTCGTAGTCCTCCCTCAGATGAGCCCTGAAGAACCCCGTACGAACCCTTTCAGCGACAAACCAGGTAGGTGCTGAAGGTGGCCACAGAAGCTGTTATTAGGATCACGATGACGATCAGAGCTGTCACGGCAACGTTATGAGCTGAAGAATACAATCATCGCTTAATCTGATAAAATCTAATCATTTCATATAGCGCCGTTTTCATAAAGCACACTCCAAGACATCACTGAGACCGTAGTAAAAAAAAATTCAAATATTTGTCGCTTAAACACCTCTTTTAAAGATCTAGTCAAAGAAGTTCATGTACATGTAGAGCAACTTTCAACACCTCTTTAAGTGCTTTATTCACATTATAAGTAAAAGAAGAAGCTCAACAAAGATTACTTTCTTCACCATTCATCAATGAAGAAGAGTTATCGGCTGCAACGATTGGGTGTATTAAGCCATGGGAACTCTGAGAAGTGTTGAAAAAAAGAGGAAGAGAAAAAGAAAGATAGGTTGGAAGAAAAGGAGGAGGAGGAGGAGGAGGAGGAGGAGGAGAAAGCGGGGAGGAAGAAATTGAGGAGTAGGAGATGGAGGAGAACGACGAGGAGCATGCAGCCTGGCCATTGCGGACTTGATTTGATATAACGTCGGTGAATATACTGGTCTCCCTGTGGATGCAACTTAATATTTACATTACATTACAAATGCATGGACAATGGATGCCATGGTAGAGAGAGGAACAGATCTTCGAATAACCCTGAGACGCCGTAGGTGAAAGTAAGAGGATCGTGTAAGGTTGGTTACATGAGCAGAAAAAGTGAGAGCGCTGTCCAAAGTGACACCTAGGTCACGCACACAAGTAGAGAACGTAAAATTGGGAAAGTTTTCAGAGAGAAGCGAAAAGTCAATTTTCAGAAGTTGTTGGGGTGTGCCAAGCCAAATAAGTTGAGTTTTGGAAGAGTTTAGCGAAAGGCGATTGGAAGACATCCACAAATGCAAGTCATGGGAAAGAGCTTCAATACGGCGAGCTATTCAATCTGTTCTCAATACTGCTGCTCGATTGATTGCTCACCATCCTAAATACTCCCATATATCATCATTCATGGTTAACCAACTGCATTGGCTTCCTCTCTCTGACCGCATTCAGTTTAAAGTCCTTGCTTTGGTCCTCAAATCCAAACTGGGACTTGCTCCAAAATACCTCAGGGATGTCATTCGTCCTCCTCTTTCTGCATCTTCTCATCGGCCTTTACGATCTCTGGACCGATCTGACTTCTTTGTCTCAAGAGCTAGGACTACGATTGCTCAAACTCGATCCT
The DNA here is from genome assembly GCA_020284085.1 of Aporrectodea caliginosa. Taxonomy (NCBI): domain Eukaryota; kingdom Metazoa; phylum Annelida; class Clitellata; order Crassiclitellata; family Lumbricidae; genus Aporrectodea; species Aporrectodea caliginosa. Next base: position 55,793 of record JACEVL010000869.1, read on the forward strand.
TTGCCATCATTGGGCCCTCTTTATGGAATGCCCTTCACTTCACTTTGCGTGAGACTTTCCTTTCTGGATCATTGTCTTCATCTCTCTCTCTCCTTAAAACATACTTCTTCTCTCGGGGTTCTCGCACTGGGAGCGCTACTGAATGGCCTCGGCTGTGAGCGGCGCTATATAAATTACTAATTACATTACATTACATTACATTACATTACATTACATTACGTAAGGGACCCTGGGCAAGTCGTTCACTCGCAATTGCTCATGCACCACCACCACCACCACTCACCACCACCACCACCACCACCACCACCACCACCACCACCACTCACTAAGCTGTAAAGGAAATGGATGACATGGAGCTCAACTGCAGATGCCGAGGCTGAGAAAAGCGAAGGCGTTAGCACTCTTCATGCCCCCCGTTGCTGATCTATATTTCTTGCTTGACAAACGACTGAATGGACTGATGAATGGATCGAGAGTTTAACGGCATCTTATACCAACAAAGGCCGTTGACTTTGACATATTTATTTAGGCTTAGTACAGCCAACCATTGCTGTTACAAAGTGTTGAGATGATAACACATGATATTTTTGCCAAACTTAATGGACTGCGATTCTTTTCCTACTTGTGGGGCCATTTTGTCATTAAAAGAGGTGTACAAAGGGTTGCTGCAAATTTTTTTATAGGACGAGATAAACCTGGGGAGAGGTGCACAGCTAGCTATTGTTGCTGTTTAACGACATCGTATATATATCGTGGATTATTAGAGTCGCCCTCCACCTTCCTTCTGGCATGGGACTGGCACTACCAAAATATTAGTCGTGGTGGAGTTAGGAATTAAAGTTCAGCGTATATTTTATTTTATACTGCTAGTAAAACTTTAAAAGAGGTGTGAATTTTCTGCTCTTGGGTTTTCTGTCGTTCGATGACAAAATGGCCTACACGAATACTTAATTTTCTCAATGTAATTTTCTTTTATTTAATTTTACGTAAAAATTTGGTAAAATATGAATCAAAAGTGCCTGCCTGATATTAATTGTTAAATTTGAAACCACGACAAAGAAGGTTTTAACAAGTTTCTATTATCATATGAAATTAAAGTAATATTCAACAATTTCGATGCCATGCTGAAAATTGAAAATAAACGCTTTCGAAACATGAAAGCAACATAATGACATATGTAGAGGAAAATTAACTAGATATGAACATATAGGTTCAAAGAAAGGAATAAAGTAACATGCATCGAAATGTTAAAACAAACTCAGATCAGATTAACAAATAATGTGCAACAAAAACCTAACAATCGTTTTAAAATTCCAAAAGATTCTGGAAACGAGAATCAGAATGTCCAGCTGATGACAGAGTAACGAGATCGCTTATTATCCTCAGATCAACAGTTTATGTTAAGAGTTTCAATTAAATACACCGCAAATAAAACTGATAAGTCGCAACTGTGTAGTAGAGTGACATGGGGAGACAATCTCGTCCCCATCCCCTTACCAACAAGTAAGTCTGTCCCCATCCCCACCCCATCCCCACAGGGTTTATCCCCATCCCCACCCCAATCCCGCAGGACGACACCACATTCCCCGCAAAAAGTTTACACCATTTCAAATTAAAAAAAATTAAATTTTTTAGCCTACAAATCCATTTGTATTGCAGACTGCAATAGTCTGTTACTATTTTATCCACAGTTTGCATTAGCCAAGTCCTGAATATTTCTGACTAGAAGGCTTCAGGAAATAAAAATTCTCCTTAGCAGTTTTCAAGTTCTTAATATCACCCGGGTTTATTGCCGGTTCATTCCCCATTACCTCGGTATTACCGCAATTGTTGTCCCCACACGCGGTATTACCGCAATTGTTGTCCTAATACCGCGGTATTAACCGCAATTGTTGTCCCCATTACCGCGGTATTACCGCAATTGTTGTTCCCATTACCGCGGTATTACCGCAATTGTTGTCCCCATTACCGCGGTATCTACCGCGGTTACCGCGGCTTCCCCGCGGGGAAATTCCCATGTCACTCTCTATTTCACAATCACTAAGGTAGAGCAAAAATAATCCAACCTGGTTCCACCTTTTCCGTAGAAAACGCAGCGTAGAATACCTATGGGGGTGTCATACCCCACCTCACCTCTAAAGTGTATGCTGTAAGCAGAGTCCCTAGCTAAAAGATCACGCACGTAACAAGGAAGATTATTCCACTGATCTTTGGCGCCAAGGAATTTTGATCCAACCTTGAGCGAGTTGCCCCGGCGACAAAAACGGAAGGAAATTTCACCACTCATTTTGTAGAGCGAGCCAAGGGCGTACCCCTATAGCGGCCGATAAGCCAACCTTAGGGCTTCTGATTGTTTATTGTTTATTTTTTATTTCTTTGGTTTGCGGGTGTTTAGACCGCGCCAGTGACCTGACCGCTGTAATAAGCTTAGGGATATATTTCAATCACGCCAGAGGCTCAGCGGTAATCGGCTTACGGCTGACGACTATATAAAGAGTCTCTTGAGAGCTTTAAAAAGATGTCTTAAAAGATCAGAATCGTATATTTAGTCCGGAAACAATTTCTAGGGGTTTTTAATTCCCAGGAATTTCCATTTGACATAGTCGTATTTTTCTACATATTTAGTGTTTAATACAGAAATGTATTTATTCGGTGGGGGATGGGGTTGAACATGTGAAACTGCCCCTATACCTTCCATGTATGAGATCAGGGAAATCCCCAGTGCTCAGCGACATCTTACGACAAACAGAGGCGTTAATTTTGTAAGCTATAGAAGCGTTTCAATATTGTTTAATTGTTATCATGACGTCATAAGCGTGATTCATGCAATGCATTATTCGTTTATAAGTATATTATAACAATTCAACAGACTGCACAGTCAAATCGCCGTAGGTGTACGTACAGTCAGAGTTGACAGTATAATGTTATATAAGTATACGGTCCCCAACTTCTAGACCTGTGTTTACCACCAGTCACTCTAATATTGTTAAACCGTAAAAGATGTATACTCTAACACTAGACGGGATAATTAAAAGACCTACTGATATAATTGTACAACAAGAAAGAAGGCACGAGAAAATAACAGACGAATTTTGACTCGCTGATTAGGCTATACCACGTTTTATGTGTCCTTTTGTTGTGATTCTGTGGGCTGGGGCCCTACAGTTTTACTGAACAGGGCACCACATTTGTTCATTTGTAGCTATCTATAAGCGTAGTAGCAGTGAGAGCTAAGGGCATCAGATGGAGTCAATGACCAGGATCATTAACATCGAAGTTTTCCTTAAATTTTCTCCTAAGGTTATATGAAAGCGTATTCTTTTTTTTTATTTATTTGGAAATTTATTTTATTTTATTTAGACAGAATTTTTTTTTACAAATTCATTTAACCTATTTTTTTTTTTTAAATTTAAAAAAAAAATCCCAAAAAAATTTCTAGTTTGGGGTGAGTTTAAAAAATGTTGGAAGAAAATGTAATTACCCCCTTTTTCCAGTTTTTTTATGACTCCCATATCACAAACTTTCAGTGGTCCATCGAAATACTGGATCTCCTAGAGATGTAGTAGTATAGAATATATCCTTTGAATGCGTCATTGAGAAGTTGGACCTCCTCCATTCGTCAATGACGTCGTAAAAAACTAATTACATGATGGTAAATTTTCCTTATTGCAATTCATTATTCTGATCCACGTCGTCTTTGGCATGCCTAAAAATAATCATTACGAAAGCTTGAGTGTTCAATGTCCTCAGCATAGCCCAAAATTTCTCAAAATCTACATCGGATGCGTGTCCCATATTTGCTCCACCAGCAGCTAATGAATCTATTTTAAAGGTGTGTAAAAGAATGCGCTGTTACTAAAAGGCTACTATGTCCGACTTTTATATATAATCGAAGAGATCTACCTCTTAAAGGTGTCTAAAGAGAGCGCTACATTCAAACGAATGCCGCTGTCAAATATTTCAGAGGTTTTTCTGTTCCTGGTGTAAATAGAGACAAAGACAGTGGAAGGAAATGCTTCACCCTGTTTCCCATTTAAAATGTATGGTGTCTGCGTGTGCTTGTCTAATTCGTCCGTTTGCTATAATTCTCCTCAGTGGCTATTAAGGCTCGTTTCATTTTCTAAGATAGCCCTAACTCTCTCAAAACTCGATCAACCACTGTGTCTCAAGCCTATATATAGCATCTGTTGGCACAGCTTTAAAGGTGTTTTAGAAAATCGCTCTATTCTCACGCACTTGCGCAGTTACTAGCCCTTAGATGCGTCACAGATTATTTAGCGCAAAGGAGAGAAAGAGCACTGACGTAAAATATAACGAGTCAGCATCACGACATTTTCAAATTCTAGTTGAATCGTCTTAGGACGGGCAATCATCTCGGATATAATAATAATAATAATAATAATAATAATAATAATAATAATAATAATAATAATAATAATAATAATAATAATAAGAATAATAATAATAATAATAATAATAATAATAATAATAATAATAATAATTTAACGCTGTGGCCTTCACCGGTTCTTTTGTTGACCCTATGCCCGAGATGGAAGAGGGATAGCCCTTCCAGTTACACTAGATTTTGATATAATAATAGTAATATTAATAATAATAATAATAATACTAATAATAATAATAATAATAATAATAATAATAATAATAATAATAATAATAATAATATAATTATAATAAAGTGCTTTCCAATACCTCTTTTAACAGTTATACTCTTGCTATAAATGGAAGCAGTTCTTAACATTTTCAGTTAGAAATCATCAACCTCTGCATCAGTGTTTCTTTGGAAGTACCAACAAAGAGAAAAAATCTAGAATATAACGCACGATCGAATGCTGCATTGAGAAACTGGACATCTTCTAGGTCGACAATGGACATAATTATTACATTCAGCAAATATATATATTCGTTTTATTGATAAAAACAATCTGACAAAAACGCAAAAATGCTAACATGAGTGACAATGGATAATCAAAAGTATTAGAAAATTTTAAGATAATCTCTTACTTATTTTAATAAGTAAGTAATTGTTGCCTTTAATAGACCTACTCCATTAGCAAACGCACAATGGGATCTAGAGATTGAATAGAAAATAAAACACAGAAGTAATAATAAGGTATAATAATATTAATAAATGCTGGACATGATAAATCCCAGAGTACATATAATCTTTGGTGACAGCTAGACATCCCCGTGTGAAAAACGTGCCATTTGACGCAGAGTATTCCGGAAGTGAGGATGACGCAGACAACAATGATGGCGATCACCGTAATTATGACGACAGACGTTGCTATAGAAACACAAAACGTCACAACTGAACGACGTCGTTAGCAACCGACAGACGGTTGCTAAGGACAATACGAAGAGTGAATGTCGTGAGTTAATAAGAGAGGATTGTAGGCAGAGGTTATTGATTGATTAATTCGATCATTCAATCATTCATTTACTGGTTCATATAGGCTGACTGGGTGGTTGAGTGGATGACTGGCTGGGGACTGGTTCACTGGCTGGCTGACTTAGCTAATCCAAGTGTATTGGGGTTGGAAGATTATGGTGGATGAATGAGAATGTTTTAAATGCAGGCTACAATGTGAATGGGTGGGGTATATATAGATAGGAGTTGAAAATTGGTGAAAATGAATGAATTCTTACCGTAAGGAAGAACGGTTTCATACGCAGTCAGGCTCATTGAATTGGAACCACCTATATAAGCAGATTATCAACACATATAGTATAGAAGTTAGCGGAAAATAGACAGAAAGAAAGACTATTTTCCGCTAACTTCTGACAGAAAGAAAGACAGACAGACGGATAGGCACACAGACAGACAGACAGACAGACACAAGAAGACAGTTCCTCATGGCATCCAAACCTCTCTACTCAACTACCCATTAAAGACCATAAAAGACCATAAAATATTTGGTGAAATACCTGAAAGTATCCAGCGAAATAGCGTAAAATACCCAGTGAAATACCATAAATACCATTAAATACCCCTAACATATCATGAAAGTACGCATCAAAAACTCTCAAAAGACCCACCAAAGTATCCAACTTTCCCTTCTTACACACCTATTTTAAGTTAAATGTAGGCCCTATACGTACCGTGTGCAGATCAGTTTTCATATCGTCCCATCCATTGGCTTAACGCATGTCATCTGCCATTGGAATTCCTCATCCTCTGCGCATCCTATGCTGACTGTTTCTCCCAGGCGCCGTACCCGCATTCCGTGACTGACCGCCGGATCAGTGCATCCCAATGCTATACAAAAGTAGCATAACAGTTCGTTACAAACCCTTTTTAAGTTTTCTTATCGCTCTATAAGTTAAAGTGGAAGACAACTAAGAGGAGCGCTCTTACACACCTCTTTTATAATTAAGAATTGCCTATAAGTAAAAGTAGAAACTCAAATATTTCTATTCGCGTCGTTAGCGTCTGATTACTACACCATACTTCAAGTCTGCAATTGATCCTCATTGATCTACTAGAACACATGCCATGGTCCGCCTCAAACTCAAGTTAGCCCTAGATGGCGCTACCTGGGGTACCTAAAAAAGTGGCTGCGCCAGCATGTGGCGAGGGTGGGCTGAAGACCCCTCTATCGGCGGCTCAGCCCTCCCAAACAAAAGTGGGAAATCACTGCCAATGCCTGCAGAGAGGAGGGGGAAAAGGGAAGGAATTGGGGTTTTAGCCCCCCCAAACCTGAAATCCTGGCGCCGCTATTGCCTCAAAAGAGATGGTGTTCCGGGCAATGATTCGATCCTTTATCGCCTACGAAAACACTTCATCGTCAAACCGAGTCAATCTTGACGGCATGCAGTAGAAGGCCCTGTCCATCTGCTGTGGCGCACTGCGAGGCACCAGCATACAGGGGTTATCACAAGAGTTATACCTCTTTTAATCGATTCAATTCCCGATAAGTAAAACTCCGCCACTGTCCGTACACTGACAGTGCCAGTCCCAAGCCTGGATAGAGGTGGAGGGCGACGCTAATGATCTTTGTCATCGTATACAGTGTCGTTAAACTGAAACTGCTACTGTAAGTAAAAGTGAAAAGTGGGCGCAAAGGAGGCCATGCATATGCTCTGCGCCATATAGTCCTCATGAATATGAACTGCCCAAAAAAGATGACCACAATTTAATCTCTAGGGTTCTATATCTACCATTCTGGATGTTAAGATTTAACTCTCAATCTGACTATAGGCAAATACTTATTGTGTTTAATTTCATTACTTTCACTATCCCATGTAAACAAGTTGCGGTATGTCAACTTAGTATCTTAATAAACGAAATCTACTAGTCTCTTACACACCTCTTCTAAGTGCAGCAATCGCCTTATATGTTAAAGAATTAGACCAACGTTGTCGAATTCATCGAAGATATCTATCACAAATTTTTCCCTCATCTCCGCAAATGGTTTTCTTTGAGTGACGCATCAATGGGAGTGATAGCTGGTGCCACCTAGGGTGCATCAAAAGAGACCTTTCTGATAGTGTATGGGGCAATAATTCGATCCATTATCGCCAACGACTAATTACCGCATCGAGGGAAACGAACAGGCGGACATCCTTGTCAAATCAACGCATAATAGCACCACAGGACTTGGAGTACGGCAAATCGCTAACTATATATCGTGATCACATTCGCCGAAAATATTGATAAATAATAATATTAGTTTACTAATTCAAACTGATAAGTACGCAGTAAGACTACATGATATAGTAGTAACAGATGCTAAAACAAGTTTAACCTTATGGAGTCGGCGAAGATCAAGCTATTTATCGTGATCACTTTCTCAGAAATATAATAATTAATAATGATATTCGTTTAATTATTCAAACTGACAAGTACGCAGTAAGGATACATGATAAAATAGTAACAGATGATACGAAGTTTAACAGGAGTCGAATTTAACTGTATGGCAACCTGCAAGGCGTCCATCTGTTCTACTGCTCACTTTACAATCGCTCCCTATAGGGAGTTGAAGTCTGAGTTAACCATATGGGGCTATTGCGGGTATCGAACCCGAGTCCTTAAGATTTTCGTGCCAGCGTTTACACCATTCAACCATCTCCCCGCAGGAAGAATGGGAAATGGCAGAAGAGTGGGAAAAGTCAAACACCGGAACGTCATGCCTTCCTTTTTCCTCGGAGTACCTCGCACTGGGAGCGCTTCTGAAACGCTTATGCTATGAGAAGCGCTTTATAAATGATCAAATACAATACAATACAATATAATACAATACAATACCGACAAATCGAAACAAAAGAGCACCGTGGTTAGGCTTAAGTTCAAGAATGACAGCAGTCGAAAGGAAGAATAGCCTAGCTGTCTCCAGGCTCCGTTTCGGCCACTGCTACTCATCGAGCAACCCTAGGCACTGCAACACCTTTATTATACGATGCCGGAAAGCGTCCTACATTTCCTGAGTCAGTGCCATGACCAGGCGACCCTGTAGAAGAAACTCCGAGATTCACCGCCAAAAACTGATGAATGTCACTCGTACGATATTAACACACCCGATTGGACTATAGCCAATGGACATCATCTACAAATATCTTAAAGATAATATTTTATAAACGACGTTGCAGATAAAAAACATGAATTTTTAGGCGAAACTTGTATGAACATTATGGACACCTCTTTTAAATGTCAAATCACCTTATAAGTTTAAGTTGCGAGCCAAAACCTGCTAGATGTGTCGTCTTGTCAGCTACTGAAACTTATAAGATGAATTTACACTTAAAAGAGGTGTCTTCCAAAACAGTTTGTGAACTGCGCTACTAATCATACTCTGGTAGTGCTAGTCCCAAGCCTGGACGAAGGAGAAGGGTTACGCTAATAATCTTTGTTATCTTCTACCCTTACAAAATTTGACCTCAAGATTCGTGTAGTGAATACCTTTGACGTCAACGAAATCCTTCTCTAAAATTATATTATAATTAGTAACTTCTATTTTGCATGTGTCTACAACTCTACATGCTCAATGCATCAACCGATGGAGCACCAAAACCCAAGCAATCATCAGGTTAATATCCAGAAGATCTGCCCGTTATAAGCCTTTGTTGGATGAGCAATTTCAAAGAAGGAAGTTTTACGTGTGACAGATGAAACTATGTGATAAATTTCAGTCCTTTTGCTTTACTTACTTACGTTTCAGAGATCCTCAAAACTCTATCTTTCTTACGTAGTATTCGATGTTCGTTACTTTTACTGAGAATTCCTTTTTTGAGATTACACAGGTGCGACTTATACACGGGTGCGACCCATATACGGGTGCGACCTATACACGGGTTCGACCTATACACGAGGGCGGCCTATACACGGGAGCGACCTATACACGGGTGCGACCTATACATGGGTGCGACCTATACATTAGGGTGGATTTAAAAAAGCGAAAATTAGACATCCGAAATTTAATAGCAACCAAAAGTTGCCTAATGGCATGGGGTCAAAAAATGTCGAAAAAGTTTTTAAAAATGTTAATGTCTTGAAGGTCCCCCAGAGGGCCGAAGTTACGTTCTTTGAGAATTAGTTCTTCCCTCAATTCTGCCATTGGTTTTCTGTCATCAACGTCTCTCTTGGACGGAAAGCGCGCAGACCTGTTCATCGGTACCAGGCAATGATTCCAATACAACACACAATACAACACATCACAATACAACTGGGGCGCGGTGGTTTAGGGGTATGTTCGGTGCCTTGCAGCTGGAGGGTTGCGGGTTTGAATCCACCTCAAAGTCGCCGCGTAGGGACCCTGGGCAAGTCCTTCACTCGCAATTGCTCATGCGCTTCGGCGTGAAACTCCGATTCAGCGTTCGCGCAGTAGTCGGGAGCGCCTCTGAATAGGAAATCTGGTAGGGGCGCTATAACAAGTGTTCAAATACAATACAATACAATACAATTCCGTCCATTATTATCGATTATTACAGCATCGCCCACAATACTTAATCGAATACAGTACAAGGACTTATATATCTGATGTCCAACGTTATGTAATGTAAATCTTCGAAAATTTCTGAGCTCCCACGTCAGGGAGACGAGCTTATTCACCGGCGCTATATTTATCTACTCAAGTCGGCAATGGTCAGGCTGCTCTGTTCGTTCCGATACCAGGTCAGAATCCGGGTAGATCAAGCCGAGGAGACAGCAAGGTGCTACGGTGGCAATCGGTGACGATGGTGGTCGTGTAGAATGCGGCGCACTGTGGGACACCAACATATAGAGGCCCATCAGGTCAACAGCAGAGAGATTGCCTCTCCTTCTGCAACAGATGATGGAGTATTCCACTAAGATTTTTCTCCCTACTCCTCATGTTCTTCCTACCCGCTTCCTGCTCCTCTTCTTTCTGCCTCTCTTCCTCTTCCTTCTACTCTTCCACCTCCTTCTCCTATTCCCTCAACTCCTTCTCCTCTTCGTCCGTTTTGAACACTTCTCACAGTTAGCATGGCTTGATACAGCCAATCGTTTCAGCCGAGAACTCTTCGCCATACGCGCAGCAAGAGCTCAGTATTTTTTCTGAGCATCTGCTTTAACTTATTGGGCGAATATGCAACTTAAAAGAGGTGTTGAACATTGCTCTTCATTGATAAACCCTTAAAAGAGGGGTTCAAGCTACAAACATTTGGATTGCGTTTTTACTACGGTATCACTGATGTCTTGGGATATGCTTTGTGAAAACGGTTCCATAGAAGCGATGCAGTAAAAATCCCGATTAAAAGTCCAATTGTGTACCTAACCGGCTCCTTTTACTTATAGGGAAAATATAGACCTTAAAAGAGGTGTTGAACATTGCGTTTCAGGTTGATGTACTTCTTTGATGAAAAAGCTTAAAAGAGGTGTTTAATGGACAACGATTAAGATTTTTTAATAAGGTGTCACCTGGTGTGCTGTATGAAAACGGCGCTATATAAATTATTAGATATGATTGCATTAAACGATGATTATATCTTCCAGCTCGTAACGTCGGCGTGACTGCTCTGATCGTCATAGTGGTTCTGATAATAGTTGCTGTGGCCGCAGTCAGTACTTACTTAGTCTGCCGACGTCACATTTAATTGCTGAAAGAGTTCGCATGGGCTTCTTCAGGGCTCATCTATTGTATTTTTTGTACTGTATTGTATTTTATATCATCTGAGGGAGAATTACGCAGAGAAGCGACGCCAGGCATATTTTCTAACCAGGGCCTAACCAGGTCAGTCATACAAATAACCAGTGCAGGGGCGATTTATGCCCCAAATAAATTCTAGTCGGGGCAAATATTCTGTCAGCCTTGAGGCAGAGCAACGACCAGGGCAAAGGCTTCTGAAGCAGGGCATTTGCCCTGGCTGTCCCTACATATGTAGCGCCGCCACTGGGAATACCACAAGGTCAACTTCACCACCCTCGATTGGGTATTAAGGTGAGGTTGGGACGATTTGTGGAGGGGAATTTTGGGGTGGGGAATAGTTTTTGGGGTTGAGAATATTTTCGTGGCGGAGAATATATTTGGGGTGGTGAATATGTTTAGGGTGTGGAGTATGTATAGAGTGGGACAATTTTTGTGTTGGGAATATTCTGGGGTGGGGAGATTCTTGGTTGTGAGCAAAATTTATGGGGAAATGTGTCTTCAATCTGAACCTTTACGTACGGTTAAGTTCCCCATGTCTGAACGAGTATGGTAGGTTGTTCATTTTTCCATGCAAATGGCGCCCTCGTAGGGGTTCCCGATCCCTAGTGCCATCTTTTGACAAACTATCTTAATAAGACTTTTTTACACTACAAACGTTGTACAACTTCTCTTCCTCCTCCTCCTCCTCCTCCTCCTCCTCCTCCAACTTCTCTTCCTCCTCTAACTTCTTCTTCTCGTCCTCCTCGTCCTCCTCCTCCACCTTCTCTTCCTCCTCCTCCAACTTCTTCTCCTCCTCCTCGTCCTCCAACTTCTCTTCCTCCTCCTCCTCCAACTTCTTCTCCTCCTCCTCCTCCACTTTCTCCTCCAATTCCTCCAATTCCTCCTCTTCTTCTCTTCTTCTTGCTTTCGACACCTTTTTAAATATTCTTGATTGTGCTATAATTGCAATTTGAATCGCCTTCACTTTTATTCTTACGTCGTAAAATTTGTCAAGCACGATTCATGTAGTGAATACCTTTGAGGTGAACGAAATTCTTCATTAAGAATATATAATAATTAGCAACTTCTATTGCGCCGGTGTCTAATGCACAAGGTATTAACCGATGATGCACCAAAACCAAGTCGTAATCAGGTCAACATTCGGAAGATCAGTCCGTTATAAGATAGAGAGACAGCCTAAGGTGAATAAGCAATTTGAAAGAGGTAAGTTTTGTGTTGAGAGATCTGTGACAGATGAAACTATGTGATAAATTTCTGCTCCCTTTTGCTTTACTTACTTACGTTCGAGTGATCTTTAAAACTTGTTTTTTTAAACGTAATAATAATCGATCTTCGTTAATTTTGCTGAGATTTCCTTTGAGGAGATGTCTCGTTTGAATATCGTTGGCGTTTTATTCTGTCATGAAAAGAAATATTCTGTCTTGTTTGTTTTTGGCGACCTATACATGGGTGCGACCTATACATGGGTGCGACCTATACACGGGAGCGACCTATACTCGGGTTCGACCTATACATGGTGCGACCTATATACGGGTGCGACCTATACTCGGGTGCGACCTATACATGGGTGTGCAACCTATACATGGGTGCGACCTATACTCGGGTGCGACCTGTGAATGGGTGCTACCTATACATGGGTGCGACCTATACTCGGGTGCGACCTATACTCGGGTGCGACCTATATACGGGTGCGACCTATATACGGGTGCGACCTAAACTCGGGTTCGACCTATACATGGTGCGACCTATATACGGGTGCGACCTATACTCGGGTGCGACCTATACATGGGTGCAACCTATACATGGGTGCGACCTATACTCGGGTGCGACCTGTGAATGGGTGCGACCTATACTCGGGTGCGACCTATATACGGGTGCGACCTATACACGGGTGTGACCTATACATCGGGTGCGACCTGTGAATGGGTGCGACCTATACTCGGGTGCGACCTATACTCGGGTGCGACCTATACACGGGTGCGACCTGTACACCGGTGTGACAAATCACTTATTTTTGTTGTGCATTTCGTATAAAAAGTGTTAACACAAACTGTTGATCTGAGGATAATAAGCGATCTCGTTACTCTGTCGTCAGCTGGACATTCTGATTCTCGTTTCAAGAATCTTGCTCTTGGAATTAAAAAGCGATTTTGTTTGTTCAGTTTTTGTTGCATTTGCTTTGTTAGTCTGCTTTGATTTTGTTCTAACATTTCTACAGTTCTTGCTTTACTGTTTAGTTGCAACAAATGTGTAATTTCAGTTAATTTTCTTCTAGATCAACGTGTTGCTTTCGTGTTTCGAAAGCTACTATTTTCAAAACGGCATCAAATTGCTGAATAATTTTTTAAATATGTATTGATTTCATATAATAATAATATATATTTGTTACAGCCTTCTTTCCCGTGTTTTGAAATTTAATGATTAGTCTAATCTCAGATTCATAATTTAATTAATGCTTTCAATTTATAAAATAGATAATTTAAGTAATAAATATCTAGTTGAAAAGGTGAACATGACGCTGTAGTTCGATTTCTAAGTGAGAAAACTGTTTTAAATTTCGGTGTCACCAGTGCACCCTAGCGAATTATAATATTAGAAATGTCTATACTTATCGCCTTCATTGTGTTATTGCGGGGATAATTAAACGACGGAGGATTATTTTCAAATCGATGCTGGGAAAATAAAGTATTCACGTCGGCCATATGTTTCTATATATATATTCGTTTATTGAGAAAAAAACAATCTGACAAAAACGCAGAAATGTTAACATGAGTGATAATGAATAATTAAAGTTCATTAGAAAGTCTTAGAATAAACTAGTAAATATTTTTATATAATGATCTGGGAATAAATTGAGAGTTGTCCTTGGGTGGGAGAGTATGGTTGTGTGCTCTAGGTCTTAATTGGTGAGAGGAGAGGGGTCGGAGTGGAGGTAGGAGTTGGTGAAGCACTTTCTATAGCAAAGAACAGTCGATTCATACGTCTTATGAGGTTTAATTCTGCCGATTTGTTAAAATATACAATTATTTACTACAGTAACTGTGGTAGTGCCAGTCCTGAGCCTGGAGAAAGGAGAAGGGCGACGCTAATTATCTTTATTATGACCCACTGTCACAAAACAGCAAATAATAAACTGCGTACCTATGTTAAAGTGTAGCTCATCCTAAAAAAAGAATGGAGTAGTCCTTTGCACACCTCTTTTAATGATGAAATTGCCCTACAAATAGAAGCAGAGTCGTAGTTCATTAGGAAAATGTAGTTGTTGTGTCTCAATGAACATGTTGAAAACAAACTTTAAGCAATTGTAATATGTTTGTATCAAATATTTTTTTTACTTATTGAAACTTACGTTTGAGTGTATTGGATGCTTGAACAGTCTACGGGTAAAATGCCGACTTTGTGAATTACTTATATCATTTAATGTTTGTGCTGTTTTTATCAAATTTTTATTCAAAAAAGTATAATGGTAAATAGTGAATGTTGTCACAAGATGCTAAACTGAAAATTAATAAATAATCACTTAAAAGAGTACAAGTAGAATAAGAATCTAACGTCATGATATTATTATAATTAAATTTGTATCGAATCATTTAATCACAGTGTGTGTATAACAGAAAGTAGGCCTAACCGATGCATTACTTTATGTTGTTTAACATTGAATTTTGTGACATTGTAAGGATTTATTTTGACACCTTTAAATGGTGTCGTTTGGACGTTAAATTTCTCGTTTTCATTGTATGATATAAGCTTACATTGTGAATTGTCGTCAACGGCCTTTGATGTCATAAGGCAACGTTAAACCTTTGATTAATAATAAAATTCATTAGATTCGGGATCATCATTCGGTAGCCGTAAGATGTTGTCAAACAAAAGATGCTGTATATTAGCAGTGGGTAGTGCCAGTCCCACTGCCTGGAGGAAGGAAGAGGGCGACGCCAATCATCGTTGTTATGACACTTTGTCCTTAAACAGCAACTAGATACTGTAAACCTCTTTTAAGGTTTATCTCATCCTATTAAAAAAGAAATAGAGCAGACTTTTGTACACCCCTTTTAAGGAAAGTAAGGCCTTACAAGTAAGCGAAGAATCGCCATCGATTAAGTTCTGCGCTGCTTAACGCCTAGTACTTTCTTTGTAACAGTAAAGCTTGGCTGTTTTAAGCCAAAACAATTATGTCGACGTCAACGGTTTCTCTTGCCATAAGATGCCGTTAAACTCTCGACCTATCGTTCATCAGTCGAGTGTGTCCACCGTCGATTAGCAGCCATAAGATGTCGTCAAGTAAAATATGTAGCAGATCAGCAACGGGGGTATGAAGAGTGCTAGCGCCTTCACTTGGGGGGGGGGCGATAGCGCATTGGATAACACGCTGGCATGAAGAGCGAGAGGTACCGAGTTCGAAGCCCAGTAGGGCGGATATGCTTTGTAGGCTGCTATTAGCGCCGTGTATTGCAGGCTGTCTCTTCTGTTAGTAGTTAAGATTTAAATTGCATAACATGTAAATGTACAGCGCAGTGCGTTTGTCAGGCGCTTCAATAAAGAAAAGATTATTATTATCATTATCATTATTATTGTACTTTTCTCAGTCTTGGCATCTGTATTTGAGAGACGCGGCTTTCATGTTTAGCAAACACAATGTCTTTCAAAAACAACTAGCCAAACCAATCGACTAATAATCTACTTTCCTGTATATCCGACGCTGTCCATACTCTTGTATTGCCAGTCCTAAGACTGGACACAGGAGGAGGGCGACGCATATCATCTTTGTTTTGAGATGGTGTCGTTAAACAGCAATCCAATCTACTTTCCCTTGCGTAACTTTTATACATTTAATATCGTCCATATAATTAAGAGAGCTTTCCATTACATACCTCTTTTAAGGTTTGTCGATCCATATAAAAGAAATATAACGCTGCTCTTTGCACACCTCTCTTAGTGATCAAATGGCCCTACAAGTAAGAGAAGAGTCGGAACTCGTTAGTTTCGTCAGCACCAAAAGTCGTAAGATGTCGTCAAACAAAAGATGCTATTTATCGGTTTCGGATATGAATACTGTATTGTATTGTATTGTATTTGAACACTTGTTATAGCGCCCCTACCAGATTTCCCATTCAGAGGCGCTCCCGACTACTGCGCGAACGCTGAATCGGAGTTTCACGCCGAAGCGTATGAGCAATTGCGAGTGAAGGACTTGCCCAGGGTCCCTACGCGGCGACTTTGAGGTGGATTCGAACCCGCAACCCTCCAGCTGCAAGGCACCGAACATACCCCTAAACCACCGCGCCCCAGTTGTATTGTGATGTGTTGTATTGTGTGTTGTATTGTACTCCACGTTTATAATGCGACCGAGCCACCCGCAGTAAAGATCCAAGAAATTAATCTCTGATAAACCGACCCGACCGGGAAGCGAACCCGGGGCGCCGGCGCGGCGATCAGGCACCAACCCACTCGGCCACTTAGAATAGTGCTAACGCCTTCACTTTTTTCAGCCTCGGCATCTATAGTTGAGATCCACGACTTCTACGTCCATTACAGTTTTGCGAACACAGTGTCGGTCGTAAAACAACCAATCGAACTGATCTGCTTTCCCATAATTCAGCCAGTGTTCGTAATCTGGTATTGCCAATCCCAAGACTGGACAAAAAAGGAGGGCGACGCATATCATCTTTGCGTAACTTCTGTACGTTTTATATCGTCCTATGAGTGAGAGAACTTTCCATTACGTGATGGGAAGATGAGACGGCGAGGGAGAGGACTGACCACCCGCCACCATATGCCAAGGCTAGGAAAATGAAGTTGCTAACACTTCATACCATGTCTAAGAAACAGCTCTTCTTCATCCTCTTCCTCTTCCTCTTTCTTTTCCTCTTCTCTCGTCGTCTTCGTCTTCTAAGTTTTTTAACCGCCCAATACATGAAAGTCTCTTTTACACACCTCTTTTAATTTTTCAAACCCCGAAAGTTAAAGACGGCGCATCGCAGTCTCCTAAACACCTCTTTTAAGTTTAACTATCGCCTTATAAGAGTACGTTGAAGACCAACGTTGTCGTATTCCCCTTGGTGGTGTCTGATTATTAGTTCTTCCGTCATCGCTGCATTATTGGTTTTCTTTGATCGAAATCTCGACTCTACAGAAAGCACAAATACACGTGTGGAGCGGAGCAAACCTTGCTGACCATTATTTTGTTATTGGAAGAGAATGAAACCAAGAACAGTTGATTGACGCGTCTTTTGAGGTTTAATGTCTGCCGATATGTTAAAACATGCGATAATTTTAACTCTAACTGTGCTAGTGCCAGTCCCAAGCCTGGAGAAAAGAGGAGTGGGACGCTGATCATCTTTGTCTTAACACAGTGTAGTTAAACAGCAAGTAACTAACTGCGTACCTCTTTTAATGTTTATGTCATTCTATAATTAATACTGGAGTAGTCCTTTGCACACCTCTTTTAATGATCTAATGGCCGTACAAGTACAAAAAAGCGTCGTGGTTTAGTAAGTCCTTTCGCACTGATAGCCGTAAGATGTCAACAAACAAAAGATGTTGTATGTTTGCAGCGGGTATGAACTGTACAGTGCTAACGCCTTTGTTTTTCTCAGCCTCGGCATCTGTAGTTAAGATCCACGAATTCTACGTCCATTACAGTTAAGCGAACATAGTGTCGTTAAATTAAACAACAACTAAAAAGCCAATAGACTAATAATCTACTTTCCTGTAAATCCGCCACTGCTCGTTCTCCGATAATGCCAGTCCCACGCCTGGAGGAAGGAAGAGGGCATGGAACGCTAATCATCTTTGTTATGACATTCATTGTGGTTAAACAGCAGCTAGATTACTGCGTACCTCTTTCAAGGGTCGTCTCAACCTATAAAAAAAGAAATCTTTTGTACACCTCTTTTAAGCATGAAATGACGCTACAAGTAGAAGAGGAAACGCAGTCCATTAAGTCCTCCGGTCCTTAGCGGTCATAAGGTGTTGTCAAGCAAAAAGATGTTGTAGATCAGCAACGGGGTCATGGAGAGTGCTAACGCCTTCACTTTTCTCAGCCTCGGCACTATAGTTGAGATACGTGGCATCCATTTCTTTACAGTTTAGCGAACACAATGTCGTTAAACAGCAACGAACCAAACCAATCGACTAATAATCTACTTTTCCGTAATTCCGCCACTGCTCGTACTCTGTATCGCCAGTCCCAAGACTGGACAAAGGAGGAGGGCGACGTTAATCATCCTTTTCATGACAGCGTCGTTAAACAGCAACTAACCAACAAACCTACTTTCTCTTACGTACCTCTTTTAAGGTTGATCTCATTCTATAAAAGAAAAAAGCAGCCTTTGCACACCTCTTTAAAGAATCAAATGGCCCTACAAGTATAAGAAGAATCGCAGCTCATCCAGTTTGACCTTTGTCAGCAGTAAGAACTCATCAAAGAATTATGATCATCAGCTGTTATAAAGTGAATTGTAATTGTAATCGAACATTTATATAGCGCCGCTCAGAAATCAGCAGCGCTATTGACCTGCGTCAGTGCCTGAATTAGGAAACAAAAAAGTGTTAAGACGTCTACGGAACTGAGAAGGAGAGAGGGCTAGTAACTCAAAACGAAGAGACTGAGGAAGAGAGTTCCAAGCTGATGGGCCAACACGGGCAAAGCACCTAGAGTGGGCCGTCGCAGAGCGCATGCGAGGGACAACCATAAGGCCACGGGTCGAAGATCGCAAAGAGGCTCTCGCAGGTAAGGAGGAGACAAAGGTGCAAAAGACCTCAGGTAGGATGGGGCCACCCCAACAAGGCAGTTACGCATGAGGGAAAGGATTTTGAAGTTTACCCGCTGTTGGATAGGAAGCCAGTGAAGAGTATCCCGAATATAGCTTGAGATATGAGCAAACTTTGGAATGGCGCCTATAAGCCGAGCTAACGCCTTCATTTTCTCATCCTCAGCATCCGATCTGACGTTGGGCTCCACGAATTCCATTTCATTAACAGTTTAACGAACGTCAGAGGTCCTCGATGGTGTAGCGGTTAGCGTGCTGGACTGCCAATCGAGAGGTCAAGGTTCAAATCCCCGCCAAGGCAGAAATATGAATCGAGATTTCTGCTCCACCTGCACCTCTAACCTACTCAGCCATAATGAGTACACTGGCCGTACACTGTCGGTTGGAAGATGACAAGGCGAGGGGAAACTGGCCACCTACCCTCAAATGCCGATGTTATGAAAATGAAGTAGCTAACACTTCACAAACATGTCTGCTTACGGGACTCCTCTTCCTCCTCCTTTTCTTCTTAATCATCGTCATCATCATCATCATCATCATCATCATCATCATCATCATCATCATCATCATCATCATCATCATCATCATCATCATGTTCTTCTTCTAAGTTTTTTAATCGTCCTATACATTAAAGTCGAAGACGAAGGAGAATAGCAGTCTTTTACACACCTCCTTTAATTTTTCAAATCCCATTTAAGTGAAAGTAAAAGACGGCGAAGCACAGTCTTCTAAACACCTCTTTTAAGTTTAACTATTGACTTATAAGTATATGTAAAGATCAGCAATGTCGTATTCCCTATGGTGGCTTGTCTGATTATTAGTTCTTCCCTCAACGCTGCAATTGGTTTTCTTTGATCAAAATCTCCAATGTTATGTAATGTAAATATAAGTTGCATCCACAGGGAGACCAGCATATATTCACCGGCGCTATATCAAATCAAGTCCGCAATGGCCCGGTTGCTCCGTTCCCATACCAGGTCAGAATTCGGAGATATCAAGCCGAGGATACAGCATGGTGCTACGGTGGTAATCGGTGAGGATGGTGGGCGTGTATAATGCGGCGCACTGCGGGGCACCTACACAGAGGCCTTTCTAATCGAAAACAGACAACAGATGATGGAGTATTCCACGAAAATTTTCCTCCTCCTTCTCATGTTCTTCCTACCCGCTTCGGCCGCCTCCTCCTCCTTTTTCTGCCTCTCTTCCTCCTACTCTTACACCTCCTTCTCCTCTTCTTCCACCCTTTTTCTCTTCGTCCGTTGTTGAACACTTGCCACAGTTAGTATGGCTTGACACAGCCAATCGTTACAGTCAATCACTCTACCTCGTTTGCAAAACGAGACGTTAGTGTCGCATTGTGTGTCTGCTTAAACTTATTGGGCGAATGTATCACTTAAAGGAGGTGTTGAACATTGCTCCTCATTGACAAACCCGTAAAAGAGGTGTTTAAAGGACAAACATTTGAATTGATTTTACCTTCTGTCTCACTGATACCTTGGAAGTGTGCATTCTGAAAACGACGCAATAGAAGTGATTAGATTTGATTTGATTAAACGATGATTGTATTTTTCAGCTCGTAACGTCGGCGTGACTGCTCTGATCGTCATAGTGGTTCTGATAATAGCTGCTGTGGCTGCAGTCAGCACTTACTTGGTCTGTAGACGTCGCATCACTGAAAGGGTTCGCATGGGATTAATAATAAGTGTTTTTCACTACCTCTTATAAAAATTATATACTTGGTATAAAAAAAAAGTATCCTTAAACGATCAGTGTGAATCTGCCACTATCCAACATTCGCAGTGATTCTATCAAAGTACTAAAGATGACCGCCGGATAAGCGCTTCCCAATGCTATAGAAACAGAGATGGAGTGCGGTCTTTTACACACCTTTTTTAACTGTTTAGATCGCCTATAAGAGAAAGTGGAACTCGACGAACAGCAGTAATATATACACTTCTCTTAAGTTTACCGATTGTGCACTGGTTAAAGTTAAAGTGCAGACAGCAGCTGTTTTAAGTTTTTTATTCGACATAAAAATAAAAGCGAAAACATGCATTGGTTGGTTTTTCTGTTTAACGACTAGCTGTGTGGTAACAAAGACCATTAACGTCGCCCTCCTCCTTTTGGGACTGGCACTGGCTGGCACTAAGCACGGTTGTGCAATGCATGAACGTCCAGTGGCGGAATTAGAACCTGCTTTTGATTTCTTTAATCCCTTATAAGTAAAAGTGAAAGACGGCGCAAAACAGTATATTGCACACCTCTTCTAAGTCTAGCAATTGCATTATAAATAACAGTACAAGACCAGCGTCGTTGTATGTATCTGAGTTAAGTTCTGATTACTAATTTATCCCTCATCAATGCAAATGGTTTTATTTGAGTGACGCATTAATGCCAATCTGCAGGCATCGCTATAGAAAAGAACATCCTCACCAAATCAGCGCTCTTATATATGTATATATATATATATATATAATATATAATAGCACAACTGTATACTATAGGATTGCCACCGGACTTTTAGTACGGTGAAGCGCAAACTATTTATCGTGCACGATCACTTTCTCAGAAATAATAAATAATGATATTCTTTTATTAATTCAAACTGACAAATACGCCGTTAGATTAGATTGCATGATATATTTAGTAACGGATGATAAATTGTTTAACGCTGCATGAGTCGAATTTAACTGTATTGCAGTCAGTATTGCGCCAATCTGCCGTATACTGCTCTGTTTAACTGCTCAGTTTACAGTCGCCCCTATAGGAATTTGAAGGCTGAGTCAACCTTATGGGGCTAGCGGGAATGGCACCCGAGGCCCTCAGATCTTCGTGCCAACGTCTTACCATTCATTCAACTATTTTCCCGCAGCAGGAAGTATGGGAAAAATGAAACACCAAGAACGTAAGTGGATCTGTCGGTTTAGTTCAAGGATGGCAACCTTCGAAAGAAAGTGACTATAATGTCTCTGGGCTTCGACTCGACCAACTCCTATTTTACTCAATGATCAACTCTATCTATAAGCACGTTAGTGGATACTGGCGACACCTATGAGGTGCCTGAAACCGTGCTTCATTTCCTGATTCATTGCCCTAGACCAGGGATGGCTAACCTGCGGCCCGCGGGCTGCTGATTGGCGGCCTGAACGGCCTCTTTCTAAATAATTGTTGTCTCATTTTGCAACTATACTTACTTGTCCGACTACTACAATACTGCATAATAATGAGATCTAAGACACTAACAGATTTTGTATTTTAAGTTCTAGTGACTAGTCGTACCTGTTTTTATACATCTTGTAAAATATGAAATAAACATTTGTATTTCTTTCGAGGCTGTGAGGGAAAACATTTTGCGGCCCGCCGCATGCTTACCAACAATCATAAAAGGTTGGCCACCCCTGCCCTAGCCAGCTTCTGATGCATTACTTCATGTTGATAAACCACGAATATAATTGACGTTGTCCCATTTTGCGTTTGCTAATGGAGTATTTAAGGCTATACTTACTTACTTACTTTATTTGTTTCTGGAAAAAAAGTAAGTAAGTAAGTATATCCTTTATTGAAAAACCAACTGCTAACCGCATTTTAGTGTACAAAGATCATCAAATAAAAAAAAATTAAGTATAAAGCATCCGTGGGACAAATGTTTTACGAGATAGAGAGTTTGCCTTAGGTATTATTCTATTGTGGGTTCTGGAGCGTAGCGAGTATGAAACAGTTTTCACGGGAGGCAGTACTGTAGTTGATGTAATACATGTGCAGGGTTGCTGATGATGGTAGAAAAAGAACAGAAGAAAACTAAGAGCAGTTGATTCACGCGTCTTTTGAGGTTAAAGTCTTCAGATGATGTTAAAATATACAATAAATTTAATTCCGCCACTATAGAACTGTGGTAGTGCCAGTCCCAAGCCTGGAGAAAGGAGGAGTGTGCCGTTAATTATCTTTCTTATGACACAGTGTAGTTAAACAACCACTAACTCACTGCATACCTCTTTTAAAGTTTATCTCAGTATACAGAAAAGAATAGAGTAGTCCTTTTGCACACCTTTTTAAATGATGTAATGGCCCTACAATTATGAAACACGTCCCAGTTTATTAGGTTGATTAAATCTATGACTGGGCAACATAAAGGAATGGACTGGACTGACAATGGAGGAATTGATAAGACTGACGGAAGACAGGAGACGCTGTAGGAATATTGTTCGTGATGCGGCCGACCCTCGAAACGAGGGTGGCTGAGAACAGAACAGGTCTATTTATTACTGTGAGAAGCGCTTTATAAATTTCTAAATACAATACAATTAGTAAGCTAGAAATAAGACGTCGTCAAACACATGTTGTTTATCGGTAGCGGGTATGAACAGTGCTAACGCCTTCACTTTTCTCAACCTCGGCATCTGTAATTGAGACCCATGACTTCCACGTCCATTACAGTTTTACAAACACAGTATTGTTAAACAGCAACTAACAAAACCAATCCAATTATTATCTACTTTCCGGTAATTAAGTAAGTAAGTAAGAATATTCTTTATTTGACTACCAGCAAACGCACAGTAGCTTACAGAAAAATAAATAATACAAACATTTATGCAAAGTCATATAACATTCTCATAATAAAACTTCTTTTAGCAAAGGCATCAATTCTAGGTAGGGTGAGATCATGTCTGGGTCGCGTATTGTATGGAGTGACCATACGGGGAGGGAGGAGGTCGTGAAGGACGTGACAAGGGTTTGAGAGAATTGAACGGAAAAGAGTAGAATCAGCTCTAGAACAGTGTTTGTCGAAACTAGAAAATCGGCAGGGAGTAAGCCTGAACGGGTCAATTTTCGCAGAATACCGTTAAGTCGCTTACGCTCCCCTACAGTGGCAAATCCCCACCAAACAGGGAGGCATAAAGTAGCCGTGCGAGGGTAGTAGCTCTATCAACGTCAAAGAGACGTTGACCGTGGAGACCGTGGGCGACCAAAACACGTAGCGCGAACATGGATTGTCGGGCTTTGCAGCATATCTTGTCAATGTGTGCCCCAAAGCCAATCCGATCAGAGATAGTGACACCCAAAATAACCATCTCCTGGACCCGCTCGATGCCAGGGATGGGGGAAGGGAGGGCAATAGCTTTGGACCTCGGTCGTCTAATTCCGCAACTTCTCGTACTCCGGTATTGCCAGTCCCAAGCCTGGACAAAGGAGGAGGGAGACGTTAATCATCTTTGTTATGACACAGTGTCGTTAAACAGCAAATAACCAACCAACCAACCTTGGCTTGCGGAATATCTATACATTTTATAATCGTCTATAATTATAAGTAAGATAACTTTAACCTTGCGTACCTCTTTTAAGGTTTATATCATCCTATAAAAGAAAAAACTCAGTATTTTGCACACCTCTCTTAATTATCAAATCGCCCTAGAAGTAATCGAAGAATTGCAGTTCGCCAACTTGAACTTTCATATTGAACTTTCGTGACTTTTAAATCTTTGTAAAATAAATGTTATTAAAAAAAAGATTAAGAGGGTAAATGTGCATTAGGAATGGTGATCAAGAATTAATTTTAGGAAACATTTCTTGTATACGACAATTGCTGTTAAATATTGTTAAATTTGCATCAGATACCAAAATAATTGCATGTATCAAACTCTGTATTTATGAATTGTCATTCTTTTATGTCGTTAAACAATGAACACTATGACATGTTAAGGTTATGTTTGGACAGTCTTAAATGGTGTCTTTTGGACGCTATGAATTCATTTCACTGCACTGTTTATGTTTTAAATTGTCGTCAACGGCCTTTGATGTCATATGACGACGTTAAACCTTGTTCTAAATAAAATAATTCGCCAACTTCTGTCAGATTCCTATTAAAGCTTTGCCACTAGTAAGTTGTCGCCAAAAACAAGCTTTTGTTATTATCATCATTAGCTAGCATTTATGAAGTGAAGTGTATTTGGACAGTCAACCGAGAGAGAAGTCGGAGTTGAACTCCCTCACAGGGCAGAGATATAATATAATAATAATAATAATAATATAATAATATCTTTTCTTTAATAAGCGCCTGACAAACGCACTGCGCTGTACATTTACATGTTATGCAATTTAAATCTTAACTACTAACAGAACAGACAGCTTGCAATACAACAGCGCTAATAGCAGCCTACAAACATATCCACCCAACGGGGGCTCGAACTCGGTACCTCTCGGTCTGTGTGCCAGATGTTATCCAATGCGCCACGGGCCCCCCCTATGTTGGTTCAAGATTTCTACGTGCACACCCTAGACAACCAGCTACCACGAGTACACTGACCGTACACTTTCGGTGAGAAGAGGAGACAGAGTGTGAGACACCCCACCGGTGTCAAACTCGTCGTCGTCATCATCATCATCATCATCATCATCATCATCGTCATCATCATCGTCATCATCATCATCATCATCATCATCATCATCATCATCATCATCATCATCATCATCATCATCATCATCATCATCGTCATCATCATCATCATCATCATCATCATCATCATCATCATCATCATCATCATCATCATCATCATCATCATCATCATCATTATCATCATCATCATCATCATCATTATCATCATCATCATCATCATCATCTTCATCATCATCATCATTATCATGTTCTTCTAATTGAATACTAGGAGATGTTTTATGAATCTCATATCTAGCAGCCTAGTAGTAGCTTTAGTGTAACGACACTATAGGCTATGACAACAAAGATCATTAGCGTCGCCCCCACCTTCATACAGGAATGGGACTGGCACTGCCAGAGTACGAATAGTGGCGGAGTTTCTAGCAGTGTAAGCGCAATAGATGACTATTAAAGCCTCGCATGAATTGTGTTAAGCTGTCTTACCGCAGATTCGCCTTCGACGACATAATTTGTTCACAGTTACATGATGTATGTAGCTGAAAACAGATGATGGATTCACGGGTGCGCAGTTTTGGCCTATGTATATGATTTAAATCTGTCTGTGCATTTGATGCAATCTTTATATATCATAATGCTTTCGCCTGAGGTTTAATTAGAGAGCAATGGGTTAATTGATGTTAATTTCGCTACAGTGCAAGATCAGCGCCTATCCATTAACCAATTAAGCCTGATCCTAATACGGGGCAGTTAAAACCGTTTCAAAAGTGTTTAATTAAAGGCATCATCATCAAATATTCGTTTGATAGAAATTCAGGCAGACTTTGAACTAAACGCTTATATAGAACCGTTTGACAACATGTTAAAGGTGTCTATAATAATTATTATTCTAAAATTTAATGACATCATATTATAAGGCTGCCGTGGCTTTTGACGTCTTTAAAAAATTAGTTAATATTATTAATTGATTTTCTTTATTGCAAATTATTCGTTGAAGGTCGTCATTGGCTTCTGTTGGTATATAGAAAAAATGACACACGATTAACTACACCTGTAGTTACCTATTTATTTATGTGTCCCACCCTTATATAGGTTCAATTGAAAACGTTCTAAAGGTGTCTGAAGAAAGCGGTGAACGAAATTCTTTATTAAGATTATATTATAATTAGTGACTTCTATTGCACATGTTTATTAATGTTCACTGCAAGAAACGATGACGCACCAAAACTAAGTCGTTTGATAAAACCGCTCCATTTTAAAGCCTTTAAACGTTGTCAACCGATGCTAATGCTATAATAGTTATGGCCAGTGTAATCTTATGGTTAGAGCGCTCAATTTAGACACCTTAAAAACGTTGCGTACCGATGCTATATAAATTTGGCCACTGTAGCGTCGTGGTTAGAGCGCTGTCGTTAGAAACCTCTGAAACATTGTCAACTAATGTTATATAAACTTGGGACTTCGCTTTACATATCAGTTGAGATCATAAATATTGTGCTTGTTAAGACCATGAACACAGAATTCTTTGAAATGTATAAGAATGAAAATGAACGACGAAATAAAACGAATGATCTGCAATAAAGAAAATGAAAAGATATACAATTAATTTTTTAAAGACGTCAACGGCCATAAGATGTCGTTAAACTTTTGGAATGACTATAATAATAGGAAAGAATATGTATGGTCAAAATTGATACATCTTGATAAACAATAGAGGGGGATGGGTAGACGAATGGTAACATCACTGGCTTGAAGAGCAGAACGTCAAGTAGGATGCAGGATCGATATCTACAAAAGTTCGACTCAGCCTGTCACTCGCTAAGTGTCCTTGGGAAAATGAGCAATATTTAGGACAGATGAACGCCTCAATGTTGATCTGAGGTTAATAAGCGATCTCGTTACTGTTTTGTCAGCTGGAAATTCTGAATCTCTTTTCCAGAATCTTTCTGTTGAATTTGTTATAAAGCTCTTCTGTTAGACTGCTAAGTTTTTCTTGCGTGTTCATCCTTAATCTGCTCTGATTTTGTTCTAAGATTTTTAAAGATCTTATTTTACTGCTTTCTGCGAACCTATGTTCATTTTCGCTTACTTTCCTCTTCGCCAATAATGTTGTTCTCGTGTTTTAAAAGCTTTTATTTTCAACATGCCATCAAAATTGATGAATAGTTGTATAAATATTACTTAATTTCATATGATAATAGAAACTTGTTAAAGCCTTCTTTGTTGTGGTTTAAAATGTAACAATTAATGTTAAGCAGGCACCTTTTATTCGTATTTACCAAGTTTTTACGCAGAATTAAACGAAAGAAATTATGCTGAGAAAATTAAGTATGCATGTCGACCATTTTGTCACTGCATGGAAGAGAGAAAAACCAAGAGTAGACCATTCACACACCTCTTTTAAGGTTTAGCTCAAAGTATAAGAGTAAATATACAATCAATTTTCAACTCGAAACCCCGCAACTGCTCTTGCTCGGGTAGTGCCAGTCTCATGCTTGGAGGAGGGAGGAGGGCGACGCTAATCATCTCTGTTACGACAGGGTCTTTAAACTAGCTACTGTGTACCTCTTTAAAGGTTTATCTCATCTTATAAAAGAGAATTAGAGCAGCTTTTTGTACACCTCTTTTAAGCACGTAATGACCCTACAAGTAAAAGAAGCTTTGGAATCCATTAATTTTTACAGAGTTTGGTTCAACGCTTTGTAACAGTAAAGGTTGGCTGTATTAAGCCAAAAATAATTAATGTTGAAGTAAGCGGCCTTTGTTGCCATAAGATGCCGTTGAACTCTCGATACATTCATCAGTCCCATTAAGTTCTCCGTCCATTAGGAAAGTACTACTAGCAGCCATAAAATGTCGTCAAGCAAAATATGTTGTAGATCAGCAACGGGGTCATGAAGAGTGCTAACGCCTTCACTTTTCTCAGTTTCGGCAGTTGTAGCTGAGATCCATGTCATCCATTTCAATTACAGTTTAGCGAAAACAGTGTCGTTTAACAACATGTAACCAAATCAATCGAAAAATAATCTACTTTCCTGTAAATCCGCCACTACCCATACTCTGGTATTGCCAGTCCCAAACCTGGGCATAGCAGGAGGCGACGTATTCTACTGGAAACTTGCTTCGTCCGCGTCCCCATGGTTTTTCCCTACCTTACAAAGATGACTGGAATTTCATATCCAGAGTACTATATCAAAACACATATTGATTCTCTTTCCTCAATTATAACACTAATAGTCTAATATGTATGACATGCCTAACATTGCCTATAGTTCTAATTTGATCTTAACATTGCCTGAATCTAATCTTTAAACGTCCAATAAGACCTTATAGTTTATCAATGCATAAGTTGCGTACTTGTCAGCTTATTTTTAATTAACGAAAATTGATTGATCGATTGATTGATTGATTGACTGATTGATTGATTGATTGATTGATTGATTGATTGTTAGTCATCTGTCTATATATGACACAGCATCGTTAAACATCAACTAGCCAATCATATAGTTACCTTGAGTAAGTTTTATACATTTTATTTCGTTCTATAATTTAAAGAACTCCACACATACCTCTTTTAAGACATAATCTCATAATATAGGCCTATAAAAGAAATTAAGAGCAGCCATTTGCACACCCATTTTAAGCATCAAATGGCCCTACAAGTAAAAGAAGAAGAGCAATCAGATAAGTCATCGTCTTGCTTGTCATAGTTCTTCATAGCAGCGTGTATCAGGTGAATAACGCCTTAATTTTCTCAACCTCGGCATCCAATCTGAAGTTGGGACCCACAAATTTAATTTCCATTGCAGTACAACAAATGTCAGAGGTGCTCGATAGTGGTTAGCTTGCTGGACTATCAATCAATAAGTGGGGTGGTTCAAATCCCCTCCAACGCTTCATCGTCAATTTTGACGCCATGCAGTAGAAGGCCCTATCCATAGAACGAGTATGCGAATATTACGAATATTAAGATTTTTAGAAATTGACGAATATTGACGAATATTAAAACTGGCCAACGAATATTAAGAATATTAATTTTTTAGTTTTTTTAATTCTTCAACATCCGGGATTAATTTTTTTTAAATCATTGCCAAAAATATGCATAAGAACAGTTACATATTACAGTTACTCAGCCAAGTACAGACCTATATGGTGGGTAAAATCATTCTTGACATTATATTGAGCGGCGTGGCTAGGTATTTGGGCGCCAATACCAGCTAATGTGAAGCAATTTGAAGCTAATGTAGGTCAACGACTATGACTCAGGTTCCATCCCCTATCCGTCCAAGATTACTCCACTGAGTGAAAGAATCTTGCTGTCCGTCAGCCGACAGGGCAATCTATATAAGCCAACGGGTGCGACTTATACACGGGTGTGACCTATACACGGGTGCGACCTAAACATGGGTGCGACCTATACATGGGCGCGACCTATACATGGGCGCGACCTATACACGGGTGCTACTTATACACGGGTGCAACCTATACATGGGTGCAACCTATACTCGGGTGCGACCTATACACCGGTGTGACATATCATTTATTTTTTGTTGTGCATTTCGTTTAAAAGTGTTAACACAAACTGTTGATCTGAGGTTAATAAGCGATCTCGTTACTGTGTTATCAACTGGACATTCTGATTCTCTTTTCCAGAATCTTGCTCTTGGAATGATAAAGCGATTTTGTTTGTTAAGTTTTTGTTGCATTTGCTTTGTTAGTCTGCTTTGATTTTGTTCTAACATTTCTACAGTTCTTACTTTACTGTTTTGTTGCCACAGGTGTGTAATTTCAGTTAATTTTCTTCTAGATCAACGTGTTGTTTTCGTGTTTCGAAAGCTTATGTTTTCAATACGACATGGAAATTGTTGAATAATTGTTTAAATAATATTTGATTTCATATAATATCATACACTTGTTAAAACTTGCTTTGTCGTGGTTTGAAATTTGATATTGATGTCAGACAGACTCGTTAGATTCATATTTACCATGTTTAATTAAGGCTTTTAGTTAATTAAATAGATTAATTAAATAATAAATATCTAGTTGAGAAAGTGAACACGATGCTCTAGTTCAATTTCCAAGTGAGAAAGCTGTATAAAATTCTCGTTGCCACCAGCGCACCCTAGCGTATTCCAATATTGGAAATGTGTACATCGCCTCCATTGTGTGGTTGTGGGGGATAATTAAGCGAAAGAGAATTATTTTCAAATCGGTGCTGAGAAAATAAAATGTTCACGTCGGCCATTTGGTTCTGGAAGGGAGGGATCCTAGAACAGTCTATTCGTACGTCTTATGAGGTTTAATTTTGCCGATATATTAAAATATAGAATAATTTTAACTCCCCCACTACAGTAACTGTTGTAGTGTCAGTCCCAAGCCTGGGGAAAGGAGGAGTTAGATGCAAATCATCTTTGTTATGACACAGTTCGTTAAACAGCAAGTTACTTACTGCATACCCTTTTTAAGTTGATCTCATCCTAAAAAAGAATATAGTAATCCTTTGCACACCTCTTTTAACAATCAAATTCCCATACAAGTAGAACAAGAGTTGTAGTTTATTAGGTCTAAGTGTAACCGCAAACAATGTCGTCAAACAAAAGATGCTATATATATATTTGCAGCGGGCATGAAGAGTGCTAACGCCTTCGTTTTTCTCAGCCTCGGCATCTGTAGTTGAGAGCCACGACTTCCACGTCCATTACAGTTGAGCGAACAAAGTGTCTTTAAACAGCATCTAACCAAATCAATGGACAAATAATCTACTTTCTGTAATTCCGCCGCTGTTCGTACTCCTGTAGTGCCAGTCCCATGCCTGGAGGAAGGAGGAGGGCAACGCTAATCATCTTTATTATGACACTTTGTCCTTCAACAGCAACCAGATAACTGTGTAACTCTTTTATTGATTATCTCATCCTATTAAAAAAGAAAGAATTAGGGCAGCCCTTTGTACACCCCTTTTAAGGATAAAATGGCCCTACAAGTAAGCGAAGAATCGCAATCAATTAAGTTCTGACAGGTTTGACAACTAATACTTTCTTTGTATCAGTAAGCGTTGGCTGTCATAAGCCAAAATAATTAATTAATGTTGAAGTCAACGGCCTTTGTTGTCATAAGATGCCGTTAAACACTCGATACATTAAACAGTCCATTGAGTCCTCCATCCAATGGCAACCATAAGATGTCGTCAAGCAAAATATGTAGTAGATCAGCAACAGGGGCACCGTGGCACGAAGAGTGCTAACGCCTTCACTTTTCTCAGCCTCTTCATTTGTATATAGTTGAGATCAATGTAATCCATTTCCTTTACAGGTTAACGAACACAGTGTCGTTAAACAGCAACTAACTAACCATGTAATTACCTTGGGCAAGTTTTATACATTTTATTTCGTCCTATAAATAAAGGAATTCCCATCGTATCTCTTTTAAGACATATCTCATCATACCATAAAACAATTTAAGAGCAGCCATTTGCACACCTTTTTTAAACAGCAAATGTCCCTACAAGTAGAAGAAGAATCGCAGTCAAATAAGTTCTTCGACCTTGGTCTTCATAGTAACGAGTATCATGTGAATAACGCCTTCAATTATTCTCTGACGTTCGTATCCACGAATTCCATTTCCTTTACAGTTTAACGAACGTCAGGGATGGTTGATAGTGTAGTGGTTAGTGTGCTTGAGTGTCAGTCGATAGGTAGGGGGATGAAATACCTCCAGGACAGAAAGATTTCTGCTATACACTTGCACTAAGCTATTATGAATACACGGACCGTACAGAAAGTAACTAACAGTTTATCTCATTTTATAAATAAGAATAGCGTAGTTCTTTGCACACCTCTTTTAATGATCAAAGAGCGCTACAAGTATAAGAAGAGTCGTTTTTAATTAAGTCCTGTTACACTTGTAGCCTAAGATATCGTCAAACAAAAGATGCTGTATATTTGCAGCGGGTATGAACAGTGCTAACGCCTTCACTTTTCTTAGCCTCAGCATCTGTACATGAGAGCTCAACGACTGTAATTTCCATTACAGTTTAGCGAATAAAGTGTCGTTAAACAATAACTAACCAAACCAATCGACAAATAATCTACTTTTCGCCAGTTTCCGGTAATTCCGCCACTGTAATACTCTGGTATTGCCAGTCCCAAGCCTGGACAAACGAGGAGGGCGACCCTAATCATCTTTGTTGTGATACGAAGTCGTTAAACAGCAACTCACAAACCATCCAACATACTTTCCCTTGCGGAATTTCTAATATCGTCCATAAGTAAGATATAT
Source organism: Aporrectodea caliginosa (assembly GCA_020284085.1). Lineage (NCBI taxonomy): Eukaryota > Metazoa > Annelida > Clitellata > Crassiclitellata > Lumbricidae > Aporrectodea > Aporrectodea caliginosa. The sequence goes on from JACEVL010000869.1 coordinate 88,351, forward strand.
CTTTCTTGACATATTATGCCTACCTCTTTTAAGGTGGGCTGTACCTATACAAGAATAAAATAACACATCTTTTTGCACACCTCTCTTAATGATGAAATCGCCCTACAAGTAACCGAAGAATTGCAGCTCACTAAGTTCTTCTGATCTACGTTCTAACGCTTTGTCCTAAGTAGTCGCCAAAACAAAAGCCTTATTACTGTCAACATCGGCGTTTATTAAGTGAAGTGCTAACGCCTTCATTTTCTCATCCTCGGCGTCCTATGTGAAGTTGGGATCCAGGAGTGTGCGATACTGTAGTGGCTAGTGTGCTGGACTGTCAATCGAGAGGTCGGCGGGTTCAAATCCCTGCCAGGGCAGAAATTTAATTCGAGACTTCTGCTCCACCTGTAACCCCTAGCCAACTTCGTTATCATGAGTACACTGACCGTACACTGTCGGTGGGAAGATGAGACAGCGCCCTCTTATGCCGAGGCTAAGAAAATGAAGTCGCTAACACTTCATGCCCATGTCACCCTCATTGTTAAAGCTCAAGGGACTGCTCTTCCTCTTCTTCTTCCTCTTTCTCCTCCTCCTCCTCTTCCTCCTCCAATTCCTCCTCTCCTCCTCCTCTTCCTCCAATTCCTCCTCCTCCTCCTCTTCCTCCTCTTCCTCTTCCTCCTCCTCCTCTTCCTCCTCCTTCTCCTCCTCCTCCTCTTCTTTTCTTCTTCTTCTTTTTCTTCTAAATTTTTTAGTCGCTCTCTTTATGAAAGTAGAAGACGAAGAAGAAATGCAATTTTTTACACACCTCTTTTAATTTTTCAAATCCCCTTAAGTGAAAGTGAAAGACGGCGAAGCGCAGTTTCTTCACACCTCTTTAAAGTTTAAATAATGCCCTATAAGAATAAGTAGACGACCAACGTCGTCGGATTCATGAAAGTCTCACTTAAGCGTCGTTAAATAGCAACTTACTAATCCATGTACTTACATAAGTACCTTGGGTAAGTTTTACACATTTTATTTCGTCTTGTAAAAAAATAACTCCCAGCCTACCTCTCTTAAGACATATCTCATAATAATATCTATAATATAAGTCTAAGTCTGTTTAAGTTGTCCTTCCGTTTGTTTGTTTGTATGTTTGTTTGTTTGCTTGTCTGTTGTCTAAAGGCTCCGAAACGGAACGCTTTAGCGATTTACAAAATTTTACAAAACATTATTACGCCACGTCTAGGTCATCGCGACTATTTTCAACTCGCAATTTTATTTAAACGCCGATATATGGACATTTTAAATTTCCAACTGTTTCAATGAGGCTATATCTTAATATCGGCCATAGCATGGCCATTTGTCCACGTCACGCGGGCTTAAATTAATATGCAATCTTACGTCACGCGCAGCATTTAGGTCAACGCTCTGATTCGCAACCAATCACGATGACCGTTGATTTCAAATCAGAAGTGGTAACGCCCACGGCAGAATTTCAATGCAACACTTTAGGGATACGAAATTTTTAACGAACGTTTTCATTTGAATTTCTATAGATTTCAACCCAACTTTATATCAACTCACAATTTACTTTAAATTCCGATATTTGGACATTTTAAGTTTCGATGTGTTCATAGTTTCAATGCCACTGAATTCTAGCTATGCAGGAGTATATATTGCATAGAGTTGCATTTAACAATTTCAAGCCAGCGCGTAAATTCGCCAGAATGACACACGAAAAATTTGCACATCGTTAAATTCAAATTCACGGGCGCTGACGAAGATGTCGTTAAATTCAAATTCACGGGCGCTGACGAAGATGTCGTTAAATTCAAATTCACGGGCGCTGACGAAGATGTCGTTAAATTCAAATACACGGGCGCTGAGGAAAACCCGGGCGAACGCCGGGTAAAAACTGTTAGTTATAATATAAAATGAAGGGCAGCCATTTGCACACTTCTTTTAAGCAGAAAATGGCCCTACAAGTATTAGAAGAATCGCAGCCAAAATTAATAAGCACCGTTGTTTGCCGTCGCATCTGCGAGTATCAAGTGTGAACGCCTTAGATTGTCTTGTCTTCGGCTTCTCATCTGTCGTGCGGATCAGCGAATTCCATTTAACTGTGGTAGTGCCAGTCCCAAGCCTGGTTAAAGGAGGAGGGTATGAGACGCTAATCATCTCATTATGACATTCATTGTGGTTAAACAGCAGCTAGATTACTGCGTATCTCTTTCAAGGTTTATCTCATCCTATAAAAGAAACCTTTTGTACACCTTTTTAAAGCATGAAATGACGCTACAAGTAAAAGAAGAATCGCAATCAATTAATTTCTTGGTTGCATCGCAACAATTTATGACAGTAAATATTGGCCGTATTAAGCCAAAATAATTAATGTTGAAGACTTGAAGTCAACGACCTTTGCTGCCATATGATGCCGTCAAGCTCTCTATTCATCCATCAGTCCTCCTTCCATTTGCAGCCAATGTCATAAAACCCCAAGCCTGGAGAAGGAGGAGGGCGAGTCTAATGATCTTTGTTATACACAGTGTTCTTAAACAGACAGTACTACTAGCAGCCATAAGATGTTTTCCAGCAAACCATGTTGTAGATCAGCAACGGGGTCATGATGAGTGCTAACGCCTTCACTTTTCTCAGACTCGGCATCTGTAGTCATACATTTTCTATACAGTTTGGCGAACGCAGTGTCGTTAAACACCAACTAACCAAACCAATCGACTAATAATCTACTTTCCTGTAAACCCGCCACTGCCTATACTCTGGTATTGCCAGTCCCAGGACTGGACAAAGAAGGAGGGCGACGCATATCATCTTTGTTATTACACAGCGTCGTTAAATAGCGTCTTGGGTAAGTTTCATACATTTATTCGTCCTATAGATCCTGCCGCCGACAAAGATTAGTTTTTGGCATATTACAGCTCAAAACTGTGATTCTTCTAATACTTAATTTAGGGATCCTGAGTGGCCGAGTGGGTTGGTAGCCCGCTCTCCACGCCGGCGGCCCGGGTTCGCTTCCCGGTCGGTCGGTTTATCAGAGATTAATTTCTCGGATCTTTACTGCGGGTGGCTCGGTCGCAATATAAACGTGGAGTACAATACAACACAACACAATACAACTGGGGCGCGGTGGTATAGGGGTATGTTCGGTGCCTTGCAGCTGGAGGGTTGCGGGTTCGAATCCACCTCAAAAGCCGCCGCGTAGGGACCCTGGGCAAGTCCTTCACTCGCAATTGCTCATGCGCTTCGGCGTGAAACTCCGATTCAGCGTCCGCGCAGTAGTCGGGAGCGCCTCTGAATGGGAAATCTGGTAGGGGCGCTATAACAAGTGTTCAAATACAATACAATACAATACAATAAAAGTTGAACCAGTTGAAGAATATCTGGTGCGATTGATTAGAACGCTCTATTTAGACACCTTAAATTAAGAGCAGCCATTTGCACACCTCTTTTAAGCACCAAATATCCCTACAAGTATTAGAAGAATCGCAATCAGATAAGTGTAGTCGTTGAGTTCTCTTATAGCAACGAGTATCAAGTGAATAACGCCTTCATTTTCTCAACCTCGGCATTCAATCTGACGTTGGAACCCACGAATTTAATTTCCATTAGAGTATAAGGAACGTCAGAGGTGCTCGATAGTGTTGTGGTTAGCTAGTTGGACTGGAGAGGTCAGAGGTTCAAATCCCCGCCAGGACAGAAACATGAATGGAGATTTCTGCGCCACCTGCGCCCCCTAGACAACTCAGCTACGATGAGTACATTGGCCGTACACTGTAGGTGGGAAGATGAGACGGCGAGGGAGAGGACTGGCCACCTTTCCTCCAAAGCCAAGGCTAAGGAAATGAAGTCACTAACACTTCATACCCATGGCTCTCTCACGGCAGGCTTAACGTAATGCTGATTAATATATATCATTAACGGGCTTTACTTAATAACGTTTATTTAACGACGCCGTCATTCGTCGATTGCAGCACCACCATGCCGATAACATTTTGTAGCAGCAGTCGTTTGATTAAATCGCTCCATTTTGAAGTCTTTACAACGTTGTCAACCGATGCTACAATAGCTATGGCAACTGTAATCGTATGGTTAGAGCGCTCCATTTAGACACCTTAAAAACGTTGCTTACCGATGTTATATAAATTTGACCACTGTAGCGGAGTGGCTAGAGCGCTGGCGTTAAACACCTCTAAAACATTGTCAACTAATGTTATATAAACTTGGGACTTCGCTTTACATGTTAGTTCGGTGGTGCAATGTCATGCTTGTTTAGACCATGAACACAGAAGTCTTTGAAATGTATAAGAATGAAAATCAACGACGAATTAAAACGAATGATCTACAATCAAGAAAATGAAAAGATATACAATTAATTTTTTTAAAGACGTCAACTCCCACAACAGCCTTAAAACTGTTGTCGTTAAAATTTTGAAATAACAATAATAATAGGAAAGAATATGTATACGGTCAAAATTGATACATCTTAATAAACAATATAGGTGGAGGGATAGACGAATGGCAACATCACTGGCTTGAAGAGCAGAACGTCAAATAGTATGCAGGATCGATACCTCCCAAAGTTCGACTCAGCCTGTCATTCGATAGGTGGTGTTAGTAAAATGGCAGTAGGACCGATGGACGTTTTAACACAAACTGTTGATCCGAGGTTAATAAACTATCTCCTTACTGTATCATCAGCTGGAAATTTTTACTCTCGTTTCCAGAATCCTAATCTTGAATCTTTTATAATGCTGTTCTGTTACAGTCTAACTGTTAAATTTCTGTTGCGTGTTCTTCCTTAATCGGCTCAGATTTTTGTTTTAAGATTTTTATAGATGTTATTTTACGCTTTAGTTAGAACCTATAGTATTTTAGCATACTTTCTTCTTAGCCTAAATGTTGTTTTCATGTTTCTGAGGATTTTATTTTCTACTTGGCATCTAAATTATTGAATATTTGCTTAAATATTAATTTAATTTCATATTATAATAGAAACTTGTTGTGGTTTTAAATTTAACAATTACTATCAGGCAGGCACCTTTTGATTCATATTTACCAAGTTTATACGCGTAATTAAACGAAAGAGAATTATGCTGAGAAAATTAAGTATATATTCGTCTAGCCTCTTTGTCATTGGAAGATATAAAAACCCAAGAGCAGATCATTCACACCTCTTTTAAGTTTTAACTCGCAATATAAGTGAAAATATACGATAACTTTTACTCATAATACCACCACTGCTTGTACTCCGGTAGTGCCAGTCCCATGCCTGAAGGAAGGAGGAGGGCGACGCCAATCATCATTGTTAGGACACTGTCCTTAAAGAGCAACTAGCTAACTGTATACCTCTTTTAAGGATTATCTCAAAGGGAATTAGAGCCGCCCGTTGTACACCTCTTTTAAGGATAGAAGGTCCCTACAAGTAAATGATGAATCGCAGTTCGTTAAAACAAGACAAGTGTGCTTATATGTGTAATTAAGGATCATTTGATTATGATGATTAATAATTTTATTAAATTTTGTAATAATACTGCTTTGTTATATAGAAAAATGATGAATGACATGTTTAATTAATTAAGTTTTCTGTTATGTAAATATTTGTTAAGATGCATTCTTGTAAATAGATGTATGTTATAATAAAATGTGTATACAGTATGTATATATATATTACACATTTGTGCTGAATTTATGTTTACAAATAGCATTTCATGTTATTATAGAAATATTAGAAATACTGTTAGTAAATTTGTAAACATATTTCAAAAGAGCTGATACAGCCAAAAAAAAGAGCTGATATAGCCAAAAAAGAACTGATATAGCCAAAAAAGAGCTGATATGGCCAAAAAAGAGCTGATATAGCCAAAAAAGAGCTGATTTGGGAAAAGAAAAGAAAAAAAAAAAAAAAAGAAAAAAAAAAAAAAAAGGAAAAGAGAACAGTCAAAAGAGCCAATGGGCCAAACAATGGAAATACAATACTAACACAAAGACGTCGACGGCCATAGTAGCCAAAGGATGTCGTTAAACAATTGGAATCATCATCAGTTCGTTATTGTTTGGTAGGTCCAACTACTTAATTAAATCTGTCTTTGTAACAGCAAAGGTTGGCTGTTCGAAGCCAAAGTAATAATATCGACAACAACGGTTTTTTTGCCATAACATGCCGTTAAACTTTCGATCCATCAATCAGTCCACGAAGACGTCGTCAAACAAAAGTTGCTGCCTATCAGCAGCGGGGAATGAAGAGTTCTAACGCCTTCACTTTTCTAAACATCGGCACCAATAGTTTAAAGTTTAACGAACGTCACAGCGAATAGTTTCCCGTTGCATTCGCCAGAGTTCGCTGTTGCAGCTGTTGTTCCCTAGATGGCGACTCATACCGTTGACACCCCCTCTCCTCCTCCTCCTCCTCCTCCTCCTCCTCGACACATCCTCACTCCTCCTCCTCCCTGACCACCCTCCATGATCCCACCGAATCCCTCGCCGCCGCAGGGCACCCCCGCAGGCCCCCCTCCGAAGAAGCATCCCTGGGACTGCTCCACCGAACGTCTCATCGTCTCCGGACTTTCGTAGATGTGATCAGCAGCGTATGTATATAATTGTGAGCTGGGTGCCATCGAGTTCTGATCCGTGCAGTATCCGGGCGGACACACCGCCGAGCGCTGGAGCAGACGCATCGTGGCGTACTCGTTCGTGGAGGCCTCTGAGAGAACGGACTGGGGCGACTGGAGGGCAAGTAGGGTGGTTGGTCCCACTGATGGGAGGTGGAGCTTCTCCTCGGCTGGTTGGCCGTAGTCGTAATCTTCCTGGGTGGCTGCCGTCAGTTCGGTGACTGGATAACGAACCGTGTACTCTTGTTTGAGACGCCTGAAAATGGAATTATTACAGGTTTATTTTAATCATCATCATCATTGTTATTTTTACTATCATTAGTATTTTACTCTCAATGTATTGTATTGTATTGTATTGTATTCAAACATTTATAAAGTGCCTCTCATAGGGTGAACCATTCAGAGGCGCTCCCAGTGCGCAAGGCCAAAGAGAAGAAAAAGGTTTTGAGAAAAGCAACGGTGGAGAGAGCGAGTAGATGGAGACAACGCATTCCAAAGATATTTTTATTTCTGTAATTATGCTATCATTATCTTGCCTCATAATTATCATCATGATTATCCTGATAATCATTATTATTATTATATTCACAATGAGCTCCCCAACTAAAATTTACGACAAGCATGTGTGTGTCTAATTTGTTCGTTAACGATAGTCCCCAACGCCCATTCTGGCTCGTTTCATTGTCTATGATAACATTTAAATGGTACTGTTCAGTAAGTCCATTAGCTACCGCGTTTCACATTTATATAGCGTTTGTTTGCACGGTTTAAAAGGTGTCTAAAAGAGCGCGCTAACTCACACGTCTGCGCAGTAACTAGCCTTTAAATGCGCGATAGATTATTTAGCGCAGGAGGAAATCTCGTATGATGATGATGATGTTGTTGTTGTTGTTGATGATGATGATGATGATGATGATGATGATGATGATGATGATGATGATGATGATGATGATATTGATGATGATGATGATGATTATTATGATGATGATGATGATGATGATGATGATGATGATGATGATGATGATGTTGTTGTTGTTGATGATGATGATGATGATGATGACGATGACGATGACGATGATGATGATGATGATCGTGGCATTGTTATGATGATGATGACGATGACGACGACGACGACGATGATGATGATGATGATTGAGATGACCGATGATGACATAATATAGTAGTAGTAGTAGTAGTAGTAGTAGTAGTAATAATAATAATAAAAGATAATAATAATAATAATAATAATAATAAAATTGTTTTTCAATACTGTACCTCTTTTAGCAATTATGACCTTGATATAAAAGGAAGCAGTTATTTTTAATTATCATGGGGCGTATATTTAGTAGCTTCTTTTCAACTGTGAAATCTTAAGTATGTTTTATTATATTATATAAGTAATAAAAATCTGATGTAAGTAAATTACATATATGGCATATTGTTCATTAAGTATCTATAACACTTTGTTTTAAGTATCACATGTTTAGTTTGGTTGCTGTATTGGAGTAAATATTACATTGCATCATTATGCAGCACTACATATGCAGTATAAAGGAAAATGTAGTTGTAGTGTCTCAATGAACATGTTGAAAACAAACTTTAAGCAATTGTAATACGTATGTGCCAAATATTTTGTTTACTTAATGAAACTTACGTTTGAGTGTATTGGATGCTTGAACAGTCTACGGGTAAAAGGCCGACTTTGTGAATTACCTATATCATTTAGTGTTTGTGCTGTTTTTATCAAATTTTTATTCAAAAAAGTATAATGGTAAATAGTGAATGTTGTCACTAGATGACGTTAAACTGAAAATTAATAAATAATCACTTAAAAGAGTACAAGTAGAATAAGAATCTAACGTCATGATATTATTTATAATTAAATTTGTATCGAATCATTTAACCACAGTGTGTGTATCACAAAAAGTAGGCCTAACCGATGCATTATTTTATGTCGTTTAACATTGAATTTTGTGACATTGTAAGGATTTATTTTGACACCTTTAAATGGTGTCGTTTGGACGTTAAATTTCTCGTTTTCATTGTATGGTATACATTGTGAATTGTCGTCAACGGCCTTTGATGTCATAAGGCGACGTTAAACCTTTGTGTAATAATAATTATCATGGAGAACTGATTAAATCCCAATACCCAACATTCGCAGTGATTGTATGAAAGTACTTGACCACCTAAAGTTGGAAAATTATAGAATTTATCCTCCATTAGACAATGGATATAATTAACATACAACAAACGCTGGACATAATAAATGCCATATATCGCAAGTGACAGCTAGAAATTCCCGTAGAAAAAACATACGAACCATTTGACGCAGAGGATTCCGGAAGTTAGGATGACGCAGACAACAATGATGGCGATCACCGAAATTATGACGACAGACGTTGCTATAGAAACACAAAACGTCACAAATGAACGACGAACGACATCGTTAGCAACGGCTGACTGTTACTAAGGACAAGAATGAATTTATCGAGCGAATAAGAGGGGATTGTAGGCAGAATTTATTGATTGATTTATTCATTGATTCATTCAATCATTCATTCGTTCATCAGGCGCCGACTTTTGGTTTTGTCTTAGAAGATGATGGAGAATGAATGAGAAGGTAAACCCTACGTCCAGTATCCGTGAACATTTTTTTTTTATTCTACATTGCCAAAGGTGACTTTTAGTGCATTTTTAGTGCATTTTGGGAAAAGAAATCAAGGGTTACGTGGTTAGAAAAAGTATTTGAAACTCACTATTGTGATGTCATGCAGTGTTGGGTATTTGTGTTGTACTGCTTCACAAGTTGTAAGATTACTGTAACACATATAATGTAAAAAATTGAATTTAAGGTCTGAATTCTTCTGGGTGCCAGGCACCCACTGAACTCTCCCTCCCAAGGCTCCCAAGGAGTCGGCGCATATATTGCGCCTCTGAGTAGTTTCCTTGAAGGGGCGCTATATAAATTCCCGAATGAATGAATGAATATATAATGGGGTAGACGGATATGAAAAAAGTCTTACCGTAAGGAAGAACGGTTTCATACGAAGACTGGTCCATTGAATTGGAACCACCTAAGTACATCAACACACATGCAGAAGAAGTTAACGGGAATTAGACAGACAGACAGACAGACGGAGGACAGACAGACAGACAGACAGACAGACAGACAGACGGACAGACAGACAGACAGACGGACGAACAGACAGACAGCAGGCAGGCAGACAAGCAGGCAGACAGACAGACAGAAAAACAGATAGACAGACAGGCAGGCCACAGACAGACATATAATCTACAAAATAATATAACAAAATTATTCACGTGAAATACTTCCAAAATTCTACACTCGACAACATATATAAGTAAGTAAGTAAGTATATCCGACATTGAAAAACCAACTGCTAACCGCATTTTGGTGTACAAAGTCATCAAATATAAAAAAAATTAAGTATAAACCATAAAAGATTTAAAAAAGTCCGTAAAATATCCAGTGAAATACATAAAATAACCAGTGAAATACCTTAAAATAAAATACCCGACATCTGAGAAAGTACGCCCCAAAATACCCTCAAAAGACCCACCAGAACCTCTGAAGTATTCATTTCCCTTTCTTAAACACCTCTTTTAAGTGTATACGCGTACCGTGTGTAGAGCAGTTTTCATATCGTCCGATCCATTGGTTCTTAACGCATGTCATCTGCCATTGGAATTCTTCGTCCTCAGCGCATCCTATGCTCACCGTTTCTCCCAGGCGCCGTACCCGCATCCCGTGACTGACCGCAGGATCAGCGCATCCCAATGCTATACAAACAAAGAAGAAAATCGGTCTTTCACACCTTTTTAACGTTTTTATTCGCCCTATGAGTGAACAGGGGAAATCGACGAATGACAGTGTCGTAAACTGAAACTATTACTACTACGAACAGCAGTCATTTCCACACCTCTTTTAAGTGCTCAATTGCGCTATAAGTAAAAGTGAAGTACGGCGAAATTTCGCAGTCTCTTACACACCTTTTTAAAGATTTTAATCGCTCTATAAATAAATGCGGATATTGACGAGGAACAGTAACTGTAGTCCTTTAAGCTTCCTTTAATTTAAAAGTAAAGTGAAAGACTGCGCCGTTTCTTACACACCTCTTCTAGTGCAACAATGGCCTTATAAATAGAAGTAGTAATACCAACGTCGTCGTATTCCTGGGTATTACCAGCTAATGATCACATGTATTTCCCTCATCTCTGCAACTGGTTTCATTTGATTGACGCATCAATGCGAGCAATGGGTTGCCTCACCTGGGGCGGGGCATCAAAAAAGACATTTCTGATGGTATATATCGGGCAATGATTCGATCCATTATCGCCAATGACTAATGGCCACATTCGTAGGCATGGACATGTACCGCATGGACATCGCACTTGCGCATCGAAAGAAACGAACAGGCAGACATATTGCTCACCAGATCAGCGCTAAATAGCACCACTGTTTAAATGAAAGCCACCGCACTTAGAATACGGCGAAACCCAAACTACTTATCGCGATCACTTTCTCAGAAAATAATAATCAACAATGATAATAGTTTATTAATTCAAACTTACAAGTAGGCAGTAAGACTACAACATATGGTAGTAACAGATGATGAAAAGTTTAACAGGAGTCAAATTTAACTGTATGGTAGCCTGCTAGGCGCCCATCTGTTATACTGCTCATTTTACAGTCGCAATCTAGCGAGCGGGAGGCTGAGTTAACCTTATGAAGCTATAGCGGGTATCGAACCCGCGTCCTTCTGATCTTCGTACCAGCGTGTTACCATTCCACCATCTTCACCCGCTATAAGTTTCTCGCTTTCATTTTATGGTATACAACTATACATTGCTGTATTATCGTCAACGACCTTTGTTGCCATAAGTCGACGTTAAACTATTGAATAATAAAAAAAGATGTAACAGCCAAAATAATTTTTTTTGTCTACAACGGGCTTTGTCGTCATAACCTGTCGTTATACTCTGGATCCATCCAATTAAGAGCTGTCACTTAAGTGTTATCATTATCCTATAAGTTAAAGGGAAAGTCCACGAATATGAACGGTCACACACCCACACCTCTTTTAAGTTTTATAGTTGCCCTATAAGTAAAATTCGCAAGCAATGAAGGTCATTGTTCCTTAGGCTGACAGTAGGCTAATGTAAGATTAGCGTCATCAGAAAGTCGAAGTAACTAGCGATCACAATATTATTATTATACTGTAAAAAAGATATTCCCAAGTCACTAAGGAATAAGCGTAAACCATACAAATTAAAATTTAACGCTGTGACCTTGCTTAGTGTACAAAGAGACGTCTTTAGGCTGGTCAACCTTATCAGTAAAGGAAAGATTTTGTAAGTAATGTGAGTGCGGGTGGCCAGTCCTCTCCCTCGCCGTCTCGTCTTCCCACCGACAGTGTACGGTCAGTGTACTCATCGTAGCTGAGTTGGCGCAGGTTGAGCAGAAATCTCCTCTCTCTCTCTCAATCTGCTGAGATTTGAACCCCCGACCTCTCTCTCTCTCTCTCTCTCTCTCTCTCTCTCTCTCTCTCTCTCTCTCTCTCTCTCTCGATCTAACAGTTCAGCAGAATAGCCACTCTTAGACTCTTGCTCAACTCTTGTTTCCCTATAACCTACCATACCTCACCGAGGTATGGTAACCTATCTCATTGAATTCTATCGCCCCAAAAGCCTCGCTATAGGGTGCTGGCCTATATTCATTATTCATTCATTACGAAGATTTATATAGCGCCACCTCAAGGTTACTATATAGCGCCAGTCAAGGTTACTAATCAGGAGCGCCATATAATGTGTGTGTGTGCGTACGTATGTGCGTGTGTGTGCATGTTGCGTGCGGGTGGGTGTATGAACAATAACTTTATTCGGGTGACCGACCTTCGTATATAAGTGTTCGGGACTCAGACTATAAACTCCGCCACTGTTCGCTTTCTGACAGTGCCAGTCCCAAGCCTGGATAAAGGAGGAGGGCGACGCTAATGGTCTTTGTTACCACACAACTAGTCGTTAAAAAGGAAAACACACACTGTATACCAATGAATTTGGCAGTCACCTTAGTCACCTTTAAAACGGTATCAGATGATGTTATTTAAGGATGTGACCAAGTGCTGATTTTTTAGAGCGCTCTCTTTAAACACCTTTAAAACGTTAAAAATCCTGGCTATATAAGAATAGTACACAGCTAATCTGTTAGTGTTTCTTAAATCGCCATTCTTATAATACAGTGTCGTTAAACAGCAAAACCGAATGTTGACTTAGCTCTGATAGCTCAGTTGAATAACTGGTAAAATTAGCTAGAGCGCTCTGCTTAAACACCTTTAAAAGTTTTCAACCGATTCTATATAAACGTGGGACACCGTAGTGTGTACGCGTTGATTGTGATTACATATTGAGTACAATACAACACAATACAACACCACAATATATTGGGGCGCGGTGGTTTGGGGGTATGTTCGGTGCCTTACAGCTGGAGGGTTGCGGGTTCGAATCCACCTCAAAATAAAGGACAGAATAAGCAAGTTTTCACTCGTTTTGCTCATGCGCTTCGGCGTGTAAACTCCGATTCAGCGTTCGCGCAGTAGTCGGGAGCGCCTCTGAATGGGCAATCTGGTAGAGGCGCTATAACAAGTGTTCAAATACAATACAATACAATACATAGTGAGTGGTGAGATGTAGCACCCGATAGCTTAGTGCGTTTGCCTATAGCCTTTCATTTACACACCGTTAAAAAAGTTGTCACAGCGCTATATAAGGATCAGGATATCTTTAATTTTTAATTGATTTGAGAAGGTGACTATGTAAATAGTGCGACAATTGTATACGATTGACTAAAGCATCGCTTTGTAAAGCGGATAGTACGGGATCAATCCTTCTCCTATGAGACGATTACTGTGTAGGGTCCTTGAGCAAGTCATTCACTCACAATTGCTCAGCGCCATCGATTGATGGTTATATATTAATTAATATATAATATATTGGTATATATTATTGTGGGGCGCCGGTAGTGTATGGGTATGTTCGGTGCCTTGCAGCCAGAGGGTTGCGGGTTCGAATCCACCTCAAGCCGCCGCGTATACGGGACCCTGGGCAAGTGCTTCACTCGCAATTGCTCATGCGCTTTGGACCGTGAAAGTCATTCACTCACAGTGCTCAGCGCGCGCTGAGTCGGGAGCGCCTCTGAGTAGATAGTGGTGCTTGAATAAATGCTATAACAATAATAATAATAATCATACATAATAATACATAACATACATACATATATTAGATAGCGGTGCTTAATAAATGCGAAATAATTATAATTATAATAATAATCGTTCCCGACTTTTAAGAATTTAGTTAATCTTGAAGTCAATGATGGATCATGTTTAGCTCAGGGCAAATAATAATAATAATAATAATAATAATAATAATAATAATAATAATAATAATAATAATTATAATAATAATAATAATAATAATAACCGCTAACTCCAGAACGAACACGCACTTCATATAGTTTAGAGCGTGATGATTGTACCTCGGGCGAAAAAATAATAATAATAAGAGCAATGAAACACAGCAAATCCAATAAAAAAAGCAACAACAATAACAACAAAGCCTATATATCGACAAGGACGATAACCGACCTTCGTACTTGAGCAGAAACTGCGGCACAGTGCCGCCACCTTTCGTCAGAAAACGTATCTCAACCCTATTACTCGTAGACACAAACACCGTCTGAATCCTCGCCTGTCCGCCGCACACAGTGGCGCCCCTAGCGAATGGATGCTCGCGAATCGTTGCATAGACTCTACACGTCCCACGCGATGGCTGAGTTACGATCGATTCGCCAGGTGGCGACTCTGTCACGGCGAAGTCGAACAGGGTGAGGTTGAGTCGTTGGCCGGGCCCCGCCTCGAGCACCCAGGGGAAGTCGGCCGAACCGCAGGAGGTCTCTTCGGTGACGAGGCTGGCGATGAAGGAAGGGGGTTGGGGTGTGACGGTGATGGTGTGACCGGTGTAGTGACAGGAGGTCGGAGGACGTACCACTAGAAAGAAAGACAGAGGTTCGAAATCAGGGTGAATGTCATCATCATCGTCATCGTCATCATAATCATCGTCGTCATCATCATCATCATCATCATCATCATCATCGTCACCACAATCCATAATCATCGTCATCACCACCACCATCACCATCCACCACCATCATCATCGTCGTCATCATGTCATCGTCGTCGTCATCATCATCATCAGATCAGATCTATGGTTGAATTGCAGTGTGAATTTCTCATTCGCTAGATGGCCTGCGTATGATTTATTTCTTACTGGCCGGGGAAAAAGAATTTCTGGCGTGTTAATGAGCGCTGTCTTATACACCTCTTTTAAGTCTTCCATTCGCGCTATAACTTTGAGTAGAAGAACACAGAAAGTTGGTTTAAACTTTACAGTACTTAATACAGAAGAGGTTTTGAATACTGAAATTCAGGGCATTGAGGTTAAAACTATTAATGGTCATTTAAAGATATTTAATACATATTTATCACCTTCGCATACATTGGCTAAGGAGGAAATTGCAAAGCTGTTTACACATAAAAGAGCACTTATAGTAGGAGATTTAAATGCACATAGTAAACTTTGGGGATGCCCATATACTAAACCAAGAGGAAAAATAATAGAAGAAATATTAACAGAAAAGAATATGGTTGTACTTAATACAGGAAAAGCAACATATATTACCTCTAATCAGTTAAATAATAACTCAGTTATAGATCTAAGTATTTGTTCCCAAGATATAGCTTTAATTGCTACACATTCTGTTACTAATTATAATATGGGATCTGATCATTTTGCATCCATTACTGTTATTAATGAAGAAAGTATAATAGAAAATAACTTAAGTATGCAATTATGGAAATTGAATAAAGCTGACTGGAAAAATTATAAAGAAGCTAGCAACTTAGCATTCACAAATGAAATTCTAGTAAAAACAAATATAAATGATAAATATAATGATATACTGGAGAGTATAAATACCTTAGCTAATCAATCAATACCTCGTAAAAGCCAAATTATAAGGAATAATAAAAAACATAAGAAATTTAAACCTCTACCATATTGGAATAATAAATGTAATGAAGCTGTTTATAAAAGAAATCAAAGTAGAAACAAAATGAAGAAAACAAAGGAACTAAATGATTATTTGGAGTATAAAAAGCAAGAAGCTATAGTTAAAAAAACCCTCAGGGCAGAAGCAAAGTCCAGCTGGCAGGAGTATTGCTCTGGACTTACTAATCAAACGAAATTAGGATCAGTATGGAACATGGCTAGGAAAATGAATGGTATAACAGCTTACGCATCGATTCCTACTCTTAATGATAATGGGTTATTAGCTGAATCAAACCAAGATAAAGCAAATTTACTAGCACACACTTACGAAAAAACTAGTAACTCCAAAAATTATAATAAAAACTTCTTAGATCATATTAAAAATAATAACTTAGAAAATAGCCATATCATTAATGAAAATAACAGTAATGAAGAAATAGAATTAATGAACAAAATGTTTAGTTTGAATGAACTAAAACAAGCAATCAAATCAGCAAAAAATAATAAATCACCAGGAGATGATAGGATACCATACGAATTGCTGAAACATTTACATAAAAATGCATTAAAAACTCTATTGAGTTTTTATAATAATGTATGGATTGAGGGAAATATGCCAAGTGATTGGAATCATGCCATTATTTTACCCTTACTTAAACCTAATAAGGATGCAGCAAAACCAGAATCCTATCGACCAATTTCATTAACAGCGACCTTATGTAAAGTTATGGAAAAAATGGTTGCGAACCGTCTCCAGTGGTACTTAGAAAAAAATGATATATTTACAGGGAATCAATCTGGTTTTCGTAAGCATAAAAGCACAATTGATCAGATCCTTAAATTGCAGGATACTATACTTAAAAAATTAAAAAATAAAGAACATGTTTTGGCAGTTTTCATTGATTTTGAACGTGCTTATGACATGCTACATGTACCTACACTTTTACAAAAACTACAGAAATTAGGAATAGTTGGAAATGTAGCTAATTGGGTTAAAAGCTTTTTATTTAACAGAACATTTCAAGTAAAAGTTGGAACTGAATTATCCGATAAACTATTACAGCAAAATGGGACTCCGCAAGGTTCAGTAATTTCTCCATTATTGTTCTTAATAATGATTAACGATATTCCTTCAGGTCCGGAAGGTGTTAACATGTCACTCTTTGCAGATGATAGTGCAGTTTACATAGGACATAAGAAAACTAAAACTTTAGTTAACAAAATCCAACAATCCATTGATAAAATAAATAGCTGGTGTAACCAAAATGGGTTTAAAATATCTGTAACCAAAACTGTAGGAGTTCTATTTACTAATAAAAAACAATTACCAATAATAAACATTAAAATTGATCACGAATTGATTAAAATAGAAAATAAGGCTAAATTTCTAGGAATGATATTTGATAGGAAATTAAGTTGGAAACCCCACATAGAATATATAATCGAAAAATGCAAGAAAAGATTGAATCTCATGAGAGCGGTTTCAGGTTGTAATTGGGGAGCTTCAAAGAAATCTCTATTAGCAATATACAAAGCACTAATACGTTCAATATTAGATTATGGAGATGTGGCATATTCTTCAGCTAGTCAATCGTTGTTAAATAAACTATGTACAATCCAAACTGAAGCCTTAAGATTATGTTGTGGGGCCCCTAGGAAGACAGCAACTTCAGCTCTACAAAACGAATGTGGGGAAGTACCCCTCCATATGAGAAGACTATATAACTCCAATAAAATGGGAATTAAAATAATAGGAGTAAAGGATCATCCCTGTAAAATGGCTTTCCAGCAACATTGGACAGATATTCATAAAACACCGCAAAACAAGAACCATTCTATCCACTACAGAACAAATGAATTCATATCATCTTTAGATACATCTTTTATTGGACCCTGTTTTCCCCAAATCCCCCCTTGGACTAATAAGAAAATAGACATAGACATCAGTCTCAAAAAACAGATTAATAAAAAAAGAGATAACCCTGAATTTATTAAATTAATAGCACTTCAAATGGTATCAATGTATAGGTCAGAAACTCTTATTTATACTGATGGATCAAAGGCAGAAGAAATTGTTGCTGCAGCTTTTACTATTCCAAGTATAGATATAGATAGAAAGTTTAGATTATGTAATGGATCCAGTATCTATGCAGCAGAATTAACTGCAATTAAAGAAGCAGTAACATGGATACTAAGTACTGAAAATAATAAGAACTGTCAATATGTAATACTATCTGATTCATTAAGTGTACTTACTTCTATTAAGAAAAACAAATCTGACTCTAGACCCAATTTGTTTAATGAACTGATGATGCAATTAAACAGTTTGGAATCTAATCAAATTAAAATGATATGGATTCCAAGCCATGTAGATATTAAAGGTAATGAAAGAGCGGATAAATTAGCAAAGGAAGCACTTAGTTTAGAAAATATTAATTCCACAAATTACTTAGAAATACAAGAGTTAAATACTTTAATTAAAGATTATATAATAAATAAATGGCAAATAGATTATAACATTCATGATAAAGGAAAATTCTATAAATCCATATGCCCACTTGTGTCTACAAATATAAAATTTTCTGATCCATATAGACATAAAGAGGTGCAAATTGGTAGATTGAGGCTTGGTGTTGCCATTACTAATAAAAGACTATTTCAAATGAGAAAACACCCTACTGGGTTTTGTGATACATGTGAGGTAACGGAAAGTATAGAACATATTCTATTGGAATGTAAAAAGGAAAATATTTCAACTATATTAAAAGAAAAATGTAATAGTTATAAATCAGAATTTAATTTAAAATCTCTGCTTGATACAGGATGTTTGCAGAGTACAGTATATAATCTTATTAAAATCATTAATAAAGGAAAAATATTATAATTATTATCATAATTATCAGTATCATATCAAATCTACTACAAACATATAATTTAACACATTACTTGTGATTTAAATACCAATTAAAACAAGACAAGTGTGCTTATATGTGTAATTAAGGATCATTTGATTATGATGATTAATAATTTTATTAAATTTTGTAATAATACTGCTTTGTTATATAGAAAAATGATGAATGACATGTTTAATTAATTAAGTTTTCTGTTATGTAAATATTTGTTAAGATGCATTCTTGTAAATAGATGTATGTTATAATAAAATGTGTATACAGTATGTATATATATATTACACA
The DNA here is from genome assembly GCA_020284085.1 of Aporrectodea caliginosa. NCBI lineage: Eukaryota > Metazoa > Annelida > Clitellata > Crassiclitellata > Lumbricidae > Aporrectodea > Aporrectodea caliginosa. The sequence goes on from JACEVL010000869.1 coordinate 107,258, forward strand.
TTTGTGCTGAATTTATGTTTACAAATAGCATTTCATGTTATTATAGAAATATTAGAAATACTGTTAGTAAATTTGTAAACATATTTCAAAAGAGCTGATACAGCCAAAAAAAAAAAAAAAAAAGAGCTGATATAGCCAAAAAAGAACTGATATAGCCAAAAAAGAGCTGATATGGCCAAAAAGAGCTGATATAGCCAAAAAAGAGCTGAAAAAAAAAAAAAAAAAAAAAAAAAGGAAGAGAATTACAGTCAAAAGAGCCAATGGGCCAAACAATGGAAATACAATACTAACACAAAGACGTCGACGGCCATAGTAGCCAAAGGATGTCGTTAAACAATTGGAATCATCATCATTTGTTTGTTATTGGCAGGGTTCATAATCCTATTATTTTTATTTAGTGGAGTTTATGTGAATTATGTTGAATGATTCCTATTAGCTAGTTAGTTAGCTATTTCATCTCCGTGAACGTTTTCTCCCTCTCCAGCTCAATATCATCATCGTCATTGTCATCATGATCATCATCGTCATAGTATTCGATGTTCGTTACTTTTACTGAGAATTCCTTTTTTGAGATTACACAGGTGCGACTTATATACGGGTGCGACCTATATACGGGTGCGACCTATACACGGGTGCGACCTATACACGGGTGCGACCTATACACGGGTGCGACCTATACACGGGTGCGACCTATATACGGGTGCGACCTATACACGGGTGCGACCTATACACGGGCGCGACCTATACACGGGCGCGACCTATACTCGGGTGCGACCTATACACGGGTTCGACCTATACACGGGTGCAACCTGTACTCGGGTGCGACCTATACACGGGTGCGACCTATACTCGGGTGCGACCTATACATGGGTGCGACCTATACACGGGCGCGACCTATACACGGGTGCGACCTATACATGGGTGCGACCTATACATGGGTGCGACCTATACATGGGTGCGACCTATACATGGGTGCGACCTATACATGGGTGCGACCTATACATGGGTGCGACCTATACATGGGTGCGACCTATACATGGGTGCGACCTATACATGGGTGCGACCTATACATGGGTGCGACGTATACATGGGTGCGACCTATACATGGGTGCGACCTATACATGGGTGCGACCTATACATGGGTGCGACCTATACATGGGTGCGACCTATACACCGGTGCGACATATCACTTATATTTTGCTGTGTATTTCGTTTAAAATGCTATCACAAACTGTTGATCTGAGGTTAATAAGCGATCTCGTTACTCTGTCATCAGCTGGACATTCTGATTCTCGTTTCCAAAATCTTGCTCTTGGAATTAAAAATCGATTTTGTTTGTTAAGTTTTTGTTGCATTTGCTTCGTTAGTCTGCTTTGATTTTGTTCTAACGTTTCTACAGTTCTTACGTAACTGTTTTGTTAAATACTATTTGATTTCATATAACAATGAATACTTGTTAAAGCCTTCTTTGCCGTGGTTTGAAATTTAATAACTAATGTCAGGCAGGCTCGTTAAATTCATATTTACCAAGGTTTTTTAATGCTTTTAATAAATAAATAGATAAACGGAATGATTAATATCTGTCAATGAATAAAAGAAACTAGTTGAGAAAGTGAACACGATGCTGTATTTCGATTTAAAAATAAAAAATCTCAGTGCCATCAGATCACCCTGGCAAATTCCAATTTAAAAACCGCTTGAACATTGTGGCTGTGGAGATAATTAAACGAAAGATAATTATTTTCCAATCGATTCAAATAATCTTTGAGATGCCGTTAAGCTAAAATATACAATAATTTTAACTCCGCCACTACACTAACTGTGGTAGTGCCAGTCCTAAGCATGGGGAAAGGAGGGTTGCCACGTTAATCATCCTTGTTATGACACAGTGTAGTTAAACAGCAACTAACCAACAAACCTGCTTTCTCTTTCGTAACTTCTAAACATTTTATATCGTCAGAGAACTTTCCCTTACGTACCTCTTTTAAGGTTGATGTCATTCTATAAAATACAAAAGCAGCCTTTTGCATACCTTATTAAAGACTGAAATGGCCCTACAAGTAATAGAAGAATCGCATTTCATCTAGTTGTGTCAGTTTTTAACGAGTGTTTTCGTCCGTATAGTGAGTTACTGTACTCGTCAAAGAAAAAACGTATATCTTCCTCCTAATTCACCGGATATCGATCAGCTGGTGTGTGATGCTGACGCCAGTCTACTAAAGGCAGTGATAAGGAACGATTTCCATGTGTTACGTTCACTGTTTCCACCAATAATTACTCGTCATTATAATCTGCGACCCCGGCCTCATGATTTCACTCTGCCGGCAAGGGATGATCGAAATTTCATACCTAGAGTACTTTATGGTGTATTAATAATAATAATTAGGCTAAACAATCATTTTCTTTAGCAATAGGTCTCAGTCATTAATACATTTCTAACCCTCTTATCTACTCCTTCCTCCCCGCTACATCCTCCTCCTCCTTCTTTTCTTTCAACCCATCTTCCTTTTCCTCTTCCTCTTTTTTTCAACACTTCTCAGAGTTCCCATGGCTTAATACAGCCAATCGTTGCAGCCGATAACTCTTCTTCATTGATGAAAGGTGAAGAAAGTGATATTTTTTTAGCTTCTTCTTTCACTTATAATGTGAATAAAGCACTTAAAAGAGGTGTTGCAAGTTGCTCTACATGTACATGAACTTCTTTGACTAGATCTTTAAAAGAGGTGTTTAAGCGACAAAGATTTGAATTTTTTGACTACGGTCTCAGTGATGTCTTGGAGTGTGCAACGGCGCTATATGAAATGATTAGATTTTACTAGATTAAGCGATGATTGATGTGTTCTTCAGTTCGTAACTCCGGAGTTTGAACGGGGCAGGGTTAAGCCCCTCAGTGCTTGAGATTGGGCATTGAGGTGAGGTTCGGGGACGACTTGTGGAAGGAAATTTTGGGGTGGGGAATAGTTTTTTTGGCGTGAGGAATATTTTTTTGGAGTGGAGAATATTTTTGGGGTAAAGAATATTTTTGGGGCGGAAAATATTTTTGGGGCGTGGAGTATTTTTGGGGTGTGGAGCATTTTGGGGTGGGGCAAATTTTGTGGTGGGAAGATCCTTGGTTGTGGTTATGGGGAAATGCGTCTTCAATAGGAACCTTTACATAGGGTAAAGTTCCCCATGTATGAACGAGTGGGGTAGGGTGCTCGTATTTCCTGCAAATCACGCCCTGGTTGGATTTCACGAGCCCTAGCGCCCTCTTTCAACAAACTATCGTATTCAGCTTTCTTTTACATTACAAGAGCTTGCAACTTCTGCAGTTATCATAGAAATTTAGAATTTCGAAAGCTGCACACAGAATATGACGCAGAATGTTTTTGCCGTTGCTTTGTGCCTTTTTTGTTATAAATACCTTATAATGTTTCAGACATCATGGTCACAATCTTTAGACACCTTTTAAACGTTTTCACTTTTTGTTATAAGTAAAATTGCTTGGATACATTGCTTATTGGTCTGTTGCCCACCTTTATTCTCTGCGTCGACCTACAACTTGCGTAACCACATTGCGAACATAAAATAATAAACTAGAATAATTATTGATTATGACACCTATTTATAGTTGTTAATTGCTGCTATAAGTTGAATTACGAACACGAGACACTTGTAATTTGTCATTATTTTCGACACCTCTTTTAATTTTCTCCATTATGCTATAATTGGAATTGCCTCCGCGGTTCATTATATTAAGACCTGTTAAGTTCCGTTAAACGAATTTGTAACGCTATGATAGAAATGGTATTGACTGGAGATTAATTATTCTTGATCTACCCTTGGAAGATTCGTGTAGTGAATACCTTTGAGATGAACAAAATTCTTCATCAAGATTATATTGTAATTGGTAAATTCTATTGCGCATGTGTCTACATGCTGAATGCATCGACCGATGGGGCACCAAACCCAAGCAATAATCAGGTCAACATCCAGAAGAGCAGTCCGCTAACACAGAAAGGATGCATCCTATGGTGGATAAATACGTTTTAAGTGGAAAGATCTGTGGCAAATGCGACTACGTGATAATTTTCAGCTCCCGTTTGCTTTACTTATGTTTTCACAGCTCTTTAAAACGTATATACATTTTTCATGTGATAATCGATCTTCGTTAATTGTACTAAGAATATTCGTTTGGAAAGGTTTTAATTAAATGAACGTTGCTTATTTTTTCTCGTGAACAGAAATCTTTTGTTTCGTGTACTTGTGGTCGTCGTAGAATTTCTGATAAACCATTTTTAAAATTCCACACAGTTTTCCTTCGTCCTGTCCGATCTTTTACCTCTCAGGAAATATCTCCTACTTATACAAACTGTGACCCAAGGGATCAAAATGAGTCGGATGTCGACAATTTACATCGCTAAGGAAAGAGCAAAATATGATCAGTCACTTTTTCTTATATTCAGATTTTAATGGAAATGGGTGAAACATTGTTAAAAAAATTTCTTATATCTTACATTTGATGAAATTCATTGTTTTAATGTGCATTATCCGGATTTTTTTTACAGAGAATACGTTTATTTTTTTGATTATATATTAAAATAAATTAAAAACATTTTCAACAAAAACACATAATCATTCGTAACTTTGTCAAAAAGTAAGGTACAACCAAAGTGTTGGTGTCATTTTAAAACAAATAAAATGTGGTCTTTAAGAATATGTAAAATACTCAAATTCTAGAATTTCCGACATGCGACTCATTTTGATCCTTGGGTCACAAATACGTTTCCTTCTCAGTTCCAATTTTCATTTTCTTGAATTTTGTTACACACCCTTCTTCTGCCGATGCATAAATGCCGGGCATTTGCTGTGGCTGGTCCCTTTACTTGGAATGACCTTCCCCCTTCATTAAGGGCTAAACTAATTACTAGTTTTTCCTCTTTGGTCTCTCGTTCTTTAAAGACGTTTCTTTTCCCATGGGGTTTTCGTGCTGAGAGCGCTTCTGCATAGTTATTCTGAGAGAGGCGCTATATAAATCTTTAGTTACAATACAATACAATGCAATAACATCAAATAGTTTTTCGACCAGTGGAAGGATTAAGTATACCTTACGGAATAACAGCAGACTTTCTTTCGACTGAATTTGTCTGTCATCACCACTATGTATAAAACTACGACGTCGCTGATTCGTCGAATACTGCGCCCCGATGCGGATACTATTTTGTAGCAACAGGCGTTTGGTAACTTTTATTAAATCGTTCCCTTTAGAGAACTTGAGAACGCATTCAACCAAAGCAATATAAAAACTCCACCACTGCTCGTACTTTCGCAGTGCCAGTCCCAGGCCTGGATGAAGAAGGAGGGCGACGCTAATGATCTTCGTTAATATGAAACTACTACTATTACTGCTGCTATATAAACATTAACACTGTAATCGTATGGTTTTAGCGCTCCATTTAAAAACCATAGAAACGATGTTTACCAATGCTATATAATTATGGCCAGTCTACCCATATGATAAAAGCGCTGTCCTTAGACACCTCTAAAACCTAGTCAACCAATCCTATATAAACTGGGGACGCCGTTTTAGGTATAATTAGGCTACTGAGATACGGGATGTCGTCTCTGTTAAATAAGAACCTTGAACTCAGAAGCCTCTTAATTCTTAAATATACGAATGAAAATCAATGAACGCACTTAAACGAATCATCTATTAAGCAAAAATAATTAATGTTGAAGTCAACGGCCTTTGCTTCCATAAGATGTCGTCAAACAAAATATGTTGTAGATCAGCAACGGGGGCATGAAGAGTGCTAACACCTTCACTTTTCTCAACCTCGGCATCTGTAGTCATCCATTTTCTATACAGTTTGGCGAACACAGCATTGCTAAACAACAACTAACCAAACCAATCGACCAATAATTATCTACTTTCCTGTAAATCCATGTGGTATTGCCAGTCCGAAGTCTGGACAAATGAGGAGGGCGACGTTAATGATCTTTGTTATTACACAGCGTCGTTAAACAACAACTAACCGACCATGTACTTACCTTGAGCAAGTATTATACATTTTATTTCGTCCTATAAATAAAAGAACTCCTCTTTTAAGACATATCTCATTATATTATTAAAAATTAAGAGCAGCCATTTGCACACCTCTTTTAAGCATCAAATGACCCTACAAGTAAATGAAGCGTCGAAGTTCAGTAATTCATTTTCTTCGCGCGAGTGTGAAAAGAGAGATCGGGGTTCAAATCCCCTCCAGTGCAGAAATATATCGAGATTTCTGCTGTACCTGAGGGACAGGAGTGGCCACCGGCGCTCATATGCCGAGGCAAAGAAAGCGAAGCCACTGACACATACCAATAACTACCTCTCAGACTAGCTTAAGGGATTTTTATAACGTTTATTTAACGACGCCGTCGTATCGACGATGATTGGCGTGAATGCTTGTTTACTGTTTAACGACCACTGTGCGACAACAAAGATCATTAGCGTCGGCCTCCTTCTTTATTCAGGCTTGGGTCTGGCACTGTCAGATAGCGAACACTGGCGGAGTTAGCTTCAGGGCACCACAGTAGGCCCCCCCTCCGAAGAAGCATTCCTGGGTCTGCTCGGTCGATCGTCGCATTGTCTCCTCTGGGCTTTCGTATACAGATGTGATCATCTGCGGCGTTCGTCGTGTATAATTGTGAGCTGCATGGTGCCATCATCGAGTTCTTCTGATCATCCGTGCAGTGCATAGGTGGACACACGGCCCCGTGCTACGCTGCAGAAGCAGACACATCGTGGCGTACTCATTGATGGATGACGCCTCTGAGAGGAGGACGGAGGACTGCGTGGACATCGACTGGAGGAGGGCGAGTAGGGTGAGGGTTGGTCCCTCTGATGATGATGGAAGGTGGATCGCACGACCATTGTGTACCTCTTGCAGATAATTTACAGCGAAAGACTTTTATTGTTAGAATGTTGTACTCCTATTGACATTAACTGTTGATTGTTGTTACGATGCATGTACACCAGAGTGCGGATATGCAATTGGTTTTATTAAAGAATATACTTACTTACTTAACTTCTCCTCGTTGACTGATGATGGTTGGCCGTAGTAGTCGTAGTCCTCCTCCTCCTCCTCCTGGGTGGCAGCCGTCAGTCAGTTCCTTAACTGGATAACGAAGCGTATACTCTTGTTTGAGGCGCCTGAAAGAAATTAGTACAGGTTGGCTATTATCATCATCGTCATCAGTCTCTTACACACCTGTTTTAAGTTTCTTAATCGCCCTATAAATGAAAATGGTAATCCTACACATTCGTTTTAATTTCTTTAATCCTCGATGAGTAAAAGTGAAAGTCGGCGAAGAGCAGTCCGTTACACACCTCTTCTAAGTTCAGCAATCGCCCTATAAGTAAAAGAAGAAGACCAAAGTCGTCGTATTATTCGGCATTATCTACTGATCATAAAATTGTTCTCTCATCTCTGCAATTGGTTTTGTTTGAGTGACGCATCAATGCGAGCAACGGCTAGCGACACCTAGCGTGCCTCAAAAGAGACCTTTCTGACTGTGTATCGGGCAATGATTCGATACATTATCGCCAACGACTAATGGCCATAATTATTTGGTCTAGATACCCGCGCATCTGGGCGTTGAGGAAAACATACTCACCAAAACAGCGCTGAATAGCACCTCTGTAGGAATGCCACCGAACTTGAATTACGGCAAAGCACAAACATTACTTTATTAGACATGTATGTGAGGGCGGGAGAACAGTGTACGATTTAGGACCACTATGGCCCAAATTAGATCTTTTGCAACTATTGGGCCCTTCCTATGGAATGCTCTTCTCTCCTCTCTACGTGTTACCATTCCATCTGGGTCTCTTCTTACAGCCTTCTCCCTCCTCAAAACCTTCTTCTTCTGGAGGGGTGCTCGGACTTGGAGTGCTACCAAGTGGCCACTGCTCTGAGCGGCGCTATAAATTAACATATACAATACAATACAAGACAATTTATCGTGATCACTTCCTCAGTCTCCGTTTCGGTCACTGCCTAATCAACGACGTAGGTCCGTTAGTGGATATACTGGCGACACCTTTGAGGTGCCTGAAACCGTGCTTCATTTCCTGATTCATTGCCCTATAGACAGTGTCTGATGCATTACTTTATGTTGATAAAAAATAAATATTAGTGACGTTAATACATTAAAAGGATTTGTTTTGGCATCGTTAAACGGTTTCTTCTGGACCAATAAGTTCCTCGTTTTAATTATACGGTGTACATTGCTGTTCTTTGCATGGTCAACGGCATTTGATGCCATCAAACGAAGCCAAACTTTGGAATAATGAATGAGGTGCATCCAAGAGCAGTCTCTTACACACCTTTTTAAAGGATTATCATCTCCTATAAGTCAAAGTGGAAGACGGCGAATAAGAACGATTTCACACACACCTCTTTAAAGTTTTATAAGCGCCCTATAAATAAAAGACGAGGAAAATCACGATCAGTCAGTTATGTAATCTCTTTATTTTGTGACATTCGCCCTATAAGTCAAGTCGAAGACACAATCGATCGTCATTAGGACTGGGCACCTAACGCGTGTTTTATGCGACTAATGGTTTATATAATTAACGCAATTAAATATTTTAACATAGTTAACGCTATTGTCACTGCGCCCAATTATTCTTAAAAAATGCGCCTAAACAATTCTTGATAATTGAAAAGATTTTGTAAGCAATGTGAACGCAGGTGGTCAGCCCTCTCCCTCGCCGTCTCATCTTCCCACCGACAGTGTACGATCTGTGTACTCATCACTGCTCAGTCGGCTAGGGGGCGCAGGTCAAGCAGAAATCTCGAAAGAAATCTCTGCCGTGGTGGGATTTGCACTCCCAGATCTTGACAAGAGTCTACATTGATTATACCAGAGGGATTTTAGATACCTAGGGTAAAAAATAATAATGATAAAACTCTTCTACCTCTTCTACCTGCGATTCTGCCCTGGCTTCTCTTCCTCCTCTTCTCTTCCTCTACCTAATCCTGTCTTTCCTCCTCCTCCTCCTTATCCTCCTCCTCCTTCATCCTCCTCCTTTTCCTCCTCCTTCCTCCTCCTCCTCCTCCTCCTTCTTTTCAACCCCTCTTCCTCTTCCTTTTACTCTTCCACCTCCGTCTACTCTTTCCCCTCTTTCTCCCCTCTTCCTCTTCGCTTCCTCCATTTCCTTCTTCTCTTCCTCTTTCTCTTCTTCCCATCTTCTTTCTCCTCCTTGTCCTGGTCTGCAAATTCCTCTGCGTCTACTTCCTCCCAGGTTCCTCTTCCTACCCGCCTCCTGTTCCTCCTCCTTCTCGTCTACCTCCTCTGGCTCTGCTTCCTCCTCCTCCTCCTCCTCCTCCTCCTCCTCTCCTCCTCCTCCTCTTACTCTTCGAACTCCTCCTCTTCCTCCTTTTTGAACACTTCTCACAGTTCCTGCAGTGTGGCTTAATTACAGCCAATACCAACAACTCTTTTTGGTACGCAACAAAAATGCAAATTATCTTGATGCGCTTCTGCTCTTATTTATAGGGCGAATGTAGACCTTAAAAGAGGTTTCGAAAATTCATCGTCATTTACATGTTCATCCTTGACTAAACGCTTAAGAGAAGTGTTTAAAGGACAAATATGTGAAATGTTTGTTTTTACAACGGTCTTTCGGATGCCTTGGTATGTGCTTTTGAAAAGGCTCCACTGTGGTCACTAGATTTGATTTGAGTAACGGATGATTACATTTTCAGCTCGTAACGTCAACCGATTGGCATATTAATAATGGCCATTGTAAGAGAATGGTTAGAGCGCTTCCTTTAGACACCTTTAAAATGTCATTAAACAATGCTATATAAATTTGGCCACCTCTTGCCTCGTGGTTAGAACGCTGCCTTTAGACACCTCTAAAGCCATGCAAAGTAATGCTATATAAAAGCGGGGCACTTCTCTATTGCAGATATGACCATGATTCCTATTACAGTGCCTCTGCTAAGACCAAGAACACAAAAGCCTATTAAATATAGGATTGCAAATCAATAATAATAATTCTTCCTTTTTGAAACAATCCGGTTGACACATCGCAACCGGTACAGTTTACAGTTATGCAGTTGAAACAATTCACAAGAACGCAAATGACAGAAGACATAAATCTTAACTACTAACAGAACAAACAGCCTGCAATACACGGCGCTAATAGCAGCCTACAAAGCATGTCTCTCCTACGGGGCTCGAACTCGGTACCTCTCGCGCTCTACGCCAGATGATATCCAATGCACTATCGGCCCCCCCCCAATGAAAGAACTTAAACGAATGATCTGCAATGAAACAAATGAACTGATATACATTTAATTGTTTAAGACGTCAACGGTCACAGTCAGGCCCGCCGAGAGGGGGGCAGAGGGGAGGGGGCAAAAACCCAGGGGCCCGGCGACTTTTAGGGGCCCGGGCTGGGCCTAGCAATAAACTGATGAAAAATATTATAATCAGTTATACAAAGTTTATGATTTATGCCTTTTAAAATATAATATTACGGACACTTAACTACAATAGTTGCATATATAAATATAATTTTTAAGGGTTGTACCCGCACTATTATTATTTCAGTTTGTTTTTAAAAATTTTCTCATAAAGTCAGGATAGTTAGGAGCCCGTGACTGCTCTGCTTAGGGGCCCGGAATCAGTGTGATTCTCCTTACAGATTTTATTTTAGTTATAGTTACAGTTATAGTTAATGGTTTTTTTATTTTAGTTATAGTTATAGTTATAGTTAGTATTATTTTTTAGTTATAGTTATAGTTATAGTTAATGGATTTTTATTTTAGTTAATTTTAGTTACTACTTAGTTACAATAATTAAAGCTATAAGCAAAATTGTGCGCATTAACACGCTGTTTCACAATTTGCTCAGAGCTCTGAAAGCCTTTGAAGCATTGGTGCATTCAGCTTCATGAATACACGAGTTTCAAAAGTAACTGACAAATTGTATAATAAAATATCGCATTTTTTCGTTCTCATTTATGTCGAATCGTCCATAATGCACTTCTTATTTTTATTTATTGTATTAACGAAAATAAAGATGAATTTTCGTTATTGTTATTTTCGTTATAGTTATAGTTATAGTTAATGATATTTTTAGTTATAGTTATAGTTATCGTTAACGAAATCATTTTATTTTCGTTAACGAACATTTTCGTTATCGTTATCGTTAACGAGAATCACACTGCCCGGAATTTCTATCGGAAGCCCTGGTCACAGTAACCATGAAATGTCATTAAACCTTTGACATAGCAATAATTACAGGAAAGAACATGTAGGTGCAAAATTAATACATATGGATAAACAACATAGGGAGAGTGGCGATAGACGAATGGTAGCATGACTGGCGTGAAGAGCTGATAATCAAGTAGGAAGTGGGATCGATACCCGCTACACTTGCTAGGTGGCATTGGCAAAATGAGCAATAAGACAGATGAGCGCCTTGCATGGCTGCCATACAGCTAAATTCTAATCCTGTAATAACTTCGAATCATTATTGTATTGTTTTGTATTTGTTAATTTATATAGCGCCGCTCACAGCAGTGACCATTCAGTAGCGCTCCCAGTGCGAGAACTCCTAGAGAAGAAGAAGGTTTTGAGGAGGGAGAAGGCTGTAGGAAGAGACCCAGAAAGAATGGTAACACGTAGAGAGGAGGGAGAAGCATTTCATAGGGAGGGTCCAATAGTGGCAAAAGATCTAGTTTGGGCCATAGTGGTCCTAACTCGAGGAACAAAAACAGTATGTCTGACCAAGGAGTGGAGAGGTCGATGAGAAACTGAAGAGAGAGGGGAGAATGTGATCCCTAAGATATTTAGGAGCAATGCCCAATTTGGACTTAAGGACTATAGGACAATAACTTTTAACTGAATTTCCCTCCTATGTTCTTCCTCCTTCTCCTCCTCCTCTTCCTGCCTCTCTTCCTCCTACCCTTCCACCTCCTTCTCCTCTTCCTCCTCCCCTTTTTCTCTTCGTCCGTTTACGAACACTTCTCATAGCTTGATACAGCCAATCGTTACAACCGAAAACTCTTCTTCATAATAGTGCGAAACTAAACTTCAGTGTCTCGATATGCTGCTGTTTTAACTTATTGGGCGAATGTTCCACTTAAAAGAGGTGTTTACATTGCTCTTCATTGACAAAATCCTTATAAGAGGTGTTTAAGCAACAAAGATTTCAATTGTTTGTTTTACAATTGTCTCACTGATGCCCTGGGTGTGCTTGATTAAAACGGCGCTATGTAAATGATTAGATTTTACTAGATTACGCGATGCAGTAAGAATCCCGATCAGAAGACCCATTTTGTAACTAACCGGCTCCTTTAACTTATAGGGGAAATACAGACCTTTGAAGAGGTGTTGAACATTGCGTTTCAGGTTGATGTACTTCTTATACGAAAAAGCTTAAAAGAGGTGTTTAAGGGACAACGATTAAATTTTTTAATAAGGTCTCACCTGGTGTGCTTTGTGAAAAAGTCTCCATAGAAGTGATTAGATTTGATTTGATTAAGGGATGATTGTATTTTTCAGCTCGTAACGTCGGCGTGACTGCTCTGATCGTCATAGTGGTTCATAGTGTCTGATGTTCCAGCGCGTCGGGTGCTTCGCTCTGCGACGAGGGGTGAGTTCCTTGTTCCACGGACTCGCTTGGCTATTAGGCAGCGCCGTGCTTTCTCGGTTGTTGGCCCTTCCATTTGGAATGACCTACCACTTAAGTTCCGTTTTTTACTTGTAAGCCATCTGACAGGGTTCTACAAGTCCCTCAAGTCTTTTTCTTTAGTCGTGGCTGGGCCGGGAGGGCTCCTGAGTAGTTTCTTGAAGGGGCGCTATATAAATGCTCTGAATGAATGAATGAATGAATAATAGCTGCTGTGGTTGCGGTCACCACCTACCTGGTCTGTAGGCGTCGCTTCGCTGAAAGGGTTCGCATGGGGTTCTTCAGGGGCAACTAAATCAATTCTCGACAGGGCAAAAATTGTGGTAGCGTTGAGGCAGGGTAACGACCATGGAAAAGACTTTTATACCAGGATATTTTGCCCTGGCTGTCCCTCCTTTTAGCGCCGCCACTGGGAATACGACAAGGTCAACTTCACCACCCTCGTTTGGGCAGTGGGGTGAGGTTGGGACGATTGGTGGATGGGAATTTCGGGGAGGGGAATAGATTTGTGGTTGAGAATATTTTCGTGGCGGAGAATATTATTTGGGGTGGTGAATATTTTCGGTGTGTGGAGTGTTTTGGGGTGAGAACAATTTTTGTGGTGGGAATATTTTGGGGTTAGGAGATTCTTGGTTGTGAGGACAATTTATGGGGAAACGTGTCTTAAATAGGAATTTTGGTTAAGTTCTTCATGTCTGAACGAGTGGGTTAGGATGCTCGTTTATCCATGTAAATGGCGCCTTGCTTGGGGTTCACGATCCCTAGTTCCATCTTTTGACAAACTATCTTATTCAGGATTCTTTTACAATACAATAAGCTTGCAACATCTGAAGTTGTACAAATTTAGAACTTCGAAAGCTGCTCACAGAATATGACAAAGAATTTTACGGGTTTGCTTCGTGCCTGATTTGTTATAAGGAATTCTCTCATACAGTGTGGTCACAATTTTTAGACACCTTTTTAATGTTTTCATGTGTTCTTATAAATAGAATTGTTTGGATCGGGTTTCATTAAATTGTTCGGCATACCAAATTCTCTGCGTCGACCTTCAACCTGGATTGCCGCAATGCGGACACAAATAAACTAATGTAATTATGGTTTATAAGGCACCTATTTAGAGGTTTTAATTTCTACTATAAGTACAATTACGACCACGCGACACATTTAGCTTGTAATTATTTTCGACACCTCTTTATTCGTGTAAATTATGCTATAATTGAAATTTCCTCCTACGTTAATTATATTGTTGGCGTTAATCAAATTATCCCAGTTAAGTTCCGTTAAACTCCTTTGTAACGGTAGGCAGAAACTCTATTGATTGGAATTGAATTTCTGTTCTATCCTTGAGAAATTTATCATCAAGATTCCTTTGAGGTGAACGAAATTCTTTATTAAGATTATATAATAATTAGTGACTTCTATTGCACATGTGTATAAATGCTCACTGGCAACGAACGATGACGCACCTAAATTAAGCCATAAGCAATCAAGTCAATATTCAGAAGATCAGTCCGCCTATGGTGTATAAGCAATTTGAAAGAGAGATCTATGACATATCAGTTCATTTCCACAATGTCGTGGTTGTTATTATTATGCCTGATAGCGCATTGGATAACATCTGGCGTAGAGAGCGAGAGGTACTGAGTTCGAGCCCCTGTTGGGCGGATATGCTTTGTAGGCTGCTATTAGCGCCGTTGTATTGCAGGCTGTCTGTTCTGTTAGTAGTTAAGATTGTTTCAATTGCATAACATGTAAATGTACAGCGCAGTGCGCTTCAATAAAGAACAGATTATTATTATTATTATTATTATTATTATTATTATTATTATTATTATTATTATTATTATTATTATTATTATTATTATTATTATTATTAATACCATCTAACTTCAGTTCTTTATCGGAGAGCCAGGGTCAGACCCCACCAGGATGGGGGGTATATAGAAGTTTAGAAACGGTAGTGGCTTTGGTTATATTATGGATGGATGAGGAAGAAAGGCCATGGGTGTTTTGAGTTTTCTGATCGCATAAAAAGAGGAGGAGCAAGTTGATGTGAGGTGGTCTATATGGGCTGTGAGTTTGAGATTATCTTGAAGGATGACACCCAGTATCTTCAGATATACAATTCATTTTTTAAAGACGTCAACGGCAACAACAGCCTTAAAACTGTTGTCATTAAAATTTTGAAATAACAATAATAATAATAATAGGAAAGAATATGTATGGTCAAAATTGATACATCTTGACAAACAATAGAGGGGGAGGGGTAGACGAATGATAACATCACTGGCTTGAAGAGCAGAGTGTCAAGTAGGATGCAGGATCGATACCTCCCAAAGTTCGACTCAGCCTGTCATTCGCTAGGTGGCTTTGGGAAAATGAGCAGTATTATATAGGACAGATGAACGCCTCAACACAGACTGTTGATCTGAGGTTAGTTTGCGATCTCGAGACTGTTTTGTCGGCTGGAAATTCTGATTCTCTTTTCCAGAATCTTGCTGTTGGAGTAGGCCCTATGTCTCGTCATGGAAATGCATTGCCATACGCGATTTACGTCAATAAATGTATTGACGTAGGCGGCAATCCGCACTCTAGACTTAATCGTTGCCGCACAGCAGAATGTAAAAAATATAATTCTTCACTATATGTAAGACCTAGAGGTCAGAACAGGCCAAGTTCAAGGTCAATCATGACGTAATTTATTACACACTAGATGGGATAAAAGTAGCCTACTAGTATTTTCGTGAAGTCAGTGAAGTTATTGAGTTTTCGGAAAAATCAGTGAAAGAACATAATTATAAAGACATCTATTATACAGAAACTTGGCACCCCGTCAAAATAGCCCCGTCAAAATAGCCCCGTCAAAATCGCCCAGCGTCAAAATAGCCCCGTCAAAACAGCCCCGTCAAAACAGCCCCATAAATACGCCAAAGGCAAGCAGTTCCACAACGGCTAATAAGTTGAATGTTACAAGAAATGTTTTGATTTCAACAAAAGTAGAACCAATACTTCAAAGAGATGGTTCTGACACATACTGACTAAATACACATTAATTTGTTAATTGGAAATCGGTTCACCATTTGGTGAGATCAAACGAGTACATGGACGGGGTATCTGAATGAAGATAAAAGTAAGGTCAATAGGGAAGACCTACTTCCAAGAAATAATTTGCAAACGCTAAACCGAAAGAAACAAGTGAGTAAATAACGACTCAAAGAACGGGAACCAAGCACTGAGATTGGCCACTTATGGCGCTACTGCAATTCTGGAATACCTTCGCGCTATAGCGCATAATCTTAGTATCTAGGCTCTTGCTTAAGACATCGACATTAACTTTCTTTTTAGATGGTCACAATTATTACCTAATACCTAGATACTTTTGTTCGCGTTTTATAGAAAAACATTTAACATTCGATGCTTGTAGTCTCTCTTTTATAGTAGTATCTTTTATTATTTTTTCTTTAGTCGTGGCTGGGCCGGGAGCGCTCCTGAGTAGTTTCTTGAAGGGGCGCTATATAAATGCTCTGAATGAATGAATGAATGAATGAATGAATGAATGAATGAATGAATGAATTAGTAGGCCTATATTCTTATAAATGAATAAATCTTGTGGAAAACATTTTCATATTGTTTTCTGTCGTAGTCGTTTAAGACGGGGCTGTGTTGACGGGGCTATTTTGACGCTGGGCGATTTTGACGGGGCTGTTTTGACAGGGCTATTTTGACGGGTCACCCAGAAACTTATTTGTGTTGATAAAGATATCAACATATAAATGCGAGCCGACCACTTATTGAAGATCTCAACGAAAACATTGGTAAATTTTACACACCTGATCAAAACATTGATCTTGATCAATCGCTTATTATTTGGAAAGGCGTATGATTTTCAAACAATACTTGTCTGCAAAACGCAAGAGGTTCGACCGAAGTATTTATGATGTTTGTGAAAATTCCGGATAATACTTATAGGTTTCGGGTTTACATGTCGCACACGGGATTAAAAGGCCGTCGCAGCGAAAGGGTTTTTAAAGCTGTTCCGTTAGACGTTAACATTTTGTAAGATGTTAAGTAATTAATCTGAGCTGATTTTGTTCAAAGATAATTATTGATGTTATATTAATGTTTTGTTGGAACGTATGTGCATGTTTAGTTAAATTTTACTACATCAATATGTTGTTGTCATGTTTCAAAAGCTTTTATTTTCAGTCTGGCATCAAAATTGTTGAATATTTGTATAAATATTACTTAATTTCATATGATAATATAAACTTGTTAAAGCCTTCTTTGTTGTGGTTTCAAATTTAAGAATAAATGTTAGGCAGGCACCTTTTATTCATATTTACCAAGTTTTTACGCATAGTGAAAAGAAAGAAATTATGTTGAGAAACTTAAGTATTCATGTATAGGCCATTTTGTCACTGGAAGAGAGAAAAACCAAGAGTAGACCATTCACACACCTCTTTTTAAGGTTTAGCTCAAAGTATAAGAGTAAATATACAATCAATTTTCAACTCGAAACTCTGCCACTGCTCTTGCTCCGGTATTGCCAGTCCCATGCTTGGAGGAGGGAGGAGGGCGACGCTAATCTTCTCTGTTACGACAGGGTCTTTAAACTGGCTACTGTATACCTCTTTAAAGGTTTATCTCATCTTATAAAAGAGAATTAGAGCAGCTTTTTGTACACCTCTTTTAAGCACGTAATGACCCTACAAGTAAAAGAAATTTCGGAATCCAATAATTTTTACAGAGTTTGGTTCAACGCTTTGTAACAGTAAAGGTTGGCTGTAATAAGCAAAAAATAATTAATGTTGAAGTAAGCGGCCTTTGTTGCCATAAGATGCCGTTAAACTCTCGATACATTCTTCTTTGGCTTCCTCGAACTGCTCGAATTCAGTTTAAAATTCTTTTTCTTACGTGTAAAACGTTTTTAGGTCAAGCTCCACGCTACCTCTGTGATCTTATGAGACGGCCTATCTCAGCTACCTCTGGACGTCCTCTACGCCTCTCTTCTGACCATCATGACCTTCTAGTTCCGAGGTCTCGGATTGCCACAGCACAGCATCGTGCCTATGCCTCCGTTGGACCTTTGCTGTGAAATGACCTCCTGCTTTAACTCGTGCTGTAATGTTATCTGGGGTACCACTGTTTCTGCTCGTTCTCTTAAGACTTTTCTTTTTTCGAGGGGCCCTTCGCACTGGAAGCGCTTCTGATTAGATTGTACTGTGAGAGGCGCTTTATAAGTCCATAAATAGAATAGAATAGAATAGAACATTCATCAGTTCCATTAAGTTCTCCGTCCATTAGGAAAGTACTACTAGCAGCCATAAAATGTCGTCAAGCAAAATATGTTGTAGATCAGCAACGGGGTCATGAAGAGTGCTAACGCCTTCACTTTTCTCAGCCTCGGCAACTGTAGTTGAGATCCATGTCATCCATTTCAATTACAGTTTAGCGAAGACAGTGTCGTTGAACAGCATGTAACCAAATCAATCGACTAACAATCTACATTCCTGTAAATCCGCCACTACCCATACTCTGGTATTGCCAGTCCCAAACCTGGGCATAGCAGGAGGCGACGTATTCTACTGGATACTTGCTTCGTCCCCGTCCCCATGGTTTTTCCCTACCTTACAAAGATGACTGGAATTTCATATCCAGAGTACTATATCAAAACACATATTGATTCTCTTTCCTCAATTATAACACTAATAGTCTAATATGTATGACATGACTAACATTGCCTATAGTTCTAATTTGATCTTAACATTGCCTGAATCTAATCTTTAAACATCCAATAAGACCTTATAGTTTATCAATGCATAAGTTGCGTACTTGTCAGCTTATTTTTAATTAACGAAAATTGATTGACCGATTGTATTGTATTGTATTTGAACACTTGTTATAGCGCCCCTACCAGATTTCCCATTCAGAGGCGCTCCCGACTACTGCGCGAACGCTGAATCAGAGTTTCACGCCGAAGCGAATGAGCAATTGCGAGTGAAGGACTTGCCCATGGTCCCTACCCGGCGACTTTGAGGTGGATTCGAACCCCTTACTCAGCTATAATGAGCATACTAACCGTACACTGTATGTGGGAAGATGAGACGGCGAGGGAGAGAACTGGCCACATTTCCTCCAAAGCCAAGGCTAAGGAAATGAAGTCACTAACACTTCATACTCATGGCTGTTTCACAGCTGACTTAACGTAATGCTGATTTAAACATTTATTGACGACCCCGTTATGTCGAAGTTAATTAATGGCCTGCTCTTCTACTTCTATATAAATGATTACTAAAACAATATAAAAAGGTGTTTAAGGGACTGCTCTTCTTCTCTTAACGACCGTCATACATAGTTTCATACCTATCAAAGCGAATAGTTTCCCGTCGCATTCGCCAGAGTTCGCTGTTGCAGCTGTTGTTCCCTAGATGGCGACTCATACCGTTGACACCCCATCCCTCCTCCTCCTCCTCCTCCTCCTCCTCGACTCCTCCTCCTCCTCCTCGACACATTCTCACTCCTCCTCCCTGACAACCCTCCACGATCCCACCGAATACCTCGCCGCCGCAGGGCACCCCCGCAGGCCCCCCTCCGAAGAAGCATCCGTGGGACTGCTCCACCGAACGTCTCATCGTCTCCGGGCTTTCGTAGATGTGATCAGCAGCGTACGTGTATAACTGTGAGCTGGGCGCCATTGAGTTCTGATCGGTGCAGTACCCGGGTGGACACACGACCGAGCGCTGGAGCAGGCGCATCGTGGCGTACTCGTTCGTGGAGGCCTCTGAGAGAAGGGATTGAGGTGACTGGAGGGCGAGTAGGGTGGTTGGTCCCCCTAATGGGTGAAGCTTCTCCTCGGCTGGTTGGCCGTAGTCGTAGTCTTCCTGGGTGGCAGCCGTCAGTTCGGTGACTGGATAACGAACCGTGTACTCTTGTTTGAGGCGCCTGAAAATGGAATTATTACAGGTTTATTTTAATCAACACCATCGTTTGATATCGTCGTCGTCGTCATCATTATTATTTTTACTTTCATTAGTATTTTTATTACTGTACTTATGCTATCATTATCTAAGTAATAAGTAAGTAAAGTAAGTATATCCTTTATTGAGAAGCACTAGCAAACGCACAGCACTGTACATGGCAAGATTAATACATTCAAACAAATAAAAAAAAATTTATATATATAACCAATGAATTGAATGAGAGGCTTTATTTTACATCAGGGGAACATAGAGGAAGAAGAGCTAGGGCTAGTCATAGGGTAAATGAAGGGTTTAAATCTTTCCTCATAATTATCATCATGATTATCCTGATAATCATCATTATTATTATATTCACAATTAGCTCCCCAATTAAAATTTACGACAAGCATGTGTGTGTCTAATTTGTTGGTTAACGATAGTCCCCAACGCCCATTAAGGATCGTTTCATTGTCTATGATAACATTTAAATTTCACTGCAAGCACATGAGCTTCCGCATTTCCCGCTTATATAGCGTTTGTTTGCACGGTTTAAAAGGTGTCTAAAAAGAGCGCGCTAACTCACACGTCTGCGCAGTAGCTAGCCTTTAAATGCGTGATAGATTATTTAGCGCAGGAGGAAATCTCGTATGATGATGTTGTTGTTGTTGTTGTTGTTGTTGATGATGATGATGATGATGATGATGATGATGATGATGACGATGATGATGATGATGATGACGACGATGATGATGATGATGGATGATGACGATGACGATGACGATGACGATGACGATGACGATGACGATGACGATGATGATGATGATGCAGTAGCAGTAGTAGCAGTTGCGAAACTACCTACTCCCAACTTTCGCAGTGATTCAACCAATTATAAGTAATGGACCTTCTAAAGATGGAAAAATCTAGAATATTTCGCGCTTGCTGGACATCCTCAATAATTATTCGACAATGGACATTATTACATCTAGCAAAAGCTGGGCATAATAAATGCCATATATCGCAAGTGACGGCTAGAAATCCCCGTAGAAAAAACATACGAACCATTTGACGCAAAGGATTCCGGAAGTTAGGATGACGCAGACAACAATGACGGCGATCACCGTAAATATGACGACAGACGTTGCTATAGAAACACAAAACGTCACAGCTGAACGACCAACGCCGTTGCTACGGACAACACGAAGAGTGAATTTCTGGAGTGAATAAGAAAGGATTGTATTCAGCATTTATTGCTTGATTCATTCTATCATTCATTCGTTCATTCATTGACTGGTCGCTGACTGGCTGGCTGACTTAGTTGGAAATACAGCTAGACTTTAGTTGGAAGATAATGGTGGATGAATGAGAGTGTGTTAGGAGTTGAAAAGTTGCGCAAATGAAGGCATTCTTACCGTAAGGAAGAACGGTTTCATACGAAGACTGGTCCATTGAATTAGAACCACCTAAGCACATCAACACATATTCAGAAGAAGTTAACGGGAATTAGACAGACAGACACACAGACAGACAGACGGACAGACAGACAAATAAACACACAGACAGACAGACACAGAGAGATCGTCAAGGTATAATCTACCCAATAATAATAACCAAATTATTCACGTGAAATACTTCCAATACGCTTCACTCAACTACCCATAAACACCATAAAATACAATAAAATATCAATTGAAATAACATAAGATACCCAACTGAAATTCCATTAAATTCCATTAAATACCCTCGACATACCAGAAAAGTACGCAGCACACAGTCTCAAAAGACCCACCAATTTACACCAATGAATCCAGTTCCCCTTCTTACACACCTCTTTTAAGTTAAGTGTAGGCCCTATACGTACCGTGAGCAGAGCAATTTTCATATCGTCCGATCCATTGGTTCTTAAGGCATGTCATCTGCCATTGGAATTCCTCATCCTCTGCGCATCCAATGCTGACTGTTTCTCCCAGGCGCCGTACCCGCATCCCATGAGTAACGGCCAGATCAGCGCATCCCAATGCTATACAAACATAAAAGGAGAACGGTAACTTACACACCTCTTTTAATGTTTATATTCGCCCCATAATTAAAAATGGAAATCGATAAAAAGCAAATATTTACACACCGCTCTTAAGTTCTTCAATAGCTCTATAAGTAAAAGTGAGGAACGGCGTTGAAGAGCAGTCTTACATACTTTTTTTAAGGTTTTTAATCGCCCTATACATCGACGAAAAACAGTGTTTTCTACACTTCCTTTCAATTCTCTTAATCCCGAAAAGTAAAAGTGAAAGACTGCGCAATACAGTCTCTAACACACCTCTTCTAAGTGCAGCAATCGCCTTATAAGTAAAAGTAGAAGACCAATGTCGTCGTATTCATCGGGATTATCATCTGATCACAAATTTGTCCTCGTCTCTGCAACTGGTTTCGTTTGATTGACGCATCAATGCGAGCCATGGCTTGCCTCACCTGGGGGCGGGGCATCAAAAAAGATATTTCTTATGGTATATAGTTCAGAATGCAGCAGCCAGACTTCTGGCTGACCTGCCGAAATATTCACACATATCCGACTACATGCGGCGTGAGCTACACTGGCTTCCAGTTGCTGATCGTGTTAAATTCAAGGTTGCTACACTGGTTTGGAAGGCTACGACTGGCACTGCTCCGGATTACATTGCTGAACTGTGCCTTCCAGTTGGCACTCAAACTGGTCGGCGGGCTCTCCGGTCTGCCTCGCGAAACGATTTGATTGTACCTTCGTTTCGAACCACCACCCGTGCTCGTCGGGACTTCTCGATTGCGGCGCCACGGATCTGGAATACTCTTCCGCCATCTGTGCGTGTCACTAATGCTTCATGTGGTTACATGGTTTTCTCTCGACTCTTAAAGACGCACTTTTTCAGCTGTTTGATGGCCACGTGTTGAGCGCTTCTGTGAGACTCTGAAGTGGCGCTATATAAATGTCTTGTTACATTACATTACATTACAATTATTCGATCCATTATCGCCAATGACGATTGACCACATGGGCACCCTCGCACTTGCGCATAGATAGAGACGAACAGGCGGACATATTGCTCACCAATCCAGCTCTAAATAGCACCCAGGGACGGAGACTTAGGGGGGGACAGCGGGGGACGGTCCCCCCGAAACTTGAGGCGGGGGGACGGAGCTGCTTATATCCCCCAATATTTCTGACATATTTCATGAATATAATAATAATAGCTTCGATTGACAGCTGGTTCTTATCAGTTCTCAAATAATAGAGCAATTTTTTTCAGATGACATCTTAAAATGCTACCATTACAGTGTGGACATTCTAAAAAATTTAAATAGGAGAGGGGCACATCCCTCCCCAGACCCCTCCCCCAAACTCAAATACGACTCAAACTACATGTTAGCTACGAGTGACAGCTGGTTCCTATCAGCACTCAAATAACAGAGCAATTTTGTTCAGATGACAGCTTAAAATGCTACCATTACAGTGTGGAAATTCAAAAAAATTTAGATAGGGGAGGGGGCACATCCCCTCCCCAAACCCCTCCCCTGCTCGGCGCTGCGCGCCCCGCCGATCGTCCTTCGGCCGCTCCTTGACCGGTCCCCCCAAACTCAGGACCAAGTATCCGCCTATGAGCAACAGGGGGGAGGAGGGGCAGGAAGAATGCTAACGCCTTCACTTTTCTCAGCTTCGGCATCGGTATTTGAATTGAAATCCACGACTTCCATGTCCATTACAGTTTACCAGCAACTAACCAAAACAATCGACTTATAATCTATACTTTCCCGTAAATCCGCCGCCATCCATCGAAGTTCAGTAATTCGTCGTCTTTGGATAGATCGGGATTCAAAACCCTAACGGGGGCAGAAATTTAATAATTTGAGATTTCCTTAGCCAACTCAGCTATGATGAGTACACTGACCGTGGACTGTCGATGGGAAGATGACACGGCGAGGGAGAGAACTGGCCACCTTCCTCCAATGCCGAGGCTAAGTTTATGAAGTCACTAGACACTTCATACCCGTGGTTAACTTAAGAGACTGCTCCTCTTATCTTAAAGAACGCTGTCATAAGCTGCCGTTAAACTCTGGATCCAAAGAAGAGCTACTCTGCGTGGAATAACCTTTCGATGTATTGCAGAGGAAGAACTACAAGCTCCGCCACTGTTCGCTTTCAGACAGTGCCAGTCCTTAGGCCTGGATGAACGAGGAGGGCCGCGGGCGATGCTAATGATCTTTGCTATGACACAGTGTCGATAAACTGGAAAAAAACTAGGATGAACTACCTGCTGGAAAACAGTAGAATTTCTTTAGACTATTATTTTAAAACTATTATTTTAAAAATACGATGTGGCTGATTCATGAGGATAACATTTTGTAGTAGCAGGCGTTTGATTAAATCGCTCCCTTTAGATTAAAACGTCGTCAACCAATGCTATATTAATTTGGACACTGTAAACGAATACTTAGAGCGCTTCATTTAGACACCTTTAAAACGATATTCACCTATTCTATATAGAATTTTCAACTGCAGCCACGTGGTTAGACAATACCGCCACTGATTGTACTCTGCTAGTACCAGTCCCAAGCATGAAAGAAGGAGGAGGGCGCCGCTAATGGTCTTTGTTACCACACAGCTATAGTCGTTAAACAGAAAAACCACCACCACATGTTTAGAACGCTGCTTTTAGAAACCTTTAAAATCTAAACAAGCTATGCTATATAAACTTGGGACTTCGCTTCAGGTATCAATTCAGTTTAGCTATGCCATCTCTGTTAAGACCGTGTTCACAGAAGCCTCTCAAATAATTACACGAATGAGTTAAACAAATGAGAATTATGCTGAAAAGTTAAGTATTCATGTATAGGCTGCATTTTTTCATCGGAAGATAGAAAAACCAAGAACATACCATTCACACCTGTTTTAAGGTTTAACTCGCAGTATAAAAGAAAATATACAACAACGTTAAAACCCTAACACCGCCATTGCTCGTACTCCGTTAGTGCCAGTCCCATGCCTGGAGGAAGGAGGAGGGTGACGGTATTCATCTCTGGTATGACAGTGTCGTTAAACAGCAACTAACTAACTGCGTACCTCTTTTAAGGTTTATCGTATCATATAAAAACAGAATTGTAGCAACCTTTTGTACACCTCTTTTAAGCATGAAATGACGCTACAAGTACAAGAGGCAACGCAGTCTCTTATGTGTGTTGAGACACCTATCATTTTCGATATGACAACGTCGTTAAATAAACGATATTTAATAAAAGTCTCTCATGTCCTCGGATCATTAGCAGCCATACGGTGTTGTCAAGCAAAATATGTAGTAGATCAGCAACGGGGCATGAAGAGTGCTAACTCCGTCACTTTTCTCAGTTTCGGCATATGTAGCTGAAATGTCATCCATTTTCTTTACAGCTCCGTGAACAGAGTGTCGTTAAACTGGAACTTACTAAACCAATCGACCTATAATCTACTTTCCTGGAAATCCGACACTGCTCGTACTCTGGAATTGCCAGTCCCAAGCCTGGACAAGTGAGGAGGGCAACGTCAGTCATCTTTGTTATTACACAGCGTAGTTAAGTATATAGCAAGTAATCAGCCTGTACTTATT